>VWZS01007625.1:765270-957155 GCA_013397075.1 Rhabdornis inornatus | reverse complement strand
CCCTAAACCACGAAAGTGTCTGCCTGCTGAGAACCCCCAGCTTCAGTGCTCATGCTCCAAGAGCAGCACTCTCAGCCAAGGGCTCTCACGGGGTGTGTAAACCCACCAAGACACGAGTCCTGCACCTCGTCCAGGCAAGCAGGCTCTGCCTCCCTGATTCTCCCGGGCAGCGCATCAAACTGCTGCAGGGAACATCCCATCCAGCCCCTTTGCAGCGGGGGAGAGGCACAGGGGACATGAAAGCCACAATTCTCCCTGTCAGCTCTGCCTCCAGCACCTGGCTCAGACTGGTACCAGCCGTAATGGGAGTACCTGGAGAGTGCATGGGGTTGCAGTGTGAACCTGAACGCTGCGACAGCTCTGTGGACTACTTATTTTCTGAGGGTTTATTTTGTACTACTTCTGTATTTTTATCTTGTAATTGTACTTTTATTTTCTAGTACTTATGATGTATCCTTGCTGCTGTTTCGTGTTCTCTGATGTTGGAAAGCCCTTGTGAAGACCTTGCCCCATCCAGTCAGAGCAGACAGGTCCACTGTGCGAGGGAACATCGTCTGTAGCCAAGGTGGAACTAATGCACAGTGAGATGCTGATTTTGGACACAAACTCGTAGGATATAATCCCACACCAGATGCTGCCTCCTTTCAAGTTGGAAAAGCAGGGATGAACCCCTGAAACAGTTTGCTTGCTCTTTCCAGTTAAACACTGGAAGCACAGCAGCCGGGACAGGCACAGTGGTACCATGTCCTGCAGCCCCAGTGGGGACTGGTGCTGATTTAAGTAGAGCATTTGTTCTGGCTTGCATGGCCAGGGCTCAGACTTTGAGCTTTTATGATCACAGTAATCAGGTTGCCTTGCCTGGACTTTGGTTACTACATAGCTTGGCAAAATATATTGTACACACCGATCCCTGCTCGTGCTTTTGTTTGACAGAGAAGAAGCCAAAAGTAGTTAAAAGGCTGTAGCCAGTAGCAGGCAGGCAGTAGCCATGTGGCCCATTTCCCACGCCGTGGGCATCCCGGGGGTTGCAGGGGGTGCCCTGAGGAGCCGTGGCCCGGAGGGCTCTCCCTGGGTGAAAACACCTGAAATAGGCGCTGGGGGAAGCTGTCTGCGGCTCGCTAATGAACTACTGATGTATCTGCAGCGTATATTCTTAATGAGCCCGTAGTGATGGAGCTAGATGTCGGCTGTGCCAGCGCGGGGCTCTGCCCGTGTCCGTAACGGGGTGCGATCGCTTTTTGTGCCTTTCCACACGGAGCCGCCCGAGGCAGGCGGGCAGGCAGGCCCGGCGCTGGGCTCCCACCGAGGCCGCTGCGGGGTGCGGGGCACTTTGTCCCGCCGTGCGCGGCACAGAGCGAGCACCTCGCTCCACAGCCCGCTATCACTGCCGCTCCCCGAGCCGAGGAGCACCGGGCTATGCTGGGGGGCGGCTCGGCGGCTGCCGCTCCTCCTCCCCGCGGCGGTGCCCGAGGGGCGGAGGATGGCGAGGGCCAGGAGGATGCCCCGTGCCCGCCGAGGCAGCCGGGCTGGCGGCGGCGGGGGCGCCCCCCCCCCCCCCCCCGCCCCCCCCCCCCGGGGAGNCGCGGCGGCAACAAAGGCGGGCGGCGGCCGTCAGTGAGGGGCCGGCGGAGGGCCGGTGAGGCGGGGCTCGGCGGGGAGTGACTGACTGAGGGTCGGTGGTGGGTGAGTGAGGGGCAGCGGGGCCGGGCTGGCGGGGACTGAGCCAGCGAGGGCCGGCGGCGGGCGAGGGCTGAGTGAGGGGCCGCGGGGGTCGCAGGTGTGGCGGCAGGACGGGGATGGCCGTGCCCCGCCCGCGGCGTGAGGCAGCCCCGGTTGAGGGGGCTCCGGTGGGCAGCGTGCGGCGGGCCAGCTCCACCGCGGCGTAACTTTTGTTAATTCTTATTATTCATGCTGATAACCCTATCAGTATAAACTTCTAAGCACGGCAGATGTGTATGGCGGCTGCCCGTCCCCCTGCTCCTGCCGCTCTCCCCGTCCGCCGGGGCTTGGGCGGCACAAAAGTCGATGGTGGCTGCGGAGCCGGCCCGGCGGCGGCACCGGGGGACAGAGAATAATAGGCGAGGGTGAGGCAGCCCCCGGCCCCTGCCCCTGCCTGTCCCCGGTTTGTGCTCAGCTCGCCTGGGACCCGCCAGCCCTAGCAAGGCATTTGCGGTGTGAGTAATTTCAGAAGTAGCTGCATCCGTCTCTACTTGCGCACAGCAGGTCAGGCTGCAGAGAGAATAAATAATGTGTAGCATGTTTTTTGTACTAGTCTTCCAGGGCAAATCTCTGTTCCTGCATTTATGAGCCCCTGGTAAATCAGGGCAGTGGACGGGGACCAGGGGGTGAAGGAGTGGGAACTGCTGCTGCTTTATGCTGTTTCCGTATCTGCTTGCTGCAACTGGATCTAATCACTGACAGTGTCAAAACAGAAATATCTGCAAGGGGAAAGGTGCCATGGCAGAGCCGCTGGATGTAGCAGGACATTTTCTTGGCTGTGAGGGAGTGAGAAACCAGAGCTGCCTATTAATGTGTGAGGAATGAGTCTAACTCTGTGTGACTCCTCCTTTAGTGGCACACTCACAGGACTGCACTCGCCTAAAGACTGGTAGCTAACCTGGAATACTTTTTCTGAGCTGGGATGAGTTTAAATAGATGGGAGTGCTGTGATGCAAGGCTGCATCATTCTCCTGCTCTCAGAGGGGAGTCAGTGGAAGGAGACCCTAGCAGAATGGGGTGAGCATACATAAGGTATGTTATTGAGGGAGAAAGGGACAGCTTTTTCCTCAGCTTTTGCTGCAAAAGCTGAGTATTCTACTGACCTTGGTTGTGTATCTTGGAAAGTTCTCCTCGTGTCTTGGTGTCCAGGACAAAATACAGACACTCATCCCTTGTGTTTCATCACAGTGTCCTGGGTCACTGTGTCAGGGAAGGTTTAGGTGGAGCTCGTAGAGATATGAGTGATGCTAAATCTTCCCCAGGAGGAAGAATATTAGCAGGAAAAATGTTTCCCGAAAGGCCCCTGGGACAGAGGCCAGGAGTGTCTAATGAGGCAGACTTTTCCTGTTAGCTGCAGTTCTTGGTGTGGGAGGGTGAGGGCCTGGGGGCTGGAGTGAGCCAGTGTGGGGATCTCCGAGGGCAGGCAGCCCATGGCCAGGTCTGCTCTGGGCAGCTGATGGCCTCACCTGGGCATAGCCCACTGCTCTGGAGGTGATGCAGCTGCTGAGTCAAGGCAAATCATCTGTTTTCTTCTGGTTCAGCAAAGAAATTGGTTTGGTGATGGTGCTGCAGGGATGAGCAGCTCTGTAGTGCCAAAGTGTGTGCTCTGTCGGTACTGGAGACAGGACAGCTGTGCAAGGCTGCAGCTTGGCTCCAGATAAATCTATCCACTGCTTTTCTTCTCTCATTTAATGGTTGCTTCTCTTAGGTAAGCTAAGTATGGTGGAAGGAACTGTGTTTTGTGGGTTTAGTGGAAACGTTGTGGGGTCCTCTGGCAAAAGTGGTGTGTAGCCTGAAAATGGAGATGGACACGTTAGTGAGCTGCCATGTTATCACTGGAGCTGCAGTGCTCAGCTGGGTGTGTGTGTCTCCTGCTGGCAGCAAATGTGGGGTTAGGTTTCAGAAAAGAGGACTATCTGATCATACCTACTTAATTCCTGGACACAAAAATATTTATTGATGCAGCTTTGAGCAGGCTGCCTGCTCTGGTGGCTGCTGTTTGTGTGCTCTGTAACTTGGTTAAAACCAAAGAGTGGAAATGCAGGTGTATCATTGTTCATGGAGACCTAGTTTTCTAGGGACAAAACTGGTGAGTACTTCAACCTTGTTTTGCAGTGACTGCTGGCAGAGCCATCTCCTGCAGGAGCTGGGAATCCGTGAGAGGAATTAGAGGTGCCAGTATGAGGTGGGCAGGGGTGGCCTAAGGAAGGGCAGAGCAGATGCAGCCAGTAATGTTCTATGTCTTAACTGTCCTTGAGACAGTGGTGCAGGGAAGCTGCTACAGGAGCAGATCGCTGTGCATTCAGAGGTTTATGTCCCTGTGGCTCTGTTGGAGGCAGCCCTGTGCCGAGGGGTGTGTCCCCAATACCCACACAGGCACCTCAACCGCAGCACGTGGGCACACGGTCTCACCCAGCTCCTGCCCTGCTCCGGGCTGGAGGAACCAGGGCGTGGTAATGGATCAGGCTGTGTTGCGCTTTGCTCTCAGGCTGACTGATGTGGAGGAGATGATTGAACTCAAGGTCTTTGGCCACCAGTGCTTCTCCTCACACCCTTCCTCTGTTGCATTGGCAGTTTTTGGAAGGGCAGAAATGATGCTGCCGTTGTGGTCCTCATCGCTTTCCACAGGAGAGGTTCAGTGGTGTGCACAGCTGACGGTGAAAATGTCGTTTTCCTGTTCTCTACTCAACGTTTATAAAGATCACTGTAGAAGGTCTGACAGAATTGCTTTGATGATCTTTTACAAAGTATCCAGATCTTTTCTCATAGCCCTCAGATTTTGGAAGAGTGATGTAAATCACAATTTTGCACAGGATTAGCAATCAGAGAGCATTATGAATCAATCTAATACTTTGTCTTAGCCATAGCTGACCTACATATTAGGCTTTCACTATAACTGCTTCACCAAGGACAGGCTTTGCTTCCAAGTATAAGGTGGCTCAGGGGCTGGACATGTTTGTGTTTGAAAAACATTCCTGGTGGCTTCAGATGTGCTTGAAGTCTGTGCTGCTTGACTGGGTAACTTGTCAATGAAGTGTGAAATACAAGTGGTTCTTTTGAGTGTTCTTTTAATTATAATTGTGCTGATGAAAAAAACTAGAAGATGAAATGAGATGCTTTCTGTATAAAGTGCTCTTAGATGTCAAGCCAGCAGGGATCCTTGTTATCAGTTCCTCTAATCACTTGTGTGATTAAAAACCTTGGAAGAACTCACATGTTTGAGCCACTTGCTTGTAGGTAAAAATGAAGGTTTATTGCCTTTCTTAATGTGTTCTGCAGCTCAGCCTCCAGTGAGCTGCAAACCCAAAGCTCCTGTAAAATCCCTCCCTGTGGGTCACTGATAGCACTGAATGTGAATGCACATCTGCTTGTTCTGCTTGCAGAGGAGTTTTCCTGCTGATTCCCAGAGCGATGAGGTGAATGATGATAAAAAGGAGAGTCCAGGACTGCATCTGCAAAGCAGTGACCTGGCTGATTTAAGGCAGCACTTAAGCCCATTTCTGCCTGTCGTTATCCCAGCTCTGCAGGATAGATTCTTTGGTTTGAGGGATGCTGGGAAGCAATGAGAAATGCATATATACTGCTGAGTGTTTGCTTCCCAGCACATACCAGTAGCATGGACCATTGTAGTGGAGTGTGTATACAGCAGCATGTTCAAGTGCAGATCTTGGGTATGGAACATAATTTGGGTCTGTGGTGTTCAGGAGCTCTTCTGTGAAACCAGAACAGAGGAGGTCTGCCCTGTAGTTTTTTGTCTCAGCAGGTTCCAAGCGGTGCCTCTGCCTAGCTTGGGTTTGCTGGTCCCTCTGCAGCATTTGGAAGCTTCCTGGGGTGCTTGGCTTGGGGTGTCTCTGAAATTAGGAGCTCTGCCACCAAGTCATCCAATGGGGTTTTTTAAAATATTTTTACTTGTGGTCTGTTGCTCACAAGTTCCTACAGCCTCCATTCTCAAACAGAGGCTAGTATAAAAAGCTGCAGCACAGCATCTTGCAATTTCTTTTTCTATAAATAACTAAAATAAAAAGGTCTGTTTGCAAGACTGTAGACATTGCACATAATATCTCCCATTCTAACAGCAGGATGCTGAAGTGCAGGGAGGTGTCTGCCCCACACTTCTTTGCCTGGGAATGGTTTGTCTGTACAGGCAGAAGGGAGCTCTGTGCCAGACTGTGCTAACATTTCTCTGTGCTCCTGATGTGTGTTAGCTCTGGGAACTGGCAGCTACTGAAAATGAGCTGAGCAAAGCTGTTCCTGGTACCTCAGTGCTGCTGAGGAAGTGGAGAACCCGAATGCACCCAGCACAGGATGCCAGTCTCTGACTGTGCATCCCACACTGGTCCCTGGGCACTGGCAGCATGTTTGTCACAGAGCCCAGCTTCTGCCTGGGACTCCCAGGGCTGGTGGAAACTGGGAACAAGCTAATGCTCTCTTCTTAAATATTGCATCCATTCTGCTTACAGTGGCTGCAGTAGTTTGGATTTTCAGCTGTAAAATTTTGCTGAAAAATAAAAGTTGTTGACAGCAGTGATTAATTTTTTAATATGCATTGCAGCTTGCCCTTGGTGTCTTTGTGGTACAGTGTTTGCTGATTAGGAAATCAGAGCGGTTCCAATCAACCTGACTGTGTTGACTGGATTTTCTGCAAATACCCTGTGTGTGCCAGCAGAGTCCCAAGAGTGTGGGGAGAGTGTGATGACCCTCACTGGGATGGAATGACAATAGAAAATGCCATGGCAGTTGTGCAGCAATGGATCTCCTCGGGACTAAAAGACATTTGTGGTCCTGGTTTCCCCCTGCTAATCTCAAGGACCCACTTTAACCTTGAAATAACATTTAATGTACAACATCAGAGTAATGACTTTTTAGTTCTAAATTTGTTTGTAAGGCAGAATCCTTAGGAAAGGCTGCAAGCAGAGCTCTGTTGCCTGAGCTGCTCTCTTCTGAAGGCACAGAGCATCCGAAAAGCAATTATTTTGTATCTTAAATGAATAAAAAACTTACCAGAGAAGATGTCTTTGTGCTGTGAGCTGCACTACCGAGCAAGACTGAAAATTTGACTGTGAGCCTTTGTTAACCAAGTTGGGGTAATGTTTATTTATTTGGTTGGCTTTTGTTTTTATCTCCTTCCCTCACGATTAAGTTCTTCCTAATTTCAAGATTCTACTTTGGTCCAGGGATGGATGATCACTGTGTTAATTCTGTGGTCCTGCCATTCTTTGTGCTTGCAAGGGGTCTTAAAGAAATTAGAAATGTAGATGTACAAGACTGTAATCGTTGGGATAAAATCTCCCTGTTGGTCTCACGAGGCCCCACCTGGAGGGCTGCACCCACCCGGTCTGGGATCTCCAGCACAGGAAGGACATTGGCCACTTGGGGAAAGTCCAGAAGAGGCCACCAGGATAATTAGAGGGATTGAGCCCCTCTCCTGTGAGAATTGGGATTGTTCAGCCTGGAGAAGTGAAGGCTTCAGGGTGACCTCACTGTGGCCTTCCAGTGCCTGCAGGGAACCCACAGGAAAGGTGGAGAGGGGCTTTTTACAAGAGTTTGGAGGGACAGGACAAGGAGAAATGACTTCAAACTGACAGAGGGTGGGTTTAGATTGGGTATTAGAAGAAATTCTTCACTGTGAGGGTGCTGAAGCCCTGGCACAGGGTACCCAGAGAAGCTGTGGCTGCCCCTGGATCCCTGGAGGTGTCCCAGGCCAGGCTGGATAGGGCTTGGAGCAACCTGGGATAGTGGAAGGTGTCCCTAGCTATGGCAGGGGGTTGGAACAAGATGATCTTTAAGGTCTCTTCCAACCCAAAACCTTCTGTGATGATTCTATGGTACTTTATATTTTTTGGGTTGCTCATGTTTTTAATATAAATTTATATTTGCACTTCTTCAGCTCTTATTTCTCCAGTAGAGCTTCAGTGTAAATAATTGTCAGGGAGTTGGACACTTTGTAAGTGAGGTCCATTAGCAGAAATGTAGCAAAGATGGAAAAGTTGTATTCTGGCTCTTCTGGGCTGGTATTTCACAAGCAAGTCTGATGAATACTTTATATGCTTTATGAGAGTCTGGAAGGTGCTGGATGGATTTTGCTCTCATCCAGATGACAGTGTCTCTGCATATGAAGCTTGTTTCTTATTAATAGCTCTTCTTGCAATCTTGAAATCCACTTTTCACAAACGCTTATGTCCATGGGAGTGTTGCTTTCTTGGGAAGATCATCGAAGAGTGTCTTCACAAATTCCTTCCAGAGCTTGATAACATTTATTTTGTGAAGTCTGTAGCTGCCTAGGGAGCTGCCTTGCACCTTTCTGAACAGAACCCATTGTGGAGGGAAACCTCCTCCCCAGTAAGGGATGTGTTATGACTTGCCTCCAACAAATGCTGCAGGGGCAGGTTTCAGTTGGACAGGGATGGCATTCAGGGTGAAGTAATTGGGAACAGAGATTAAATAGTCCCAAGGATATGTTTTAGTATTGGAGGCAGGGGGATTCCCAAAGGCAAAAATGGAACTGGTAGAAATTAGTGTTGCTTGTGTCAAGTGACATGAAAGGGTATTTTTAGAAATACGGGAGTTCCCAGTTGGACAGGAAGAGCAATGGCTGGAATGCCTTGTCTGATGGGTCAGTCAGACTTCCTGCTAATGGGATAAAGTGAGGGAGCACTGGCAATTTTAGGCTCTTCAAATTAAATTTGATCTTTGTTTAAAGAACAGCTGTCTTGAATCCAGCTACCTGTGGATTGACTAGTATGAAAAGGTGATGGAACATTGGAGTTGGGCAGTGATTCCATGTGTTGTGTGCTTGGACCACTGCCAGGCTGCCTGCTTTACCACAGGGGTCTGAGCAGAGCAGAAGGGTGGGGGAACTGAGTGGATGCAATGTAATTTTCTGTAGATTTATCTGCTGATTTTCAGAGCAGTTGTTACTTGTGTTTTCTGTTTTATTCTTATATAACATAGGGTGGGAGTGGCAATTATTTTAGGCTCTGTGGATGTGGCTCAGCAATTTCAAATGTGGTTAGAAGTACGTTTTTAAAAATTGAGGTAAACTTCTTAAAGTCTGCACCTGGGGTAGCAGTCATTAATTTTCAAGTGTGATATAGCTCCCCTCTCCCTTTCTACTCTCAATTTTGGAAACTTCTTACCACTTCCTAAATCACTTTGCAAAACACTCATCTCTTTCAGATGAACTACATGTTGTAAGGTTAAGTTTGCCTCGTTACTGGGGGAGTGCAGCTGGGTAACTATTAGATATTCATTGAGGAATTGTTTAATTAGACAGGTAATCATATGCTTGCAATCTGAGGAGGAAAATTGAGAAAGATTAATTAAGGAATGGTTAGAAAAGCTGATGTCAGAAATTGTGTTAAGTTTCAGCCTGGACTCTCTTAATTAAAATTAGTTTAGTTCATGCTGGAAGTGAATGGAAATGAAGGAAATTTAAGCTTACCATGGCTACAGATGTGGGAGTGTACCAAGGTCAGTAATGCATATTAACTCATACTTTTAAAATTAATTCCTGGCAATAATTTGGCGTGACTTTTCCCATCTGTCTTCACGCAGACAACACTCTGGAAGCCTCACTTATTTGAGGTATTGCAGAAACGCCTTTCCCCCCCCACTGTTCCATTGCAACCTCTGAGCTGAGCTTTTACGCTGGGTGAGGACAGCAAGTCAAACCCTGCAGGTGATGTTTCAAATGCTTAATTGTGCACCTAAACCTTGTCTTGCTGCTGCCAGCGCTTCACATCTGTGAGGTGTTCCCAGGCGTGAGGGTCGTGTGCTGCCACACGTGGGGTGGAAGCCAAGGACAGGAACACCCTACCCGCGGTGCGGTGGCTGTCTCCGAGGCTGGGGCAGGACAGGGGCGGCTCTGTCACCACCGCTGTGTCAAAGCCGCTTGTCCAGTGTGTCAGAGCCCACCTCGGCCGGGAGCTGAGCTCATAGAACCAGTCGTTGTTGTCACGAGATCTCTGGTCTTCCTTCCCACGTTCTACCCACGTGGATTTCCCCTGGTTGCTGTAAGTCCCTAATTTGGAGGAAAACAAACGTGGGGTGTGGTTAAACGCTAGGCAGGGCTCCCAGTGAGAGGGGGGAGCAGCTGTGAGCATGTTGCTAGCCCCCCACCTTCCCCCGAGTGCTTGTGCTGTTCTTGGCCAGCTGGTGCTGGAGACTGCACGATGGTGGTGATGATTTTTGGAGAGCGTGGGCTGCTATGGCTGCCCTAAGCCCACCTGCCAGGGTTTCAGTAACCACAGGCTGTGTTCATGGCTTGCTTTTTGCATCACTGGATGTTTTTCTGCAATTAAAAACTCAGGCTGGCTGAGAAGGTGATCATATCTTGCTTCCCCTCATCTGAGATTTCCCCCCAGACGTGTTTTAATACTGTGTCTTACAGTCTCAGAGTTGTTTTAGAGCATTTCCTTTGGCCAAATTCCATGCTCCAAGAAACCTTCTCATCCTTCCAGTGTTGCTTCTTCTAGCCCCTTTCAGCCCCTGCCAGATTCCTAAGCAGCCATCTCTTAGACAGCTTTCGGTCTCTCTGGTCCCTGGGTGTCTTTTAGGCCTCCCACATCCTCAGCTTGCTTTTTCTTAGGTTTCATGAAAACAAACTCTTGAGAAAAAAAATCCAAACCCAAAAATACTGCTGTGAAAACCCCTACCCACTCTCCAAATGTCCAAATACATTCTGTCTCTTCTCTGTAGTTGCACTTACTATTTTTCACAAAACTGAATTTAGCTGTTGGTGTTACCAGTAGTTCTGATGAAATTTTTATAGCCAGTTACCAGGAGACTATTAGCTGTGTGTTTGTGTCAAAAAGTAGGTGTAATGGTTCAGAGCAGATGAGCTGCAAAAACTACTCCCTTAAAGACCTGTGGAAAAGCTATTTTGATGTTGCTCACTGGAGAAAGATATTCTTTATCTCTGGTTTGGGGAGGAGGATCAAGGAAATTCAGTTCATCTTGAGCAAGATGGGTTTGAAATGGAAATATTGGTCTTTGCAGTACCTGGGGGATGCAGTGAGAAAGTTGGTAGATGCGGGAAAAGGATCCTGCTAGGGCATTGCTGGGGTGAGGCTGTGGCTGGTGAGAGGTTGGATCAGCCATAACTTGCACAGGTCATCTTTCTCCATGGCCACGGTGCAGCTCCTGCTTGAGCTGTGGCTGTGAGGATTAGCTGTGATGCCTTGGGTTTTAGCTTTTCTATTTTTCAGACTCTCTGCTCCTTGGTGTGTAACTCTGAAACTTCATGTTAGGTGTTAGTAAGTTCTCTTCACAGGGGAGTTAGATAAAACAATCCCTTCCCAGCTAGAGAATCAGGGACAACTGGTATCCAAAAGCAGAAATAACAGCGAGGGAAGGGGGACAAAGCAAGGGCCTGAGACTTCATAGCCTGGAGCTGTGGCTGGACAATTGTAGATGAACCAAAACTCATAAAAGTGTAAAACTTCTGAGTGGAACTCATCTTAGACTTGGGTGCAGCCCTGGCCAGGCTCTTGTATTACCCAAGGTGTATCATTTCAATAAATACCTATTTTATTCCTTTTGCTCTGTTTAGTCTGTGTTCCGGGTCAGCCTTTCCAGGCATCAGCTCTGTCCCTGTTGCTGCATTGTATCCTGGAGACGTGTGGGAGACAAAGTCCTGCTTCAGCTTGCCTTGCAGCAGGTGAGTGTCTCTGTTCCTGGGAAGAAAGTCCAATGGCAGAGGATTTCCTCTCTAGGGTATCCAGATAATGTCCTGATAATTGGCTCTGTGTTTCCCCAGGCCTGTGGCCAGCCTAGCAGTTAGTAACTGCATTTTCCATTCCTGCTCCTGTTCTGGGTAGCAGAGGTTGAGGTCTGGCAGCAGTGATCACATCAGTCTCAGATCCCTAAGGCACTGCCCAAGTGTATTTGCTGCTCTGTGTTCCTGGTTCCTGAGCCTCTTTTCTGCAGAAGGGATAGTGTTAGGTTTCTTGCTCTTCTGTGGTGCTGTTGAAGTTACAGTATTTGCACAGAGCCAGTTCCTCTGAGATGATGATCATTCTTCTGTTTTAGCACAAGCTGCCAACTTACAGAATTAATTGCCAGTGGTCTGCAGTAGCCCTTGATTTGTCCTAGAATTTGTTTTAATAAAAGAGAGTGGATCTTTAATGAAAGGGGAAGGACGTCTGTATTTTCTCTGGAAATACGGAAGGGATTGCAAAGCCAGGCTCTCAGAAGGCAGGACAGCTTTTAAGTTGCACAGCCCAAATCTGACCTCTGTGTGCTGCAGGTTCTGATTGTGTAGTTTCACAGTTGCTGCTTGGCTTGATGCTGTCTTGCTCATTGTGTGTAATCGATCTGCATTTGTGGTTGTTTAGTGGGGTTTTCATTTTCCTTTTTGCAGCTCTGAGGTTGTGCTCTGCTTCTGCATTTAAGCCCTGCCCAGAGGACAGAAACACAGGTTGTCCAATAGGCTCCTCTGTGGTGCTGCTTGTAAACGTCTGAGCAGCTGCAGTTCATGGTGTGTTTGTGGGAAAGCAGCTCTGTAAATGGGGAGCTTAGGCACGCACAGGGTGCTCAGCCAATTCTGGGTGCTCTTCTGGGAAGCTGCCAGGAATTGTCTCCTCCTAATTTCTGATGTCTGTGAAATGGAGTTCTGTGGCCAAGAGCTCGGCCCATGTGCAGACCTGATCATGGGTCTGTCCTTCTGCAAGGGTCTGGCAACAAGGGATGTGAGAAGTTTATTTTAAGGTTTGTTTGATTTCACAGCAGCTGTAAAAGAAGCAAGGCAGGAATCACTTTTTTGTCGAGTTTGGTTTGCCTCTCCTGAGACTTTATCTGGCTTTTTTGCCTTATTTACTACACCTTAAAAAAAAAATCTCCTGGGAAAAAACCCACCCAGGTGGAATGTTATTTCAGCACTGTCATTCAGTGAGTGCTTCTCCTGTGTGAAAGGAGTATGCTGTGACAAAATGAGAGGCAGGGTTAGGTCTCTTTTGTGTGTGTTTTATGGATAGAGGAGAGGGCAGGGCTGTCCACCACACAGGCTCATCCTGCTTGAATCGTCACCAGGCAGTGCTAGTGAAACGTTGTCCTCCCTATGGAGCCTGGGTGGGGAGGACAGGCTGTGCAGACAGGATTTATTGACACCAGTGACCAGGGCAACCGTGGGCTCTGCTGGTGGCCTGAGAGCAGGTATTTGCTCCAGTTATTGCTTCTCTTCAGGCTTGTTCCCAGCCCACCTTCCAGTCCTTACCTTGGTGCTCTTCATGGACCGGTCCTGCTCTGAAGCTCTTCAGTGTCTCATTCCACTTGTCTGAGATGTTGTCTGGGTTTCACATCCTGCTCCCCTGTGTCTGCTCCATCCTGGCTTCTTCATTCCTCACATCTTCTCATCTGACTGATGTGACCAGAGCGTGCAGCTGTCCCAGCCAGTGGTGGCATTGTTCATGTCCCTGCTTCCCAGCCAGTGTCTGTGCCCTCCCAGCCATGCTGGCATCCATCTGAGCCTCTGTGCTGTGGGGCTTGGGAGCATTCGTGGCTGGTGCTCTGCTCTGCAGAGGCTTTAATGATTTTCCATTTAACTGTGATTAACCTGACAGGCAGGGCTTTGCTTATTGCATTCTGGAAGAGTTGTGGTGGCAAGATTTCTGACTTTGGGATGAATCAGCATTAACAATTAGGCAGTAAACAAATACCATTTCTTTTACAAGACGACAGACAGCAGGATGTTTTCCTCTGCCAAAGCATCTATTAGGCTATTGGTTATGCTGTAGGTGGGAAGGAGAAATTATTCCTCACTCATAGAAATAAGATAAGTCATGAGTCTGCATCAGCTGCCGATGGGAGGGATGCTGAATGACAGTCGGAGGGGCTGTTGCCTCCTCCTCTTCCTGGTCCCACAGTCTGGGTATTACTGGCTGTTAGTGCACAAACCTGTCACCCTGGATGTTACTAGAGTGTATTAAATCCCTTCAGACAGACAAACTCATCTGGGCTGGTACTTAATTTACAGCACTCTCCAGGATCTTCCCATGTAGGTCCTCTGTCTTAGGAGGGAAAAAGAATTAATGATAAATTAATGAGAACTTTTACATTAGAGGGTAATTTTTGGCCCCTACTTAACCTTGTCATCTTTCAAGCTACTTTCTCTTTTAGTAATTATCTGCTTGTATTCCTGATGGTGAAACTTGCCATGTAAAAATGTCGTGTTGATGCATTCCTCAAATTCTGGTTTGACCAGAAGGCAAGGAGGCCTGATCACTCTAGTGGTCATGGCTTTCAGAACGAGTGCTGAGGATTCAAGCTCCAAGGGACACTGCCCACCCTGTAGCTGGTGGCTCTCAGCACCCAGCCTAGGCTCTGTGCACATCTGGAAGATGCTGGGCTGTCAGAGGTGCTCCTGAGCAGGCACTTTTGCTGTCCTGCTTTGCTGTGGGGCACGTGTCCTCTCGATCCTTTTGCCTCCCAGGGATGCTGGTGAATATTTTTGAGCATTTTGCCCTGTTAGCAGGAAGGAGTGGGTGGGTGGCTTGGAAGCTCCCTTGGCCTCAGCCTGGCTGCTCTGCTTCTTCTTACAGCTGTGTGGCTGCCCAGGCTCTGCCACAGCAGAAGTTGCATTGGTGCTTCTGGTGGCATCTCTGGCTCACTTTCCAGTCATGTATAAAGGCAGACTTCAGCAGGGAGCAGGTAGCCAGGGGTGGGTTGTTGTATGTTTTTAAAACTGCTGCCCCTGAAGAAGTGCTGCCTGACTAGACAACCAGTGTGCTGACCTTGTTCAGTTGTCTGCCTCTCTGCATCCCTTTTATCTCCTGTTTGCATCGTTTTTCTCACTTAAATGCACGCTTTCTGCAGGCCACAAAAGCTGATGTGAACACAGCCTGCAGCAAGGGGATCCTGCTGAGTTTGCAGGCTGGAGACTTCCTAGCCTGGCATGTAAAAGTGCTGGGACTCTGGCTCACCATTACTCATGCAGCCTTCCTGGACTGCCTTATAGCTGTCCTGGGGGTGAGCCTGTACAAATTTCCTCACTTACTGTGATAGCTTACCCTTTGCTCAGTGAGCTGCTTCTCAAAGATGCAGCTATGCTGAGGTACTGCTGCAGGCCGGCAGACACCGAGAATGTTATTTTTCAGTCTAGCAGGTAGCTGTTTCTGGTTTTTCCCTTTTGACCTAACCCTCAAGTATCATTCTAGTTTCACTCTCTCTCACCTAGCAGGAAACTTCACCAGCCTGTGCTGGTGGGACGTCAGTGCTTGAGATAGGGCATTGTGTACCACTGTGTCTCTTTGCATGGGCAGCACCCCTCTTTTTAATATCTTCCTCCTGTCTTGTTCTTTACCTTACCTTTTCCCTGTCTTCCTCCTTTTCTTCATCATACGAAATGTATAAAGCCTAAGCTTATCTTTTTCCCACTGCTTTGCCTTCCCTGCTGTGGTATGCTGCTGTGGGTTAGGGTCCTGTGGACGGTTCAATCTGGCAGTAATTTGGGATATGGACATATTGGGACCTCTTACTAAGCTGTGAGTGCTTGGGCTTCCTACTGAGAGCAGAAAGCTGAGCTGCTGGACTCGAGGTGCAGCATATGCCAGGCCATGCACATACACTGGAAACTTGCCCAGGGCAGGATAATTAAGGGAGGCAGTGTTTCCTCAAGCGGACTGTGTGCTCTTGCTTGCTAAACAGTCTTGTGATTAATATCTTATTTAAGAGGATTTTAAGACATGTGCTTACACCAAGTTTCTTTTAGAAGTAGGGGAGAGGTTAGAAATGTAAACTCTGTAAAGGCTCTTCTATGTTTCCGGCAAGGCTCACCAGGTAATTGCAGTGCATCACTGCTCTGTTGTGTCAGAGTAGGCAGTAGGTTTTGCTATGGGTGGTTTAGTGGGAGAGGGATCCTTGAAGGGTGTTGCATGTATTTTTGTGCAGGCTGTGTTCCTAAGATCTCCTTAGGGACCCACAGCTCCAGCACTAAGGGTGAGTTCTTCTGCCCTGATGTCAGCATTACCAGCTCGCCCTGGCTCCTGGCATTAGACTCTGGTGAGTTCTGCAGCCAGCAGGTGTTCACCAGCAGATTTTACCTTCAAAACAAGGCTCTGTGGTGTTTTACTCAAGTAATGTTTCAAGGTGTCAGCAGCTTGATTGTTGGCCTTATTCAGGACACATGGCATAGACACAGCACTGTCTGCATTCTCTGGGTGTTTCTGTGCCACTGCTGATTTGCTGTATGGTTTTGATCAGTCTGATGTAGCTGTCTAACACCTTCACCTTAATTTCTTTCCTAGGCTAGAGAACTCAATTAAAAGGGACATGGGAGCATGAAGAATTGCACGGAGAGCACGGATGTGCTGCCCATGGTGGCATTTCCTACAGCTCTTACCTGGCAGTCTGCTGCTGCCTGGAAGGGATTGACAGGAGCCTCTGTGGACAGCAAAGGAACCTGGAGATGAAGGTGATCACCATGGCTCTTCCTCTTTTTTTTTTTTTTCCCCCCCTGCCCCTTTTTTCACTTCCACATGTCTGCAGCAAGAGCGGGGCTGCTGTAAGCCTGACAAGGCCACATACATTAAGGCACTGATGTTTGCACTGAGTTGGGAGGATAGTAAAGAAGACAGGGAGGGTTCCTGATACTCTCTTTGCAACTATCCTATATTTCTCTTTTAAAGAAAAATAAAACATTTATTCTGCTTCTTATGGGAGCCCTTGTAGAAGCTGGTATGTATTGGTTGTGAGCCAGAGATAAGAGTCTGATATCCAGTGTTTATTCTGACTTGCATAAAATGAATGAGATGTGTACTGGGGTTCATAATGGTAAAGCTTTCCATAGAAACCCTTTGGGGACATTGCCTTTGGCTCTAGGTTAGAGTAATTAGCTGCCTGCTTACACAGCTGACCTCTGCTGATCATGCCTGAAGTGCTTCTGTTGTTGGTGCCACTACTTTTCCTATCACTGTTCCCCACTGGCATCCTGCTCCTTACCATAGCACTGCAGTCCTTTGGCTGCTGCCCTCAAGGATGGCAAACATCATGTGAGCAGTTGCAGTGACTATTGCTGATGCTGGGACCTCCCTTTTTCTCTCATGCACGGAAAGGCTGACTTGCTAGGAAGCGCTTCTAGAGACAACTGCAAATTTAGGTATTGGGTTTATACCCCTTTCCATGCATGGAGAAGGTTTGGGAGGACCTCATTGTATAGCTGTTTGTCTAAATATCTAACTTGCTGGCATTAATAGAGCCAGCTGTTGCTCCTTAGTTCTTCTGTTGGAAATATTCAAATGTCCTCTCCTCCACTTAAAACCTGATCTTTGATATGGAAAACGTACCACCCTTTCTTACCTTCTGGCTGAGCAACACTTCTCTCTCCCAGTGTTATGTTACCTTTAGCATTGCAAACTGTAACACTTGGGCAAGGGTGGTGGAGTTCCAGCAGCCTGCTGGCCTAGGGCCTCCTGGATTTCTAGCCCCAAGGAGGACAGAGAGCAGCCAGAATCTGCACAGAGGTCAAGACAGAGCAATACAGAGCCTGGGGAGCATTGGCAGGAGTGAGAATGCTCTGCTGGAGGTAGGTGAGTAGAAAACAAAAAGCATAGCCCATTGCCTTGGGCATCTCTGGCAGCTGCTCTTTTCACAGGCAAAGAAGAAAACTAAGCTGGAGACAGCTTGATTTCTGGTTAGGTGGGATTTGGGTGGAGAATAAAGGATTAAAGAAGCAGGTCAGCCAATCATCTTCTGCAAAACTTTTTGTTTTGGTTGTTGTACAGAAACAAAGAGTTTTTAGTTCTGTTTTTCATCCTTATTCCTCTGTGGAAGTCCTCTTGCTGGCTGCACAGATGTGACTTGGGATGTGATGCCAGGTGAGCTGCTGCGGTGGCTGGGTCTCACGTGAACATGGGAGCCGTCCTCTCAGGCTGTGGCAGCACAGGGCACATCCACGTGCATGTGCAAGGCACAGATAGGCAGCAGGTTTTATTATTTTATAGCAGTGTAGGTGTGGAGTGGCAGTTATTTCATATTCTGTGGATGCGGCTCAGCAATTTCAAATGTGGTTAGAAGTGTGTTTTTTAAAAATGGAGGTGAACTCCTTAAAGTCTGTACCTGGAGTAACAGTCATTTAGTGTGATATAGCTCCCTTCCCCTTGGACTACTGGCCTTGATTGAGTGTCTGCCTTTGGGACAGCTGAAACCCGAGGCCAAGCTGACCTTTCAAGCTCAGATACTCTCATTGTGTGGAGATACTCCTTCTCTTAATGAGCATTGGTAGCATTGAATAGTCACCTTCTGTTTGTGCCAGAACAAAATGAGCCCCTTTTGAAATGCTCAGAAGTCTTCCTTGTCAAAAAGTTAAACCTAGCCCTCTGTTACTAAGTCTGCTTTCAGACTAGGCAGCCTTGGTTAGACCTGGCTTGCAAGATGGCAAGACTGGAGGAGATGGATATTTGGAAACCAACGAAGTGATGTATTTGGTCTGTAATACCTATATCTCTGCCTACTGTCTTTTCAGCAGTTACATTGTTTTACTTGTTAATATCTGAAGTGGAAAAGGGATTTTCCTCTGAAATAGGGAAGTAAAACCAAAAATAGGTACACACCCCCCTTCATGGCCCAGTGCTCCCTGGGGCTGTGTGGGAGCCTCTGATCCCCTTTTGCTTTAGAAAGGGGCAGAGCCTGCCTGTTGGAGCAGAGGGTTTGTTGTGTGTTGGGCACACATGGGCGGAGGATAGGGATGTGCTTTGGTGTGTTGTGTCCAGGTTTAGGGGTGGTTTTCCAAGGTGGGTGTCCAAGCAAGTGGACACCAGCAGCAAAGCCTTCGACCACGCACTGAAATAGTTTCCCTTCAGGATAATGGGATGATGCGCATGGAATGGTATTGTGTAAGTTTAACAGTGCAGTTAATTCTACTTGTGCTGAAGTGCAGTGTGAGCCCATCTGCTTGTTTTGGCTGCAGTTTTGTGCGTGCTTCAGAGAGTCCCACCAGTGCTATCAGTTTTGGGCAGCTCTGTCAGGAGCTGGGTGTTGGTGTATGTGGCTCTGTGACCTCTCTCCACACTGGTGGCCACTCTGTGTACTTGTGGTTCCTGTCTCTGAGGTCTGTGCTGTGGCAGGTGACACTCATCTCAGACACTGCTTTGCACTTGAAGCATTTTGTGGGACTTGTGCACAAGCTCTGAAATGCCTGCGTGAGCAGAGGCTGTGAGCCCAGAACAAGCACTGCAGTGGATCTGGGAGAGGTGGTGGGAAAGCTGGCCAAAACTGAAGGTAACGGAAGGACTTCCAAGAAGGAAGGTTAGTGGAGGGTGGAGGAGAGCTGGTGGTAGGATCTCACCAAGGCAGGAAGGGCAAAGGCCACAGAAAATAGGCCATCCTAATTTCTGTGTGGATGCTGGAAGGGATGTGAGGGTCTTTAGGGGGGATCTCCCAGGAGGAAAAGGAGAGTCCCAGAGATGCAGACACAGTAGGAAAGCACGGGTAGCACCTCCATCCCCTTTTCCATGCGGCGCTGTGGAGCGTATCCCTGGGCTCTGAGCGCAGCTCCTGCGCGAACCACTGTGGGTGGTGATGAGTGCTCGGCACCGGGGCCGCCGCTCGGTGGGGCCGGGCGGAGAGCCGAGCCCGGGGCTTTCATCTGCCGAGCCCGGGGCTTTCATCTGCCGAGCCCGGGGCTTTCATCTGCCCTGACAGCCGCAGCAGCAGCGCCGTGGCCATGTCCAAGGCACTGGGGGAGCCGGCGCCTCCGGACGAGTGTGTGGGGAATTTCTGCTCTGCTCCTCTGCTCTCATGCAAATGAT
Organism: Rhabdornis inornatus; assembly: GCA_013397075.1. Classification (NCBI taxonomy): domain Eukaryota; kingdom Metazoa; phylum Chordata; class Aves; order Passeriformes; family Rhabdornithidae; genus Rhabdornis; species Rhabdornis inornatus. The sequence goes on along the minus strand of VWZS01007625.1, from coordinate 937,695 downwards.
TTTTCAGCTCTTTGCGCCATAGTATGTCAAGATCTCTGAAAGAGTTCTGATATTCAGTCTGCTTTTTAAACACCTCCCAAAAATGGCATGGGAGGTTTGCTGCAAGTTTCTGAAGCACTGGTGCTTCCCCTGTTTGAGATGCCTCCAGATAATGCTGTACTGAGATCCAGACAAGATAAAGGACGTATGAACTGAGGCTGGCTTACAATTTTTAGCCTTGTACTTAGGGGAAAATTGCTTAATTTGCTTAAATTGCTGTTCTAGCAGGCTTCAGAAAATATTAATCAGGCTGATGCATTTTAACTAGTGATTTCTATATTTGTTACTTCGGAGTGAGGAAGAAAATTTCAGAGCTAACACCATGAGAAAGTAATTTCCCTTGACAACATAAAACTCTGGCTTATATGCATGTTGGACAGCTTATGGAAAAGCTTTTATTTCTGAAATGCCACTGTATTATGAATGCATTATTTCTTAACTCAAAAATAGATGAGGCTATGTATGTAAATATATAAGTACATGTATTCTTTATGAATCTGAGAGTACATGTTTCACTGGAACAGAACCACTTCAGCTGAATTGGCCTGAATTTGAATTCTTCAAAAATAATTCGAAAAAAGCCCCTCCTCCCCCCCAAAAAAAATCACAAAAAGACAATGCAATTAAAATCAAAAGAACACAAAAAGAAATACAAATTAAAAATCTTAAAATAGTTTAAGACAACTTAGCTGGGCTGCTCTGCTGTTTTTCTTTGCTTTAATATTAAAGTGCTGTGGCTTTTCCTACATGAGAGGAGTTATTCTAACCAGCATACCCAGGGCTTGAGGATTCTTTGCCAGTCTAGCCTCAGAGGATACTGGTATGTCAGCATGAGGAGGGAAAAAATTGTGTGCCTCTTGTCAGGAGATATCCAGGATGTTTTACCTTCAGATGCCTGTGCAAGCTTAAAACACAGTATGGTAGCAGCCAAGTTCCCATCCTGTCAACCTGGAGGGGAGTTTGTGGAGAGGAGAGTGGGGTACCTTGCTGTTAAGGATCCTTTTGGCAGGAAAAGGAAGGAAAGGCAAGATGAAGGGTCACGTAAGATCAGCTCCTGTGAGGCTATGGTGGCATTTCCATCTGAAGTGCTTAAAAACTTGTCCCTTTGCAGTATGCTGGAGTGAAGGTAGGGAGATTTGTTTAAATAAAATGAGTAACTTTTAATCTAGAGTTTGGTTGGAGCCAGATCAAAAGTCAGCTTTGTTTACTGTTCAGTGAACTTTAAGCCCGGTGCTTTTCCACTTTGAGCTTGCATTGGATGTTGAGCAGCAGGAGGAAATGGCGTTGTGCTAGAGGTGGCATCAGATCTTCTGCCAGCGTGGAACACTGTGGGATGTTGTGGAACTGAGTGAGATCACTGCTGTTGGAAACAGCCTGCTCTAAAGCAGTTAGGCATGGTGTCCCCCCAGGGTGTTCTGGGAGTCACCCCAGCAGCTGGGGCAGCCACCACCAGCATGTGGAACATCTCTGCTGGATTTCTGCAGGTTCCTTGTCTGCACAGGGGGGCACATCCGTTGCAGGCATGACAGATGACTGACTTCTGTGTCTGGGGAGAGTTCCCTTTATGAAGGAGGAAGTCTGGTGTCTTTGTGGCACTGGGTGGCCAGAAGGAGCAGTGTGTGCTTGTGAGCAGGAGTGCAGCCCTTGGTAATAACATCCTCCTCCTGTTCCTCCATGTATCATCCTTCCTCTCATATCACATCCATCCTTCCAGCAAAGGGCTGGCTGATTGTAGGAGAAAATGAGGACCTTTCATTGCTCTGGGAGGCTCAGAGAGCCTTTTTAAGTCTTACAGCCCCTTTCGAACACTGCAGAAATGTGTTGTACTAAAGGCAGTATGAGAGCCAGTACTGAATGGAGGAGATAAAAAAGCCATCTGCTGCCTCCTTTACTGCTTTAAGGAGTAACTTCGGTTTTTGTTGGAATTACCTGTCTGGATCTCTTAAAGTCCCATGTACATGAAATGTCTTAAATACCAGAGGGCAGGAAGCTCCCTCCTTCAAGGAGTGGGGGTGTGGTTCAAGCTCTGCTGCCAGACTTGGTTCTGAAGTGCTGACTGTAGGAAGTGAGTGATATGTTTGGGAGCAGGAGTTGGGAAGTGCTTTCCAGGCTTTACACCTAGTTTTCTGATGGTGAAGAAAGCAGGCTAAAAACACATTCCAGTGGCCTTTATTTCCTTCTTGGCCTCTCAGAACCTCAGTAAGCTTTATATGTGTTTCAAGCATGGTGTTTTCTTCCCTTCAGCAACTGTGTAGACTTGTGTTTTAGATCAATTCATGCCATGCCCATAGCAACACTGATCCATCACTGGGATGCTGTCAGGGTGTGTAAGTGAGGAAGAAAAAGGGAATTCTTTGGCTGTGATGTACCATGGAGCTGCCAGATGGGTGGTGTGCTCTGTTTGGGAGCTTACAGCTAGAGGTGGTGCTAGGCTTTGCCAGTCTTCCATCCCACCAAAGAGTGGGTATTGCACATCAGAGAGGCACCTGCTTGTTCCTGCAAAGTGTTCTCCATGCTGGATCCTTAAGCAGAGGACATCGTCTTGGGTTTGGGTAGGAGGTAGTGCTGAACCTGTCTTTCTTTCCTCAGCATCTGGGAGGATGCTGAGGGAAGAAAATAGCAAAGAGGTTTCAAATGCAGGCTTTCTCAGGAAGGCTGCATTAGTGTTTTCTGTTCTTCTAAATATGTATGTGAAACTTTGAGGGTGGAGGAGTGTCTTAAGCTCTTTCAATATGTCTAGGCGCCTAGTTTTGTGCTATACATTTATATTGCCTATGATTTATAAAATTGAATTGTATTTAGGCAAGGTTGATTCCCTGGCAATATTTCTGTGGGCTTATTGACAATAGATATATTTGAAATGCTGATACAGGGGCATAGTGTTCCCAGACAAATGTGTTTGAAAGACAGGGCAGCACTTGCTGTTACTGGAGAAGTTCAGCCACGCCAAGACCTCCTTGTGTGAAGATGTGACTTGATGTGCTTTGGCAAAAGATGTTTGACATCTGCTGCTGCAGATACTCGGGCTTTTGAGAACCTGGCTGCTGCTTCAACAACAAATGATATCCAGGGTCTTGGGGTACACTGATTCCTGTGTATGTGCTGCCTTGGCTGCTCTGCTGCAGCCTGACACTGAGCTTGGACCTGGGCTTTCTCAACAGCTTGTGTTGAATTATACCTGTGTTTTCTCTGGTCATTTCACTTTCAGTTTAACCAGTGGAAATGGTGATGTGTGGTAGAAGTGGTATGAATTAAGCTTTCCTGTTGCTGTGGTTATGGAGACCAAAATCAAGTGGTTTTGATTTTTGAAAAAAATCTGATTATTGTAACATGTTTTTTTGTTCCTGCCTCCTTTCTTATCAGAGACGAAATAGTTAACTCTAATTTGGAAGTTCCTATTTGTCCTCCAGGCCTCAAGTTCCTTGCATAGAAAGGAACTACTTTGATTTTTGCTGGATAAATAATTGAACTGCTTGTTACCTAATTGTTTTTTACAATTTCTGTGGTAGTTGTTTCCTTTGTTGGGTTCTAGTGGTTGTCCTTTTTAATGCTCTCTTAATTGCCATCAGGACCTGCCTTTTTTTTACCACCTGATACGTTTTGATAAACAGTTTTCAGAGCTGCATGTGTCTTGGCATTATAAAATACATATTTCTTACTGAAAACCAATTTATTTAAAATGTAATGCAGGAAGTGTTTTGCTTAACATAGAGTAGTTTGAGTAGGGCTTTCTGAAATCAATGGCCAGAACTGACACTTTGCTTCTTTCTTCCAGTGAAGTTGGTGTGGTAGAGCACTGCTGTTTGTTGAGTGCCATCCCCAGCAGGGGTGAGCTCTGGGTATGTAGAGAAAAATAAATCTTGGTAGTGCTATTGGACTGAAAACCAGCATTGGTTGTGCAAGTTTATTTCACTTAGTGAAAGTCTAGGCCATAGGTTAAATTGAATTAGAGTCTTCTTTGAGCAAGTTGTAAAGTGTTACTGCATTGTCCTTGAGACAGAAGGACATTGTCCCCACCTGCAAAGGGCTGGTGTCAGATGTATTATCCTGAAGGGTGTCTCTGCAGCTGGCACACGGAATTTTATTGTCCTGGGGCCACAGAACACCAATTACGTGTCTTGGCAAGCAAGGATGTTTGCAGAGATGTTAAAGTGCTGACCTGCCACATGCTGTTAATTTCAAATAAAGAGGCGTCCCTTTTTGTTCTGAAGGATAAACATCATGGAGGAACATATGCTTGAGGGGGAATGATTTGAAGGTGTAATGTTCCATGTAAATAGTCACAAATGAGTGATTGCATCCTGGTCTTTAAGGCTGGGCATGATGCCTAAAGTTTGAGCTTTCATATTTTCCAGACTCTGTACTGTATTAGTATGTAACTCTGAACTTCACATAAAGTGTTAGCAAGCTCTCCTCAGAGCTCAGTCACACAAAACAATCCTTTTCCAGCCCCACAACCAAGGACACTGCTGCAGCTTCAGGCCCAAAAAGTGCAAAGAGCAGGGAATTGAGGAGAGAATCTGGGAGGATGGGACTGCAGAACCTGGAGCTGGAATTGGACAATGAACCTCAATATGGAAATGGACCAAAACTTATAAAAGTGTGAAAACTCCTGACCCAGGGTCCATCTTGGGTGTAGCCTTGGCTGGGCTCTTGTACTGCCCAAGGTGAATGCTTTGAAAGCCTTTTAATAAATCCCTACTTTATTCCTTTAACACTGTCTAGCCTCTGTTCTAGGTAGCCTCTCAAGGCATCAGGCAGAGTAGGGAAATTTTTGCTGTTGGCTTCAGTGTGGGAATGGCTGTGGTAAAGCTGACTAATGATGAAATCCTCACTTGTAAGGCCCTGACACTGGGGCTCTGGATACCGAAGAAGAAGCAGCATTTTCAGGAGTTGATGTTGTTCATGCAATGTACTTTTCTCCAGCTGAAGGTGAGACTGGCAGTTCTAGAAATGGAAAAGGTTTGTTACTAAGAGAGGTCTCCAGGTATCTTGATGAGTGAGACCCCCATGGTCATGTGCCCATTAGGAAATGGCTTCTGTGTTGAGCTGCACTGAGAGCTGCCATGGTGGCCACCTGGCAGACTGCATCCAAGTTGGGAGCATGCTGCAGGAGAGCAGAGCTGGGCTGGGGCATGCAGATACCCCATGCAGATGGCGTCTCTTTCCTGCCCATTGCTGTAAACAAGGAGTGTTCAGCAGGTGTCTGCTTGTCTGTGGGGTAGGAAGGGGGGTTTTGTAAGGGAGAAGTTCTGGCCCCACCAGCTGAGGGCTTGGTCCTGTTACAGAGTTCATAAACATGCTGCCCTCTGAGCAAGTAACCCACCAAAGAGGATGCTAAACATGGTACACTCCATTCAGTCTTTATATGGCTCAGTATATTTCATAACTGGAATCCATATTATGGGCCACTAAAAGCACCCTCTATAGCAAGACTAAAATGTAAACCTTTAATTAGATGAAGCACTGATAAATCTGGTATCCTGGATTTATGTGGCATCCTGGGACTCAGAAAGCAGTTTTAACTTACAAATATTATTCCTATTATTATTTAGAATACTTTCATGGTGAAACTTGAATACATGGTTAAAGTACTAGATCCATATAGAATACTTATTATAAAATCATTATATATAAAAATGGTGCTGCCTTTTAATGAGGGCTGAAGGGAAGGCAGAGTGCTGCTAGGCACAGCTACTCTCCAAAACCAACATGGCACATAGAAAAGAGCAGGAATAAAGGGCTGACACAGTCAGAAATAGAGGCTTCTGACTTACATTAAACCCCAATGTTGTTGACATGTAAAAGTGAAATGAAACACATGCTTAATCTTTCCCCTGTGCCTCCCCCCAGAATCTGCCTCTTCTGTTCTCCTGGGAACACTTTTTTTCAGCTGTAACAGCAGCGTATTTTCACTGGCACATGCAGAGATTTTTAATGCAGGCAGGATTAACAGAATGATTTATTTCATTACCAGTCACCTGTATAGCTCCTCAGTGTGTCACCTGAAATTTGACCGTGTTTCTCATTTAAAATGCTTTTTTCCCCACCTCAAATCTCTATGTAAAGTTTCCTCATTCTCCCCTTTCTGTTTTGTTCTATTTGGTGGCATTGGAAACATCTAAATGTATGGCTCAACAGATGTTTTATTTTCACAGCACAGTGCTATTTTGGAAAGGAACCAAGAATTGCTAGAAGCAAGCCTTCCCTGCTTATATATTTACAAAATCATGATACACACAGTTGAATTAACAGACTGGGCTAAATAAGATACTAGAGAGATCTGAAACCTAGCTCCAGAGGGACAGACCTTTAGCTTGGAAAATGTTTTATCACCTTTCATCTGCTGTATCTGGCATGTGGAAAGTGTAGTTTCTTCCTTTGCAAAATGGCATGAGCATGGTTTTTTATTACAGTTAAGGGTCTTGATAAATATTTTTTCCTCGGGACAGGAATAGGGAATTTTAAGAGCAGATACAGTTTTGAGGTTACTTTTTGAATCCAAATTTTTGTCATCTTAGGTTTCTTTTGAGTTGAACAGAAGAATTCCTGCCCTGCATTTCCATGTCTCTTCTCTTTTCCACGCACATGGGAATCATGGGAATTCAGTCTCTGGTACCAGCCACTGCTCTTTTCAGAGATGCTTTACAGAGGGTGTTGGATGGAGTAAAGGGTTAGCATTGAGAATGTACCAAAAAAAGAATAGAAAGGTGTAGTTAAGTATAAAATGTTCATATAGGGCGGCATAAAAACATTCAAAAATATGCCAGCAGAATCTGGGAACAGAGCTTTCCTACTTTGTGGGCAGGCATGGCATAGTTGTGGCTGCAGATGGAAATGCATAAATTAAGAAAATGTGGAAAGAAATGTAAATGCTCTGAATTTAAATATGAAATAGTTATCCCATTATTAAAAAAAAAGATTGAGGAACAACTTGTTAAAGTAAAAAGCTTTTGTGCATCCATCAGAGAGAAGAAAACTGCAGCTGAATGATGCTGATGTATGAATGACAGGGCAAGGACAGGCGTGGTAGACCAGGTGCATGTGATCTCTGCATATGCTAGAATATCCTATAATCCCCAGGGGTTACATCCTTCAAATCATCATTTAAATTAAATTAAAGGTGTTACTTGAAATGTTTATGTTTCAGAGGGGCTCTGGTAGGATCCATTATTTCAGACCAGTAAACATAGTAACACCTGTAGTATACGTAAGAACTCATGAAGTCTCATCATGTGTTTGCAGAAGGGTCACACTTCAAATCTGTGTATTTCCTCGTCTCTCCTTTTTGGAAGGTCATGAGCAGGGAGAGAGGAAGACCCTGAATTTTCAAGGTTTTGGTGAGATTGCTCAGCAGGAGCCTCAGGAAAAGCCACCCTAAGGTCTGTGGGGTGAGACACTTCTGTCGTGGATTAGTGGCTGCCTAGCAGGTAGGAAAGCAAGAGGTCAGGTTTCACAACATCACTGAAGTCCCTCACGGATTTTCTGGGATCCCTACTCTTGGATACTGATAAGGGATCTGCAGAGGAGAGGAGGAAGGGCTGAGTTCTGAGCTTGGCTGTCTTTGTCACCAGAGGGGCTGCTGGAACCAGGGGAAGCCCTGAGCAGCTGCAGAGGGGTCTGGTGGTCCCGGGTGCCCGGGCAGCACAGGGGCAAAGGCAGCTTCTGCTAGCAGGGCTAAGATCATGCTCTTTCAGATGTAGTTTTTCCTGCCCTGCACCAGGAGCAGCTTGCAAAATTACCTGAAGTCATTGCAGACTGCGTAGACATCAGGGCTCAGAAGTGGTCAGGAAACGAAATAAGGGGAGGAAGTTTCACAAGGAGAACAAATCAGCCCCATTGTTGTGTTGCTGCTGGACCGTGTGGCGTGAGCGTGTTCAGCGGGGGTGGCCGGTGTGCCTGCCTCGAGGGACGGTCACACCCTGCTGGCAGCGCTGGGAGGATGACCAAGAGCCTCTGAAGAACGGAAAAGGTGCTGTGCGAGGGGGAGTTGGAACAAGTAGGACAGAGCCTGGAAAAGCAGAGACAGGAGGCGTTGTCTGCTCGCTGTGTGCGGCTGCAGAGTTCATTGCCTCGGGCTGTTAGGGAAATGCGAGTGGTTTCAAGAACCGATTAAACAAATGTGCAGAGGATGGGCATTGGTACAGCTGATGACACAACTTTTGGGAAGCTCTGTGCGTTTCCTGAAAGAAACGTATTCGTACCTTTGTCCATACTCGTGTGGTTTGTCTGTGTACCAGCTGTCGGGTGCTATAGGAGCCAGGTAAGGGCTGTTTGAGATGAGGATACTTGTTTGCGTTTTTAGGGTAAATCTGCTGTGGGATATGGAAATCAGGATTCCTGGGTGTTCTCTGCCGTGGCATTGCTGGCTGCAGCTCCCTGGGCAGACAGCAGCCTCTGGGACACCAGAGGAGCAGGATTTTCACACTCTGGTGTATTTTGCTGGTTAAGACCTGAGACCAGAGAGATAATTGGACAATGAAGGTTAAGTACAAGAGTGTGTGGACAATGTAATTCCCTGACTGCTTAAAGATATCACATCCCTCACTTGTTCTCGGTACAGGATTAATTTACCCTCGGAGGACTTGCTGTGTGGGCTTAACCTGCCAGCCAGTGCTGTATCTATCAGCTGTGTCAGGTTCTGGGTTTCAAGGAGACAGCTATTTGTTTAAGTATTTTTCTAGGTCGGGGATTTTTTTTTTCCCTTTCTTTCGTCATACTCATAGCTGACACGTTGTGTTTCCTGTATGTGGCAAGCTTCCAACACCTTTGGAAAAGTACCTTTGTACTGACCCTTGCCAGACAGAAGTGCAGACAAGTGGCCACTTGTGGGCTATTCTATTTTGCCAGGAAGAGCAGATGCTCTCCTTCTCCACAACAAGGTTTGGTGGCAGAATGCTTGAGAGGGACCCCCTCTTAGGGTGCTGCTTGTGCAAATAAAATAAAATCTTATCATGTGAAGTAGTGATAATTAAGCTGAATTGCAGAGTATCCATGGGGAACAGAAGGTATCTTGAAATGTGGCTCTGCTAAGACATGTTTGCAGAGCCTACTTTGCCAGCTTAAAAATCAAAGCAAACTAACTGTTCACGTTGCAGCAGTGTGCACAGTCAGAGGTGGGGATAATTTGTGAAGAAGGTGAGTTTTCTGAGTGCCTTTGAGTGGCCTGGAAAAGAGAAGAGTTGTTGTGACTTGCTGTGCACCGCCACAAGGAGTGTCCCAGCAGGAACTTGCAGAGAGCTTGAAGTTGTTTCGCTGTAATGAACTTGCCGCCCATCTAGATGATTCAAGTGTGAGAAGTGAAAGCTGATGGCTACTGAGATGTACCTGCTATCACCTCCAGCTGGAAACCCCTCAGGAGGTGTTTTTGAAGTCAAATGCAGGGCAGAGTACTGCAGTGCCTGGAGCCAAGAGCTCTGCTCTGCAGGGTGATAGGCTCTGAGCACTTCTTACAGCACTGAGGCTCTGTCTTCCCTGCACAGAAACTCTTAGTTAAGTTTTCTGGAAGCTAGACTCTTGTAAAGGGGTACAGTGTGACTGAAGTGAGACTGGGCTGTGTGAAGCATGGTCAGAGGAAAGTGTCTCAGAGTTGGGTACCAGGCTGACACTGGACATGTCTGATTTGGTGTTCCTCTGCATTTGGAAAGCGTTGCTGTGTGTGTGGTTTGCCAGCAGAGCCCTGACAGTGTGGAGGCTGACTCAGCACTGCTTTCCTCATCAGCAAACGGCTTTGCAGGCAGCTGCCTTCACTTGGTGCTTTCTGCTCTCCGTGGCACCGGGCAGGCCCCCAGTGAGTTGTCCCAGTGGGGTCCCAGCTGCAGAGGGGATGGCAGGAGGCAGCAGGGAAGAGTCTGAGAGACCACAGCAGGACCCATGAGCAGCGTGGAGAACCTACTCCTCACAGAACAGAGGTGCACAGGGGTGTCCTGCATCCCTTCCTGATGCCCACCTCTCCTGCATCCCCTCCTGGTACCCCACCTCTCCCGACTGCTGTGCCTCTCCTGGCCAAAATCACTTCAATCTGTCCACCTAGTACACTTGTACTTAAGGAAATAAAAATTGATAGTCTGTCAAGGCAGGGCAAATAATCTCAGTAAAGGTGGGAATTACTTGTATTTCTTGGATCTTTTTGTTGTTGTTGAAGAACTGCAGGTACAGAAATATTTGCTTTTTCATTGTGGAGTGCTCTATAAAAAATAATTTTGTTTCTTAATAAAGTTAGAATGTAAGTTGTCAGCGTTAAGATACTTTAATAATTTGGGATTTACTCCTGTAAAGGATAATGTTTGTAATTTAGTTCATGTGGCATTGTATTGACTCAGACTTCCTGTAAGAGCAAGCTGCTTTCTTGATTTCTCAGCTAATACTGTCAAATCTCCCTTTCTCTTGCTGCATTTTCTTGGCAGAGTGAAACTGTAAAGTCTAAAACACATTTATCTATTTTGTGAAGACTTAGGGATTAAGATATATTTTATAAAGCAGCTTTCCATGCATCTGGTTCCAAAAGAGCAGTGAAATCTTCTCTGCAAGAGTGCCTGAACTACTCAAGGATAGACAGTAAGATATTTCCCTAGGAAAAGTTAGCTTTTTCTTTCTTTTCCCCGTTTGTTGTGTTAAGTACCTGCATCAGGTTATTTCCTTCACTGCTTTATGGGTGTATCTGGTGCTCAGGGTGCATCTGGTTGCTCTGGTGGGACCAGAGAGCAGGCAGTCTGTGAGCTGGTGTCTGTTCTAGCTGAGAGCAGATTTCAGACAAAGAAGGAAGATGCCCATTTTGAGTGGGCATTTAGGCATTCAGAATGCTTATGTGGTGTTAATGTGTTTGCTGCTGTCCTTCCAGGCCTGGTAACAGCTTCTTTGGGACCACTGGGCTTATCTGAGGCAATACTTGTTCATCCCTAAAAATTTGAGGTTTTCCTTAATAGCTTTTCTTTTTTCCTCTTTTTATTTTTTTTTTTTTTAATTTTTTGCAGGTATTTCTTGAACTCTTCAGCACATCACAGAACTGTTGTGTTTTGGGATATCCTGCTTAAACCATCAGAGGAAAATCTGCCAACAGCCAAAAATGACTTGAGTTGGAGAGCTGCTGCTTTATCCACAGGTAGTGTTTGTAGCTCAGTAACCTCTCAGCAGCCCAGCACTGCAGTGTTTGCTTTCAGCAGGTCACTCAGTGGGGGAAGTTGCTACTTGTGCCTCTCTGGGAATGGCAGTGATCTGCATGTGTTTGTCTCCTGAGGACACCTGGAGTCTCCATGCTGTTGCATGCTTTTGGACATATCTGGAGCAGCCATGTAGGGAAATGAGCAGTTGCTGTCCTGTCTTCTGTGGTCCTGTGTGCTGCTTGTGAGGTGTTTATGCATCAGTGTATGTTTTATACACCAGCCCCCTAAATTAGGCTAAATGAGCCTAATTTGAGCTGCCTTTTGGGCAGTCCTTCTGCTGGATTCCCCTTTTATGACATGGTGGGAGCTGGAGGTATCTGCTAGTTTGAGGCAGTTCAAACGAGGACAGGCAGTGCTGTACAGCAGTATCTGGCTTTGCTTTCTCCAGAGGTAACTTACCTGCAGTAATATTCATCCAAGTGCATTTATGAGCCCAAACATGCCCCTAACCTTATTGGGGCCTCATGGGCTTCAGCAGGTGTTCAGTGAGGTTTGATGTTGAGAGTGCACTCAGCCCACTGCAGACTTGCAGCACTTCTCTGGAAAGTCACCAAAGTACCAGGCTGGTGAAGCTCCTGGTGCTCGTGAACTCAGAGCTTTTTTTTTCTTTTCAGTTCTATGCTTTATAATGTTCTTCATTAGTGTTAAAGCCTGTGGTCAAGTAAAAATTCATTTCTGGAAGTGCATTTGTTGGCATTTAGATGTTGACTGTCAGGGATGGGAGATGAAGCAAAGCAATGTGGAGACTTACCCTGCTTGTGGTGTGATACTTGAAGTGTTAAATTTGGCTGTCACTTATGGAAGGGAGTAGAAAAAAGGTTTGAGTGGCAGTGGCCTCAGGTTACCATTACATAGCATGTGATGGCTGATAGCCAGCTCAGGTCTTTCTGTTTGGTGGTTGAGGTGGTAGACTTGGAAATGGGATCTTTAAATAGCCTGAAATTTTAGAATTGCCCCAATGTTGGCTCGCTCCGCTCTGACTGCACACAGATCTCCATGACTTTACCTGTGCATGTGCCTGTGCCTGCAGCCCTGACTGAGCTGTTTCCTTTCCCCAGGGCCAGCTTCCCATGTCCCATCTGGATGCACCGTGCACTATGGTTCACATCAATGTGTTGAAAAAGTTCGTGTGTGTTCTTGTGGTGATACTGGTAGCACTGACAGTTTGCCTGTGGAGAGAAACAAGAAGAAGCTACTATGATCCTTTGAAGACCAGGAATGATGATTTGCAGGGGCACAGGAGTTTGGAGAAATGGAACTCGGTTAAATCACAAGGCCTTTTCCGTGAAGGAGCCGGTGAACTGGGGCAGGTATCCAAAACTTGGCTGGCTACCCAAAACAAAGGCAGCACCTCTGGAACAGCTGAAAAGTCCAGGAAAGCAGCCTTTGGGAAGGTATGGGATAAGGACAGCTCATCCAGAAATCTCATACCCAGGCTGCAGAAGGTCAGGAAAAACTACCTGGCCATGAACAAGTACAATGTGACTTACAATGGGAAGAGGGGTGCTAAGCTCAGCCCAGAGAAGTTGCTGTGCCAGCTGCGGGACAGGGTCAATGTGACCATGATCCAGAGGTCGGATGGTCCTTTTGGTACCTCTGAATGGCAGCAATACCTGCCAGGGAAAAGCCTCAGTGAAACAGTGGGACACCTGGGTCGCTGTGCTGTCGTGTCCTCAGCAGGCTCTCTGAAATCATCTCGCTTGGGACAAGAGATAGGTTGGTATCTTTGTGTTAGCATGAAGTCAAATATCATTGTTTTATAACTTGGGCTGAGTAGAAGTAACCTGCTGTCATGCTCTTACTGATAAGTCTCTTGTGGTCAAAAGGTGTTTAAAACAAGCTGAAATGTTAAACTTCTAAAGTCAGTAAATATTTCAGCCTAGCTGGAGATGGGATTAATAGGTAGCTGTATTCTAGCAAGTCCTTTTGATTTTCATGATCCCGTTTGTATCACCAGAGGGTCGCATGAATACTGGACACCAGAGAGTGATCTTGGTTCCTCAAGTGTTTGTTTCTTGAGAGGGCTTGGGGTGGGTTGTATAATGCTTATTGCACAGTCAGAAAAAATTTCATACAGGAAGACATTTTCAGAGAAGAAATTGAAGAAAATCCTAAAGGTGAAAAAACCCCTTTGGACACAGCCCTGAGCAGTCTATGTTGAGCAGAAGGCTGGGCACAGACAATCTTCAGAGGTCCCTTCCAGCCTCAGTGATTCTGTAATTCTTGCTCAAGGCTTTCCAAAAGTGGCACTGCTTCATTCTGAGCTGTAAGGCAGCTGGCTGAATTTGAATGGCCCAGAAGACCACCAAAAGACTGAACAGGCATTTATCTCTTTGGACAAAGTTTGGTGATGCTTTGCAGTCTCATCTGACCACATTTACCTGAGGTTAATGCATTAATTAATAACTGATGAAGCTTTGGTCTTTTACTCTGGATTATAAAGAAGTATGTTTTGATGCCAGTGTTCTGTGTCTTTACAAAAGCAGCATGCTGGGGAAACCAACTCTCCAGTCTTCAACTCAGGGTTTTGTACCAGGCAGAAAATTATCCAGAGCCTGCAGCCCCCTCAGCTTGCTTCATTATGTGGTGTTTGAAGCTCAGTTAAGGTCTATGCTTTGCTGAACTGTAGCTTCACTGAATGAGAAGTTTTAGTTTCAGAGTTTTCTCTCAAGTGGAAATTGTTTTCAGGCTTTGGTATATTCATAAGTTGTCTGTGGGATCAGATCCCTTTGGCCTGCACTAAGCTGCAAGCAGCCTTCGTCTTCTGAAGCTAGGTAGATGGATAGATTTTAATGCATCAGTCATGGGCAACTTCGGTAAAGCCTTCAGAACCATAGTCGCTTGTGGGAGACAGTGTTTAGTTCTGGTACTTGCTCAGAAGTTCTCCCCTAAACTCCTCTGTGTCCACATGGCAGGTGAGCAGGAGCTAGAGTGAGGCTGAGCGGTTGGAAGTGTGTTAAAATGCTGTGAAATATGTAATGAAGAGCAGAATTGCCTCCTGTTACAGATTGCAGATGGGATTCGGTTGATGTAATTGTTTCTGCCTCTTAGGAGTGTTTGAAGTGAGATGGGTCAAGACTTAGGAAGCCACTTCTTACTTTTCCTTCAAGTACCTGTATCAGCTTGTTTGGGTGCCTCTTGGAGTTCAGAGCTAAAGATTGGCACAGAAGTGACCTTCAGTTGAACAGCCTCCGTAGCTCAGCTGCCTTGTGCCCAGGGGTGTCTGTGGTAGGCTCCAGCATTACTGCCAGTGCTTGTTCCTCTGGAAGGAGACCCTCACAGGAGTGGGAGGTGATGTTCTGGAGTGTTGGAATGCAGTCCCTGCATCTCTGGATTGGCTATGGGAGCAGCCTAGTGAGATGGGCTGTGCTTTGGCTCTGGCACAGACATCAGGCAGGCGAGGCCCTTCCGTTGTTCCCACAGCCACTCTCTGAGCCCTCCCCACACTGAAGCACTGCTTTGTTCCAGATCACAAGGGATGGATGCTGGGGAGGTCACTGTGTAGTGTGCCCGAGGCAAATGCCATTAACCCCCGCTGGTGTCCCTGCCCGGTGTTTCTCCTGCCTGGGTCACTGTAGCCGTGGAATGGGGTGTTAACCCCTTAGGTGCGGCAGAAATAAGATGCAGAGCTACATGGTCATCTCTCATGACAGGAAAGAGAGAGAGAGTTTATTCAGAAACACACTGGTTTTTATAACATGACTTGCAACTCCAAGAGCAGAAAAAGATGATTGGTTCAGAGAGAATACACCTCGTTCCCAGGGCCTGGTCACGCACACAACAGGTGTTCTATCTTGTTATTAATTCCTCTCTATTTTGACCAAGTTATCATCCTGGGAGAGATTTTCCCTGGCCTTCAGCTGGACCAGCTTATCAGGCTGGGAAGAGAGCTGAGAAGCTCCGGCCTGGAAGATTTTTCAGGCTGTAATTTCTTACTTTCTCAGTATGTGTATCCCACAGGTCACAAATTTTTACCTTTCTGCTCAAGCAGTTAACTCTGCTGGTGCTTCTGCAGGGTTTGAGCACTTGCAGCCTTGAGGTGGGCAGGGTGAGTATTAAGGATTCAGGAGCATTCAGTGTATTTCTGTACACTTCTTCCCACTTCTTCCATGTAGGAAATGTGGTGTTGTTGGAGGAAGTTGTTGAAAAAGTACTAGATCTTACAAGCTTAAAATGAAGTATTTGTGTAAATGAGCACAATGGATTGTTGAGCTATTATTGCATGAAATATTTGTTCTACGTAATCATGTTAAGATATCAAATGAACAATTAGGTAAAGTAAGGGAGGCTGGCAGAGCAGCACAGGGTTGTAAACAACCACTTTTTACTGGGCTCTTGGTATTACTGAAGGTTATAAATTGCCACTGAAAAATCTGATGTGAGAGATACTGGGTGTAGCACAACCACCTGGAGACAGAGAGCTACTCTGCCTGAGCAGTCACTGAACACCCTTTTGATGTGCAGACTTAGGGCATATTAATGCTTGCTGTCTGGCTGAAATTATATATGGGGATATCATAACCCTGGCTTGCATTAGTGCAAGGTACAATTTGGAGCTAAGGGTCTCTAGTGCTAACTGCAGAGCCACTTCTCAGCATAGAGACACTTTTTTCCAGAAAGATTACTTTTCTTAGTTTTGGATGGGGCTTTGGAAGGGCTCTTAAAAAGCCCCACTTGTCTAGGAGAATAAAATAGCTGAGAAATCAATCTTTGCAGCCAGAGATTAGAGATCCACCAGCATTGCTTGTTAGAACACTCCCATTTTCAAGAAAATGATCTTGTAAAGACCCAGTTCTGGGCCAGGTGGGTCCTTCTGCCCTGGAACTTTCTAATTCCCACAGACCCTGACTGCAGGTGGTGTATGTTGCAGTCATGTGGCCTCAGTGGGAATGCACTAAAGATGACACTGCTTCTCTAACTCAGCCCCTCTGATCACAGGGGAGATTTCTTATCCAAGTGCAGCCACAAGGCAGGGAGAAGCCAGGGTGACAAGCACAACTGCCCTGTGTGTCAAGAAGCAGCCTGACTCCAGGGTATTACAGTGGCCTAGCTGGCTGTGCCAAGGCAGAGGAGGGTGCTGGAGGAGTGCTGTGCTATCTTAAGAGATGATGCCAGCAGAGGAAAATGCAGTGAATCCAAAGGCATGTAAGAAGCTGTGTCTGTTGAAGGCACAGCAGTGGGTTTATTTCTGTGGGAGGCATGCTGGCAGGCTGAGGTCAGCTTGGCTTTCCACTGTGGTTGGTGTTCATGTTTCTGGGGCTGGTCAACCTCCAGGCTGGAAGACAGGATGCTGCCTTTCTGCTGCTTCCTAGTTTCTTAGTTTGCAGCCAGCCATGTGGTAAATTAATTGTGTATTGGTCTATCTCCTGGTAAAGTGTTTGGAAGGAGGAAGAGGGAGAGCAAATGCTAGGGTTGTGCTCTCAACCTGGCTGTGGGTTGTAGCTTTAAAGAGTAGATTTTAAGAAGTGTATGGATCATGAAGTTTGAGCCACACCTTCCTCCAAAGAATCTGAATTGCTGCTTCTAGATGTTAGGTTGAAAGGCAGGGGTTAGTCAGATTGTATTAGAAGTGCAGGTGAATAATGTCACTTGTTTCTGGTATTACTCAAACCCAGTTTTTGGCTCACAGGTTTTCCCTCTGTTTGGCTTTCAGACAGCCATGATGCCGTCTTGCGATTCAATGGAGCTCCTGTCAGGGGCTTTCAGGATGATGTGGGGCAAAAGACAACAATTCGTCTTGTGAATTCCCAGGTAGGTCTGAGGAATGTGCACCAAGCAGGCCAAGCATGGCAGAGCTGTGTAGCTGCACTGTCTGGGAGCTGGGAAGAACAGGGCTGCCCATCTGATTTTTCCTGTTCCTAGCACATAGCTGTAGGATGGGAATGTCTCTCCTTGGAATGGGGACAGTTGGTAAATCTGAGGTGACTGGAGTGACACTGGCATGCATTTGCAAACTTGCAGTGGCCTGCTTGTGATTTTCAGCAGGCATGAGGTAATTTGTGTTTTGTCTTTGCTCGAATGCTCTGTGTAGGCGCAGGAAGGCCAGCTCCATGCTGCTGCTGTGCCTTTGGAGTGAGGCAAGAACAGCACCACAGTGCAGGTCTGCAAGTAGGAGTGTGCCAAGACATGAGCTGTGTCTGCCCCAGAGATAGGTGTGAAGAATGGAGGACATTTATTTGGCTTTTAATAAAAGAACAGTGTTTCTTTGCTGCCCAGCAATGCTGCAGACTCTCTAGATAACACATTAACCAGGGTTGCTACATGGCTGAAGACACTTGACAAAAGACCCACCTTTATGTGCCAGCCAGGAGAGGGATGGGCTCTGGTGGGTCCAGGACCTCATTGCAGAGCATGGCAAAAAGTGCCTTTAATGCAAGGCCTTGCTTACAGAGCTAAATTTTCCCTGCTTCTGAGAGCTCTTCGTAGGTATCAAGGTGTCCCTTTGCTGATTCCCTCTGGCCAGCAATAAGCTGTGAAGCAAACTCCCTGGGGTTAGAACCACATGTCACAGTGCATTAGCAGAGTCAGTTTGCCGCTTGTCCAGCAATAGTTAGACCCTTGCTTTTGTTTGCCCCTTTCTTCTGTAGACCTGTTACCCTTCATTGTTGTCCTTTTTGGGGGGAGAAATCTTCAAGTGTGGATGTGCAGAGAAAAGAGGAAATCACAGTAGGATGTGCTGGTGAGAGAATGGAGGAGGACTGAACAGGCCAGGAGTCATTTGGCTAAAAGATCTGGTGCAGCATTGCAGCACTAAGTGCAAGAATCTCCTCACCCCACAAGAGGAGGAGGAGGTTGTAGGCACATGAAGGCTGAGGAACTGAGGGAGGGAGAGATGAATGGCTGAAGTGTAGCTTTTGTAATCCTGAACCAGAAAGGCAGTTTCTTTTCCTTACCCCAAAGCTAAGATTTGTAGGCTTGGAGTTTTCTCACCTGCCCCTGCATGAGGAGTGCGTGGATGCTGCTGTGTAATGAGCTTTGAAGTTTCTCAAAACATCAACAGGAGCTTGACCACCATCCTCTTCAAAGGCAAGAAGACATAGAGCTAATGTGTAACCAGCTTGCCTAGTTAATTTTGTGTGTCTTTTAGAGGGTATTCTTCCTTCTTGTGTGAATGCTGTTGCTCCCTCTTCCTGCTCCTGGGTCACTCTTCACTTGCTGCCATGCTCTTTGCTGTTGCTTGCTGCATCTCGATTCCCCTGCATTAAACCACCAGTCAGAAGGGTCACAGTTTGTCCTTTCTGAACCAGTCAGGTTTGAGCAGACAGATCTGGCTCCTGACATCTGTGCCCTGTTTGACATCTTTCTTTTTCTTTTTATCTTTCCTGTCTCTGTGTATTTTTCTGATGTCAGATAGGTGTTAACACTTAAGCAAACTTTGTCTGGAGGATGTGCTCATGGTCAAGCTTACAATGACATTAAGAGAAAATGTGTGCATGACCTATGTGCTATCAGTGTTATCTGCGCAGGGAGGAGGGCAACTGTGTGGTTGTACAGTTGTGGTACAGCTCTCCTCCTACTTTGTAACTACAAATGTAGTTACAGCCATGTCATTATAGTGCTTCTGTTCTCCATTCAGATCAGCCTGCAGTCATAGGTGATGTTCCTTCTGAATGGAGACACCAGCTTGGGAAACTTCAATTACAGGGAAAACAATATTGCTGTAGTTTTTAGTGGATAAGTTAACTCAAAAGGCAGTGTTGATCTGGCTGCTGACCAGGGAAAATGATGCTTTCCACGTGTGTGGTGCAGGAGTCTCTCATCTGGGGTTTCTAAACTGAGCAGCACTGACTGCAGTCCCTGTTAAATTCAGAGACCATTGGATTGGAAGCCTGGTTTTCTTACATGTTTTTATTTGCACTTTGACTCAGTGCTGTTCTAGTCTTGGTGACATCATTTAAACCTTCTTGTTAATGGGGTGGCCTGATCACGTTCTCTTTTTAGCTCACTGCAGGAGCTGTGCCTTATCTTGCCTTGCTCAGAGCTCTTACAGGCATCAGGTACTGGACAAGCTGTAATTTGTTCTTGTTCTGGGCTGGCTTTTCTTACATTGTAGCTGGGAAAAGGAATGGGTTCGGGGCTTGGCTCCTTTTTTTTTGGCTCTTACTGCTGAGCAATCCTCAGTCCACTGCCAAAGTGAAGGAAATGGGATCTTCTGAATCCCATCTGTCAAAGCTGGTCTGTATTAATACCCCTTTGGCACACATGGCCAGTGGCTCAAAGTTTCTTAATAATTATTTTAAGATACTTTTCTGTAATTTGCTGACCAGTCTCTAGGATGTACATGGGGGTGGATAGTTTTACCAGTAGAGTGGAGTATCTTGTGCATCTGTGTGCAAAGCAAAAGTTTAATGGGTTGGTGCTGACAGGAAGGCAAGAAATTTGGGACCTCCGAATCTGAGGATATGCTTGTAGGTCCACAAGGTTGGCCGCTGTTCTAAATAAAGAATTTATTTAATGTTGCCTCATTTATTTTCTCAGGCCTTGACTGGTTCATCAGTACTGCTGTTTTTTTAATGACATGTTTTCCTGCAGTCTGACACAAAGCATTGATTTGCCCTGGGAAAGCAGTCACATCTTGCAAAAACAAGGGCTGAAATACATGTGAGGGGAGTGCCAGTGTCATGCTGGAGGACACAGTTCCTTTCTGCAGAGCTGACCAAGGACCAGAGTACCTCATTCCTCCCAGCCCTTGTTTCCAGTTCTCCTGGGCTGGCTTCTTGCTGTCACAGAGAGCACTCTGCTTTGGCTGCCTTTGCTGTTATTGCCACTAACAGTCTGCAGGGAGGAAGAGAAAGGAGATAGCACATCAGTGGAATGGAGGAAGGCTGTGGTGGGAAAGAAGAGTGTGTTTAGATTACGGGACATTGACTGCTGGTAGCAGGAAAGAAGGAAATCATTGTGATATGGCCAATAAATGTACTAAGAGGGTAGGGGCTGTATTAACAAGATATTGTAACACAGTGAACTGGCTAAAGAAGAAATCAGACAACCAATAGATCAATTAACTAATTAGGATCAAAAATCTAAGCAAGACAAGTCAGTCATGTAGTAATTTAAATGAATTTTGCTGCTTAGAATCAGTCACTATTAAACAACAAATGGACACTAAAGGTACATGGGGAGCCAGATTCCTTCGGCAGACAGGTTAAGTGACTGATAGGTAGCAGGCCAAGAGTGCCGAGAGCCAGCTCAGCCCAGTGTGTGGGAGGACACAGGAAACAGTGGCTGTGGAGGTGCTCCCCACCTGGTTTCTTGTCCCTTTGCTTTTTGTGCCTGTCACAGTTCTCTCGGGGTTTGTGTGCTTTTGCCAACTCACATGGCTATTGAAACAATGACATGGAAGTAAAGTGCATGTGCTCCTTGCCATGTCCCTGCCCTTTGCAGGGCTCCATCCCACTCATGCCCAGCTGAGGGGATGGCTGGTGTCAGCTGCTGTGCCTCTTTTTGTCTCTGCTGTCCACAGGCTGCAGGAAGATACTCACACCTGCAGCATTGCACATTCCAGCTATCAGTGGCCTAGATATTTTAGCTGCTGTAAGGAAATGAAACCCAGCAGTGCACGTGGTTAAGGCCAAGGCCTAATCCCATAGAGTTAAGAACAGATGTGAGGAAACTCCTTTTGCTTTTGGAGTAATTCCCATCTGGGCCGGCTGTGGGGTCCTTGTGCTCTGGTTGCGGGACAGCCGTGCAGGCAGCTGGCTGCAGAGGCTGCCAGGATGCTCAAGGACTAATTGGCTAGCTCATAATTAGATCTGTGGAGAAAATCGGGACAAATGGAAACTGATTTTTATGATTACAATGTTTACGAGCTTTATGATTACAATGTTTACGAGCTGTGCCTGCACAGGTTGTGGTTTTGTGTGGGGAGGACAGGTGATTGATTAGGATTGTTGTCTTTCTGCTGCAGACCTAGGTTACCCTTGGGTGTTCCAAGCAGTGCTGGTTATGTCCAGAGTAAAGAGACAACTCTGTTTGAAGCTTTCCTGCTCATTGCTGGTCTCAGGAGATTCAAACCTCCCCTGCCTGAGCTGTCCCCTCCCTGCTCTGCAGAGGCCAGGGGGGGCTTGGCATGAGGCAGGATTGCCTGGGGATGCTGGAGTCTCTCATCTCTTGCACTGATGGTCTCATAGCAGGCTGAGCACTGGCTGCCAGGGCTCTTGTTGCTGAGGAAAAACCACCCACCTGCACTTCTTTTTGGGTTAAATGAAGGTTTTTGATAAAGCCAACAGTGTGTTTGCATTAGGCTCTGCCTGGACTGTCCTGGTGACTGCTGGCAGCAACTGGTGTTCCCTCCTGCTTCTGGTGTTGTAGTGATGGGATCCTCACACAGGCTGGGTTGCCCTGGGGGTCTGTCCTTGGTGGGTCACTTGAGACGGGTGGAAAGCCTTGTAAAGCGTTATGGCAGCTTTTCTTGTGACTCTGGCTTGGGCTTTGAAAGGGCATTGCTGGGGCTGTGTCCTTGCTGCACACAGTGGGCCATGCTCAGTAACCAGCAGTGGGGTGGCTCTGGCTGTTTTCAGGTGTGTTTTATTGCTTGGCTGCCTGTTAATTCTGGTAGCATACTGCATATCATTGTATCTGTTGTTGTTTTCCAAGCTTGTAACTGTTGAAGAGCAGCAGTTCCTGAGGCAACCACTATATAACACTGGAATCTTAATTGTCTGGGATCCAGCACCATATCATGCAGAAATTCATGAGGTAAGGCTGAGTTTTTTTATAAATAAAATCAGATTCACATGCTTTGAAGTGCTTCTGTTAAACCACTTCCTCCTAATGTGGGCAATCACTCATTCTAAGGCCATTCCTTTTTGCCCTTTTGTTATTGTGGATATATTAGTGTGTACTTCTGTGAGTATCCCATGGATGTGTGCTCCTAAGAAAACACTTGCCTGTTTCTGATCCCTGTGAAGGGCCTCAGGCCAAGGATAATAGGTCACCACCTTTACTTTCCCATGGGCTGATGGCACAGGGAGGAGGTCACTGCTGGCTGCAGCAGTTGTCTCATCATAGGGTGATTTCCTCTCTCTGACAGTTAATCTAAGATTTGCTGATGGTTGATGTTTGGATATTTCAAGCACCAGTCAGGCATGGGATATATTTGATGCATTATGAATGGATTGGGAAACCCTCTGAAGATCTGTGTCAGCTTTCATGTGTGGGTGTGCAATCCCTCTAGCAATTCACTTTTGATTTTGAGTACAAAAGAGGGTTGTTTGATACGATGAGCTCTGGAGGCTCACAGTGAAAGCAGGTAGGAGTGAATAGTCCATTCTTTACTTTTTTTTTAAGCTCTGGCTGTAACTGACAGGTCTTCGCATTCCTTTGTTTGGCCTGCATTTCCTATTTTCTCACTGATGTTTATTTCTGTGCCTGGTCCCACGGCTCCAGGAGGCATGAGGGGCTGTGGGCAGCATGTTTAAGAGTCAGTAAAACCAGGATGGGATATTTATAGCATAGGGGAAAAATATTTAAATGACTTTACCAGAACATAAACCATTTCTTCATTTCTACTGAAAAGGGAAATTAAGGATGCAAATCAGCTCAGCCTGGTTCAGGAGGCTGAGCTGGCAACACTTGCCTGCAGAACAGGATGCTTGGTATTACAATGTGGAAAAGAATCTGGAACATTTAAGGCAGAGTTCTCAACATCGTCTGCTGTTGGGGAGTGCAGAATGAAATTACAAAAGGTGCTGATGCCATTCAAGGGTCCTTCATTGAGGTTTGGGGTTTTCCTGCTCTGTTTACTGAGTCAGCTCACCACAGTGACCCAAGAGGACAGTGTGAGTAAGGATGTTTAGGTGAGTGGGGGTGTATAGCAGGGTCTTATTCCCCAGCAACAGCACCTTCACTCATCCTTGTTTCCTGTTGCTTACAATAAAGTCGGCCAGAAATATAGAATCTGACCTCCTGTTTGTGTTTTGCAGTGGTACAGAAAACCAGATTACAACTTCTTTGAAAGCTATAAGGCGTATCGTAGAACACATCCAGAGCAGCCCTTCTATATCCTGAATCCCAAAATGCAGTGGCAACTCTGGGATATTCTGCAGGAGAATTCCCTGGAGCATATTCAGCCTAATCCACCATCATCAGGAATGCTTGGTAAGAGGATTGCCCTCTAAACTTCTGGTTCAGTTTGCAGGCAGGAACTCTCCAAGATGCCTTTTTTCAAAGACAGCTACAAATTTATGGTGCTTATCACAGTTGTTTTTACAGTGTTTGTCTTCTGCCAAAATTTAAGCTTCCTGTCTTCAGAGCAGCAGCTCAGTTGTATTAAAGTAAGTGGCTTGCAGCACCCCTCTGAAACAGCAGTCACAAACATGGCCCAGTTCCAGGTGGAAACAGGAGAGCAGGCTGCAACACTGGGGCGGTCTTTAGGATTTGTAGCTTCTAGTGCCAGAGCAGTTCCCACAGGGTGCGAGAGGAAGGATGTGTCTCCTGCAGGCTCAGATCTGGTCAGGAAAATAAATCTGTAAATTAATTACTGTAAATGAATTCTAAGGATGTGCCTGTTTCTTTTACATATATTATTTATATATAAATATATGTGTGTGTGTGTATATAAAGCCTTGTGGGGGTCTGTGGAAGGTCAGACTGAATAGTTGCCCTGACAAGGTCAGTGTTATGCCCTCCTCAGTGAAGGAATTCCTTTTTGCCTTCTGCTGTTGCAAAAGTTTTCCTGCTTAGCGGAGAGCAGCTCTCATGACCAGCTGAATAAAAAGAAGTGAACCTCTTGGGAGCTGCCATGTATTTGGAATCACAGCATAGATGTAGAGTCTTGTTTGCCATGGACTGTCCAACTGCTGTGCTTCTGCCCTTTGTCTGCTCTCACCTCTGTCCCATCACTGCTGGGACAGAGGTGAGAGCAGACAAATTCTCTGTGTAGACAGAATTGCTTCATGTTTTTGCCAGGCCCAGCACTATTAAAACACTGCTTGGATATGTGTAGAGCAGCTGTGTAACAGCACAGTCAATGACTTCGGCAGCAGAATTGTTGACTGGCATTATGGGCTTGAAGACACGCATCAGGCAGCACTTCCTCCAGGGGTTAACTTTGGGCCAAGTCACTTTGCTTTTTGCTTTGTAAAACAAGTCACCTTGCCAAATTCAAGGACACAGATGAGTTCCAGTTTCCGGCTCTGTGTTCCCTGGAAGGCCTGAGTGTGATCAAAAATTTTCATTTGAAAAGGTGGATGAAAATGTGTTAAAAATATACTTTAGATTCTTTTAATATCTTACAGTTCCTCAGGTTATGCATGGTTCCTGATGTCTCAGATCCTGCATGAATTTTCTGTGATGTTACATTTTCTCTGGTATATTCTTGCCGTTTCTTGCACTTAGAAGAAAAGTAGCCTATAGTTAACTATGGCTTCCATCTGATCTGGCTGTGCCCAGCACTGACTGGTGTGATGTCCTCGGGAGAGAAGACACAGGAGGGCAGCACTGCTCTGCTCCGGGGAGCCTGAAGAGCAGAGGCTGCTCAGTCTTCCTGAGCATCTCCCAGCACAGTCCCTTTCATGTTCCCTGCACTCACAAGAGGCAACTGGGACAAATGCAAAGGTCTCATCTCTGCTTATCCAGGCAGGTTCAGAGCAGCTAATGCAGTGCTCACTTGGCAGACACCCAAGTTTCCACGAAGGTCGCAGATAATGGTAGCACTCATAAAAATTGTCCTTTTGGCATGGCTGTCAGTGTAGCTGAAATCACGTTGATCATACACCTTGGAAGGGAGGGCTTCAGAAAAGAGCCCCATCTGGCCTGACTTTTCTTCCCCTCTGCTCTGAATGGTAATAAAGGAAACCTTTCCCTTGGAGCTGCCTGCTCCTTGCTGGCTGCCTGTCCCTCTGGAATGTTTAATCCTGTCTGTGGTGTGATGTGGGGGTGTCTGCTGTCTGTCCCTCCACAGGCATCGTGCTCATGATGACGCTGTGTGATGAAGTGGACGTGTATGAATTTCTCCCTTCCAAGAGGCAGACGGACATTTGCCACTACTACCAGAAGTTCCATGACCACGCCTGCACCATGGGAGCTTACCACCCACTCCTGTTTGAGAAGAACTTGGTGAAGCACATGAACCGGGGCACTGATGAGGACATCTACACTCATGGGAAAGTCACCCTGCCTGGCTTCCGGAAAGTGCATTGCTAACAGATTGATTTGACTGTGTTTAGTTTTCCTTGATTTTCAAAGCACTTTTTTAATCAGGGTTGTCATATTTGTTAGGTCTAAGCACTGGTGTGATTTGACAGCTCTTCCATGTAGCAAGGCTTGCTCTTAGGCCTTTGTTGCCCAAATCTGAGCTGTAAGGCTCAGTGTGGTACAGCCACTGACCCTGCATGAGTCACTGCAATAAATGGACTCCCGGTGGAGCCAGGCTCTTGCAGCACGTGGATACCTCTGGCTTCATCTCAGCCGATGACGGTTTAGGGGAGGCACAGGAGAGGCTCTCTAAGCAGAGATTGCACAAGTCAGGATCATT
This sequence comes from Rhabdornis inornatus, assembly GCA_013397075.1. Lineage (NCBI taxonomy): Eukaryota > Metazoa > Chordata > Aves > Passeriformes > Rhabdornithidae > Rhabdornis > Rhabdornis inornatus. The sequence goes on along the minus strand of VWZS01007625.1, from coordinate 912,018 downwards.
CAGTGAACATAGTTCAGTTTGCTTCCAAGGGCTTGTGATGACCAAAAACCTGGGCCATTGGAAAACATGAATAATTGTTTAAAATTTGTTCCCGTAGTCAGGAGCTCTTCAGAGTAGGGCTGATTTATGGAAATGCTGTCAAGCTGTGTAATGATAAGCTAAATTTCTAGTCCAAAATATTTGATTTTATAAACAGTCTGTGAACTTCCAAATTGTAAGATTTCTGAAACCACTCAGGTGACATTTTTGGCAAAGGAAGAGGAAAGCAATTAATAATTCAGTAAATCTTGCAAGACTTTTTAATCTTTTTGCTTTTTAAAAAAATAATTTAAAATAAATTTTAGTAATCATTTACTTTTCCAGTACAGTGCTGAGCTTGGTACAGAAGAACCCTTACTATCAGAAAGGTTTTGGGAAGATACTCCAAAACACAAATGGGAGAACTCGCTGGAAGTTGGTGCCTTTTTCCAGCTCTCTGCTGCTCTACCTTTGTAATTGTTGATGAATCACTTTCTGTACCCATTAACACAAGCACCACAGAGCTGCTGCTAGATGAGTTCCAGCCCTCTGCAAGCTGATAGAGGGGATCTCTCAACTGCTGTGTGCTTTTCTGCGTAGGTGGGGAGCACGTTTGCCACTTCATGCTTCATGATTGCTGGGGAAGGGAGAGCGTGCTCTGCTTCTCATGCTGAAACACAGGTGAGCTGGGAGGGGCAGAGCTTCTTCCTGCTCCAGGGATTCCTGTGGCACCATGGTTGGAGTGGTAGCTCTGCAGTCTGTGTGTTGGGGAGAACACCTTCCCTGTCTTCTGTACTTGGGCGTTTCATCAGGTCTGTAAAGAAAGCTTTCTCCTGTTTTGAATAAATCCTGTGAAGTCATTGGCCCGGCTTTGGTGAATGGTAAATGTCTTGTCTGTATGGCCCTGGGGATTTGTACCAGCTTTGCACCACTGCAGGCATAGCTGCTCCTCCAGCTCATGGGCTGCCTCTCTGCACACCCATCTCTTGGGCTGGATTGGATCTGTCAGTGTTTACAAGTGTCATACAGGTACGAAGGTCCAGGTCCTTGCACCGCTGCTCAGGAGCGCCACGTTCCACTAGGACAGGAATGCAATGGAGGGAGCTTGGAAAGCATTCCTTTTCACTGCTGGGGAGGAGGGAGCTTACAGAGGAAAAGCCATGAGGGGTTACTTGGGAGACCACAGTAATTCTCTCCCCATCTCCAACTGTTGGATTTTGACAGCCCCTACCTCTCTGTTCCTTGGATCAAGGAGGTATCTGCCAGAGTAGTTTGCCTTCTTACTATGTGTTTAGTTGAGATTCAGATAGCTTCTGACGTTTTTCCTAGGCTGTTTCATCTGTTAATTCTCACAACATTATTTTCTACCAGCTCCCCTGCTTTGGAGACCAGCCCAGCCCAGCCACCCTCCCTGGCTCAGGCAGTGTAATGGATGGAAGGGATGTGGCTTCTGGGAAACCAGCAGAGTGCCTGCTGCTTGCCTGGGGTCCCAAACCCACTTGCTCCCCTGCAGGGCTCCTACAAGGAGACAAAATGTCAAACAGGTTCCCCAGATCTCTCAGAACCCTCGGTTACTTAGGGGCAATAGTCTTACACTGAGCATGCAGTTTCAAATGTTATGCTAACAGTTTTAGCTACATCCAACATGTGGTGATTCATTTACAGTCTAAACAGACTTTTACAGGCGTTATGAAAGAGCTTAAAATAAGCCAGTGGTAAGCTTTTTTTCCTTTTTTTTTTCTCTGCTTAGATTGAAATCTAATATAAAGTGCAAGTGATGACAAATCTGGTATTGAGAAGAGCCAGGTGTAAGTTAGTGGGCAGTGATAGCTAGATTGTAACGAAAGTCTTGTCCTCCTGCAGTCCTTACCACTTCCAGAGTGAACAGCTTTCTGTCCATGTGGAAAGGGGGAAAGGGGCAACACTGCCCTTTCCAGTTAGCCACTGAAGGACTAAGGAGTGGGAAGGATGCTCTGTAATTACATGGGAAAGCTGGAAAATTTTTCTAGCTGGAACCTGTTTTTACCCCTCTTTGGCTTTGCATTTTTAGAGAGCCATGCACATGGCTGGGAAGATGTTATCTGGTCAGGCCAGAGCCCAGAGGAGGTAAGTGCCACTAAGGAAGGGAAGTGTCAGCAGTTCACGGTTGGACAAGGAAGAATTTGGGTGATGTAGAAGGGATGACTGGCAGGGGAACACTGGACATCGTTGTCATTTAAGATTTTTCATTGTCTGAGCTGACAAAGCTGCCTGTGGGTTTTTGTGGTTTGCTTTCACTAAAGAAAGGGGGGAAGAAGTCCCAGAAATTCAAACTGTATGCACCTGAGTTAACACACACCTCCTAGGTGCCCTAAGAAGAATGGAGTGGGTGAGTGGGAACTAGATCTGACAACACACCAGGAAATCGGCAGTGATGGTTAAAAAGATATATGCTGGCACTCCCTGAAAAGAAACACAAGCTGCCCCAGCCTTTGTTTCTGTGCATGCAGGCAGCTGAAGGTGTGGGTGAGGCAGGATGGCTCATCCTCCTCTGCTCTGGGAAGTCTGACGCTCTTGCCCAGAGCTGTGGGTGTTTGATTTCACTTGTGGATTGTATCAACCTGGCAGGGAAGCTGCAGCACTTGTATCAGGTGATGATACGAGGCACAGTATGGAAGCATCAGGCTTCATTTTGGAGCAGATAATTGGTGTGCACGGCTACCCATACCTTAGTTGCTATCCCTGTGCATTTGTTTGTAAGTTTGTGGGGTTACCTGGTGTCACTGTGTTCAGCAAGGCATCACCTACAGCTCGTGAGCTCCCTGGGAAATGCTGGGAGCAAGCTGAGACCCAGCTGGCTTTGTGCCTCACCCCTACAGATCTACAGGAGCTACAGGTCAGGACTCCTGTTTGAAGACAGAGCTTGCAAGGGAGAAGATGTGCTTGTTTGTAGCTTGTTTTTTGGAAGTGCACATGAAGGTGAAATTGTGTCTCTCTCAGCTCTTAGCAAACAGCTGCTTCTCTTTTTGACCTAAACTTAGTGAGGTGCTTAACAGCCTGTTCTTGTGAAAGGTCTGGAAAATGGCTTCAATACACAGGGACATTGGAGGGGGATCTGGTGTCTCTTGGGATTGATAATGCTTAGATCATGTCAGGCGCAACTTCTGTGCTGTTTTGGCAGTGGTGTGCAAGGCTTCTTTCAGGGATTGTTCTAGAGGGGTGCAAACATAGCACCCTCTCAATGTCTCCACTGAGAGGGGAAGGAGCCCTTCTAGGGGCCAGCCTTGGCACCTCTCATCTTTCATCCAAGTCCTGTGAAATACTTCCCTCTGTAGGTAAGTGGCTCCTGCTGCTCCAGGATGTCACCTCTGCAGAAGTTTGGGTTTTCAAGTTTTGCAAGAGTTAGCATCTGTGTGTTCATTTGGTTACAGTTAGCTTGTAGCTTCATGTGTGATAAAGGGAGCAGTTAATTTAAATTGTATCTTTTGACAGCCAGGTGGACTTGAAGCTTAGTGCTTGACCACTAACTTGTGTTGAGTGTACAATGAAGAAGAGTAACTTAGAAAATTTAAGCAATGAGTATTTGAAAAAATTAAAAAACTCCACAGTTCAAGATACGTTTTAGGAAGATACGTGGATGTTTGCAAAGGCAGAATGGAAGATGAACAGGAAAAATCGGGCATGAGAGATGGTTTGAAAAAGTGTTTGTTCAGTGCAGTTTGTTCCAAGTAAGTCTCTTAAAGCCAGAGAAGGGCAGGAGCAGAGGGAGTGGACTGAAAGTGGTTTGGTTTGGAGTGAGTGACTTCTGGCAGAAGTTGGATCTCTTGAAGCAGAAACAGATACTTCCCAAACCGCAGTGAGCTTGGCTTGCTGTTTCCATCCAGGTCTGAGTGTGCTGCTGGTTTTGGATGTCAGTGTGCATGGAAAGCTGTGCTTATGGGAACAAAGCCAACTTGGAATGTCTTTATTTCCATTCCTGCAAATACCTTGCAGTGTTTTTCCTGCCTGGCCCTGGCATCCTTTAGAAAAGCAACAGCGAGGTGCTTCCATGGGCCAGCGTTGGTTCTAACCTGTGACAAACAAGAGGGTCCTTGTAACAAGGGGATTAAATCAGCCAAACCTTTGCTAATCCTGCTCCAGGACAGCTCTGCTGTGTGTTATCACCTGTTCCAACCCCTTGTAGTTCACACAGAGCCTTCCATGGGTGCTTACCTCCTATGACTCTGGGGATGCTGAAATGCCCTGGGCCATTTCAGGTCCATGAACGTGTTAACATGGGGAATTGCTGAGTCTTTCTCTAATGGTTAAAGACAAATGAAATGCAGGTCCCTGGATGGTGGAAGTGGTACTAGCATTTGTAGCACTCATTTAATTTCCCAAAAGAAAATAAAAATCACTAATATGTGTGAAAGTAGGCTGCATTTAATTAAAAGCTCGATTTGGGTACATCCAGCAGCATAAAAATAGGAAAACTGACTTGCATGCACAGTGTGTAGTTTATATATTACAAAATCACTGTTATTTGTGGTGCCTCAAGTGTTACATAAACACTAATTTTAACAAGTGTATGGAGGAGGAACTTCCTTAGTTTTCTCCTGCTCAGCTGAGTGCTACACACCCATTCAGAAATGCCAAATAGTTGTATTCCCACGTAAAATACTTCCAAAAAACGGAAGTTGATCTTTAACTTGGATAAGTCACTAAGTATCCTACCATCAAGGAAGCTATAAATCATTTTCAAGAATTGAGAATCTGTCTCCCCTCTCAATTGCCTGTTTTTTCCTTGGGTATCTTCATAACAGACATTATCCTACTTGATTCTTTCTTGGTTTACCAAAGATACATTAAAGACACATTTCTTAAATAAATATGTGGGAGGGGGCATTTGTGCTGGAATTTAGGAAGAAGGCTGAGCAAATGGTTAAGGCTGGAACTCCAGTGCTTGGGACAAAGGGCAGAGCAGTTTCTTGCTAGGGTAACAGAGTTTTATAGGGAATTTGGAAGGGGCTGTCTTGTCCCAAGTGCCAGTTTAAGGCTGTTTGTATGGGACGTGTGAACCGGGACTGAAGCCAAATAATTTAGGGGAAACAACAAAGAAAAATTGTTTTGTTAGAACTGCTATGCTCAAAGCAGCTTTGACAAGAAGCAACTTAATCTTGTTGAACTGTCACAGCAGATAATTTGAGTCTGACCAGGCTAATTGTAATCTAATAGGTTAGATAAACTCTTTTCTTAGTTTTAGTAGGAATTCTAATTTGCATAAATAAGATACGCAGTCTCTTACCTGGTTTTCTTTCCTGCTTTTCAGTTCTAGACCTTGTTTGTGTTGAGAGATTGGTGAGTGGGGAATGAGATGGAGAATTGGCTTTGGCGTGAGGTAATTGTGTATCCTGGCAGCTCCCTGTGTCCAGCTGGGCTCCAGAGGTGCCAGGTGTGTGGAGTGCTGTAAATGCCCCATCATTTCAAAACCACCCCTGCCTTGCTCAATCAGCTTTGAAGGCTGAGCTCTCTGAGGGAGCTTGAGCTGTCCTTGAGCTCACATCTCAGCTGAGCTGCTGCCTCTGAGCTTCTCTGCTGAGCTCCTGTGGAGGTCTGAGGAGTCCCTGTGCTCCAGGGTGGACACAGTGCCTCCTGCTCTGGGTCATTCTATGACCACATGGAGGTGACACAGCTGTAGCTGGCAGTGGCTGCTTTGCATTCCACCATCTGACTGCCTGTACTGGTGAGGGATGCAGAAAACAAGTGCCATAAAATGGGTGTGTTTTCATAAACTGAGCCCACATAGTCGTTGTTGGATTGACTTTTCACTGCTGGAACACTGGGGTGAGGTGGGAGTGCACTGGGCAAACCTGTACGGCAGCAGTGCCAACCTCTGTATTTCTCACTACTGTGGAACTCAAAAACTTTCCTTGGGTGACAGAGCAATAAAACCACCTCCTTCCTGGCTGTGTCCTACAAGGAAGGAAGGAAATCTCTCCAGATCTCAGTTCTTGATATGTGTAAAGCAAACAAGGGCAGAATAAGTGAGTGTGAGTGGGTCTGGCGTATGTAGGGATACCTGGGGCTGGAAGCTGGGCTTTGGTGAGGCTGTGCTGCTCCAGGTTTCATGGTGAAATTTCATCCAGCTCTGCATGCCTGACCCTGGCTCCTGACACTTTCCTGCCTATAGGCACCCAAACCTGTGCCCTGAAGGAATTCTGATTTACTCCAGTTTAACTTTACATTTTAGTTAATAAAGAAATAGAATGATGGTGCTATAAAGCAGCATTGTCATACGTGGCAGAGAATGGAAAAAATAGCAAATGAGTAGCCCTGGTGGTATGTGTGAACAAGGAAGTGGTGTGTCAAGAAATCAGCTATTTTTATCACTGTTTGCCGTAAAATGAACAATGCAGGAAATAGTTTTAAGCTCAGTTAATTTTCAGTTCTCTTGGATAACTGTTAATATTAAAACAAAGCCTGTGTTGCCCCCTGCTTCCCCCCTTTCTGTCCAACCCTGTCACCCCAGGCATGTCAATGGCCATGCTGGCACCCAGGGATTCCTGCTCCGTGGAGGAGCTGTGTCCCCCCTGCACCTTCCCCTGCCCCAGAAAGTCTCCAGGAGGCTGGGAAGGGGCAGTGATGGATGTGGGTTTCTCCTTTATGAAACCTGTGTGCTTCTGCTTTCTGAAATACAGTGTGTGTACCTGTGCTCTAATCCCATCCCTGTTCTCTATCCATCCATTCTTGGGAGCAGATGGTTCCTGTAGAGCTGTGCTTGATATTTCCATAGCCTCAGCATTACATGGATGCTTTTATTCACTAATCTGCCAGTGTAAGCAGTAAAGCATCTTTGGAAAAGCTGATACATAGATTAAAAGCAGCTGAGCTATCCCATCACCTGAAGTCATGCTTTGTTTTTTGCAAAGTGAAATTTGTCAGCACACTTAAATTCCCCACTGTGCCCAGCTGTCACTGTATGGGGGGCTGTGTGGTGGGGGGAGTACAGGGGAGCTGGAAAAACAATAAATACAGAAAAACTCAGCTTTGTGGTTTGCTGAAGCAGCTGAACCTGAGGGTGTAATGCTGCAAGAAGCTCATTGAAGGTGAGGAGAGGGATGCAACCATAAAGGAATTTTACAGAACTAAGGAGATACCAGTATTGTACAGCAAGTGTATGTGATCTGAGCACCACGCTGCTTTCAGCACAAGGACACTCAAAGGGCAGATTTTTTGCATCTCTGGTACAAGCCATATGGAGGTGAATGCAGCTGTTTTTGTGCCAAGCATTTTGTTACAAAATCCCTGCACTGCAAAGCTTAGCTTAATCCATCCAAACTCCCCCAAGCCCTTGGGAACACCTGGGTAGCTTGATTGAGGTTTTCAGTTGTGATGAAGTTGCACTTCAAAGCTCTTCTATGGATCAGCAAATGCCAGAAACACTTTATATTTTCCTTTCAAGCAGGGCTGAGCCCCCAGTGAGTGCTCAGCGCAAGCCTGAGAATTGCAGTGCTTATGGCAACACCTAGAGTCAGTGACATCTCTCTGACCTGGTCAAGTTAAAAATTTTTTCTCTGTTTATTTGCTAATGTACCTCTTACTTTGATTCATAATGATAGTGATCTGGCAGAACTGAGTGCAGTATTTCCAAGAACACAGCTCTTAAAAACAGCTCTTTTGAAGTCAGAAGGTGATTATTCTACCGAGAGCAGCACTTGGCACTTGTTCATGATCAAACAATTACAGAAACTCAGTAATCATCAGGGAAAGTAAGCAGGAAATGGCGTGTTGGGTGAAAATGGGAAGAGCTGTGCAATCAGTTTCAGGAAATTCTATTTAATAAACAAAACAAAAGCCCAAACCGGTCTTAGCAGCAATTTATCTAATGGACAAAGTACTTGAAGGCACCTTCACACTTGGAGTGTCCTGAGTCAATATGATTTTGCTGCATTATTAGTATTTTAAGCTCCTTTACTGAAGCAAATTCACAGGCACTTGTAAGAAATCCTGCAATGCTACAGCAACTTTCCATTTGCAAACGTGAACCAGTCCTTGCCTGCTGCAGAACCTGGAGCATCTCCCCTTGGGTGACTGATGTGAGCAGCCAGAACTCCCTGCAGGGAGGGGCTTTGTGCTGCAACTCTGGGTTCCTTCTCACTTTGCCAGAGCTGTGCTACCCAGTGGGATTTGAGTTGTTTGTGCACTCTTGGGACTCTGCTGGCTTTTAATGCCTGATGATATGTGTGTGTGTGTGTGTGTGTGTGTTTGTGTGTACAGGCATCAGGGGAAGAAGCACAAAGCTGCAGAGTCAAGCAGGGGTGTTTTGAGCAAGAATGGCAGTGGGGGGCATTCCTGGCTTTTCTATTGAACCCAGTATTCAGAATTCCCAACGGTTTTGAGGATGGGGCACAGGTTGGAATTTGAGTAGTGGAGACATTCACATGTACTTCAAAATGTGAGCAGGTGTAACCAGTGGGGATCTTCTCACTTCAGCCAAAGGCCATGTGTAAATGAAAATAAGTTTCTTTCATTCAACTGCTGTTAATGAATTTTGCCTGCCTTAATTGAGTTCCCAAGGTCAGTGCTTCCAGTCCATTCAGGTTGTCATAGGTTGGTCAGTGCCTTCACTGCCACTTCGTGGCTGTTTAGTTTTGTGGTATTTGAGGTTGTTAAAGCCACTAGTGTAGTCTAAACCCAGTTTTCTAATCTCTGCTGCCACAGATATTCTTCAGTTTCTCTCTCAAGACTGGTAATCTGATTCTTTTAGATATCTGGCTGGAAGAAAAGAACTCAGAAAAAAAACCAAACTAAAACCCTGAATATATCAAATAGGATAAAGTCACCTCCTCCCTCCAACTGCAGTAGATACTTTCCACAGTAAAATATACACTTAAATTAAAACAGCCTTTAGTATGTGTTACAAAAACTCACACCTGTCTCATTACAAAGCTAAAGAATTGAGTATTTAAAATGAGTATTTAAACTTGTTTGAGGAAAAATACCTGGAGCCTGACAGTTTTCTCACATGAAGCAATTTAGCATCACCTCAGAACAGCAGTTGTCCGTATTTGGGGAGTTTGCTATCCCCAGTTCATTGGTTTCTGTTCAAATTCTGAAGTGCTTCTGTCCCTGAATTCCTTGAGGTGAGTGGGGTCAGACAGGGGTGGGATTGCACTGGTGGGTGAGCTGGACCAGGAATGGTGGGGAAAAATAGCACCTGATGGATCCTTCCATGTTCTCCTGGGGACTGGCAAAGGAGAAGGGAGCACAGCTGGGAATGTGCTGCCTCCTGCATCCCCCAGCCCTCCTCTGCTGCCTCTGGGCAGGGGACAGGCAGCTGTGGGGCAGTGGTTCCAGCTGCCAGTGGGCTCTCAGGGCAGGAGAGTTCCCTCTTCCATGGGAGATACTCTGTTGTACAGGGTCAGGAGACTCATGTCACTATTTTCAATAAATTGGGGAAAAATTTATACCCTTCTATCTCAACCACTTAAGTATGTGCATGTGGATTTTCCCCACTTGTGTGTTCTTTTTTTTCTAAATATAATTTTCTGACATACTTCCTGGAAACCAGAGTTATTAATATTTATCCTCCCAGGACTAAATGCCTCTGTTCAGCTCTGAGTCACCCTTCCAATTACAAATGAATTTATCTAGTATTGCTCTTTGCTTGGAGACTGAAATTTGCTGAAGGGAAGAGGTAACATGTGTGAGGTGCCTCTCTGGGGCTCAGCTTTGTGAGGGGTGCATTGAAACAGGCTGGATGTTTGGGAAGGCAATAGGGGCAGTGTGGGGACTGATTTACTCCAAGGAGTTTTACAGTGTGCAAGTGGGAAAAGCCCCCAGTGCAGGGGAGTTCCCCAGGGCCTCTCCCCCTCACCTTCCCTCCCTGACCCTTTTGAGTTGGCCTTGCCTTTCTCCCTGCTACACTGTCAGGACAGGATGGGGATTGCTGAAGGCATCTTAGGGCTCCGATTTGCAGACCAACAGCAACTTGCAAAAGAAGTTTGTTTGTTTAACTGGGTTGCTTAAGATCACTCTTCCCTGGTGAAAGGGAAAAAATGCAGGTACTTGGCTGTTTGTTATTCAAAATAGAAAAAGCTGTTTAAAGGATTCCTAAAAGATATAGATGGTGGAAAATTACTAAAAAGCTTTTTTTCATTTCCACCACAATGAAATCTGCGGTGTGTGTAGCCCAAACTTTGGACTGGCTGGTGAGAATCCCTATTGGAGTAGAGGGGAGTCAGAGCCAGTCATCCTGAGGAAGCCTGCAGGGAAATTCTCTGCCTGAAATGTGGGAAATGGCATTTGTTTTGGGATTGTCTGCCAAGGCAGAGAACTGTCAGGATCAGTCAGTGGATATCTGGAGGGCATCAGCATGAGAACCTGCTGTGAATTTGGGTCATCAGTGAAAAGCCATGAGCTAAAATCCCTTTGGGGTCACCTGAACTGCACAGAGGGCGTCCCATTGCATGGCTGCACATCACCCAAAGGCAGAGCTGCCCCCTGAGCTGGGGAGCTGCTCGTTAAAAGCCAGTTGTTTGGGAAGCTGCAGTGTCACCTGCCTGGACCTGAGTTATTCTGTAAATAAACCTCTGCCTTGACAGAGGGGGCAGGTCAGAACTCTGAGTTGGGGATTTTAGGTTCCTGCCTCGGGTTGCACCCACTCAAGAGAAGCACAGCCTGGCCAGGCACTTTTTTTCCTGTAACCCCCTCACTTGCCTGCTCACTTCCAGCAGGTCTAGATGGATTTCCTCTGTCCTCCCATCTTAATTATCTTATTCTTATCTGAAAGCAAATTCAGAGAAGCGCAACTAAAACTAAACATGCCCTCTCTTTTCTTGGAAACACAGATCCCTGTTTGTTGGACATGCTATGACCTCCCAGGTTAATTGAGCAACTTTCCAATGCAGCATGGGGGTGAACCTCTCCTCTGGTTTGGTGTCAGATGGAAAATTCAGGAGGGGGAGGCATTTCCTGCTGAATGGGCCTTGGAAATCTGCAGTGCTGAGCATGGGGAGCTGTGTGAAACAAGTGCCCCTCTCCAGGGTCAGGGAATTGTTGATGTCACTGAGCTGGTTCCTGACAGCTCAAATCAGACCAAATCAGGAGCCAGGGCTCCTGGTTCCATCAGCAGTTTCAGACTGAGCTGAGGATGTCTAAGCACTGGAAAGCCTGTCTGATTAATCTTATTGTCATTGATTTACCACTGTGTCATTGTCTGGTTTTTAATGCAAAGTGCTGGGTTTTTTTGGGCAAATTATATTAAAACCCCCAACATGTAGAATTAAGATTGAATTAAGCTCTTTGTGGTGCTAATCAGTCTTCCTTTACTCCATAAATTTATTTTTATAATTTCGTCATCATTTTGGGTTGAAGGGAACATTTTTGTTATTTACCATATTTATAAGTCAGCCATCTTAATTTTTTAAATTTTGTTTTCCTCTCCCTTATTTGTATCTCAGTTGTACAGTAGGGTTTCCTGTTTCAAGGTGAAAACCATAACTGATGTTGGGGTTTAAAACCCTGCTGTGGCTGGAGAGTGCCCACTGTTCCCTGAATCCCAGGGGTCACTGGAACTGTGCTCAGCTGAGCTGGGCATCGTGTGCTGGTGGCTGTGGTGCCCTGGCAGGGTGTGCTGGGGTAACAGAGCCCTTCAGGGGGAACAGAGCCCTGCTGGGGGAACAGAGCCCTTCAGGGGGAACAGAGCCCTTCAGGGGGAACAGAGCCCTTCAGGGGAACAGAGCCCTGCTGGGGGGACAGAGCCCTGCTGCTCTCTGTGCACATACAGGGGTCACTCCTGGCCTTCCACTCAAAGAGCTTTTTTTAATTTTTGCCGAGACACTTAAGACCTCAGTGTTTTTCACACTAATTTTAATCTTGTAAGATGTTTCTCATGAGCTGTTTATAGACTGGTTGGCTCTTCAAAGGCCCAGAGGGACGTTTTCTGTAGAGCAAGCCTGAGAACTTCACTCAGGGAGACTTGCCAGGAGCCCATGTCTTTCGTTTATTTTCCTGAATTGCACAGCTCACTAAAGAAGGTAAATCCTGCAGACTTAATGCAGCTTCTCAGCCTGGACTGACCACACTGATGCTAATGGAACTGCTCAAAAGACTTCAAATAAAGGCTGGTATCTGCATGGATGTGTGTGGGGCTGGGGTCGAAGAGACCCCAGAATCTGTAGCTTTTGAAAATTAGGCTGCTGAGTGAAGATCTTCTCCAGCTGCTGTGTTCCTAAAAAGTTAGGAGAAGACCACACACATCCTCACCAAGGACAACTTATTTTGGACATGGCAGTTTTCACACCTGACCCACTTAAGTATGCAGTAGTTTCCTACCTGGTCTGTGTTAAGCTGGAAAAACTTGCAGCCTGACTGGATTCATTGTTTTGGAGTGTAAGGGGAGAATTAAATCCCTCTTCTGCTCAGTAGTGCACATGTAGAGGTTTCTTTCTGGAAGCAAACCCCTCTGTAGTGAGGATTAAGCATCAATGGGCAGAAATCAAGACAAAGAAACAAACTGTCCTCTCTGAGGTTGTTATAGAAGGCACTGTGCAGTAATACCTCAAATTATTGCCTGTATTTGGGTTATGTAGATGGACAAGATAAGATCTTTTCCCTGTGTTTCCTCAAATTCCAATTTGATGGGAATGAATTGTTAAACCCAGGCAGTTCAACAAAGCAGTTGGTCATATAATGCCTGTATGAATCTGTTTCCAGTTCTTGTGATGGAACAGGATTGTGTGCACTTTGACTTCAATCATCTTCTTTTATTTTCCATCTTTCCTTAAATAGATGCTGAAATTCCTTCTCCATTGTTCATCAGTTTAGGCTGTGTAACTGTGTTAGTTGCTAATTTAAAGCAAGTGGAATAGGATCCTCTACCCGTTCCTCCCATGTCTCCTTTGAAAGGATGTTTTTCTTCTTGGATCACAGCAACTTCTGCTGGAAGTATTTGTGGCTGGCACTTCATGCATTTTTACTACATTAAGATCCTAAGGGTGACACTTGCATGAACCCTCATCAGTGGAGCTTTTTTCAGCATATTTGCCTTCAAAAACCACTCCAGGCTTTTAAATCTCATCTGTGGGCGGTGCTGTGCAAAGGTTCATTAGGTAGAGCAGCAGGCTTTGATTTATTTGATGAAAACGTGTCAGTGGTGTGTGAGGCTGGCTGCTGTGGGACTGCATGCAATGAGAAATGTATTCTGTGAGCAGCACCAGGTGTGGCATGGCAAATGTGCTGCCACTGGGATGTCGCAAGAGCCTCCTGTGAGCTTGTCAAGGTCTTTGGCTTTGTTTCAATCTTTGTTTGTAGCTGTGGCTGAGAGTGCTGCAGGTGTGCAGCCAGATCAGGCTGTCTCGTGGCCATCAGCAGATTAGTGGTGGTGCTGATGCCTTGGAGCGGCTCCCTAGAACAGAGGCTAGACAAGGTTAAAAGAATAAAGTGGGTATTTATTAAAGCCTTCAATAGATACACCTGGGGCAGTCAGAAGCCTCAGAGGCTACACCCAAAATGGACAATGGCCTGAGTTTTTCAGACAGATATAAGTTTGGTCCATTTACATATCAGGGGTTAACCCTCCAGTTACAGCTTCAGGTAATGAAGTCACTTACCCCCAGTTTGCTCCCCCCAATTCACTTTTGTTTATACTTTTGGGACCTGAGACAGTGAGTTGTCCTTGAGCTTCAGGCCCAGAGGAATTGTTTTGTCTGAATATCATGGGAGAACAGTAACTCACACTCTATTTGGAGTTTGGAGTTACACACTAATGCAGTACAGGATTTGAAAAATATAAAAGCTAAAATCCTAAGGCATCAGTGCCTTATAAAAACCCTTGTGGGCTGGGGTATCTCCAGTGTCTGGGGCAGCCCTGTGGCAGGAGGCTCCTCCCCAGCCTGGGATGGTTTTGGGGTGGGATGTGCTGTGCCCAGCCAGGGCAGAGCTGTGGGAAGGAGTTCTCTGCTCACAGCAATCCTGCCCCCACATGCTGCTGCAGCCCTGCCCCTGCTGAGGGACTGCAACAAATCACTGCACTGCTGTTCCCCTCATGGAGAGCAGGGGAAAGGGATGGCAGGAGCTTTTTGTGCCTCTGGACAGCCTGCCACGTGTCTGGAGCTGTGGTGCATCTTGCAGATTAAGGAGTGGATGGTCAGGGCCAGATGGTGGCACCAGCAGGGACTGACTCTGCTGACAACCCCATGTTTGCCCTTTGGAGGACTTCTGACTGTGTGAGGATGTGGAAAGTTGTCCTGGATTAAAATAAAAAACCAAACGAAAACAAACAAACAAACAAAACCAACAAAAAACCAAACAAAACAAGAAACAAACAAACAAACAAAAAAACAAAAACCAGATAATTTAAATTGGTTATACCCTCCTGTGGACTTGGATTTCAGATAGTATATCAGGTACTTCAGATTAATTATATCTGAAAGTAGAGTAAGGACCACTAACTCAGAATCAAACCAACTTAATGCAGATCAACCAATTAACTTTAAATCCACACCACCAAGTTAACTCCAATCAATTCCCCCCTGTGTCCCTGTGCTCTCCAGACTGGTTCTTCTCTCCCAGGCAGAAGCAGCTTTTAAGTAAAGGAATTTGATGGCCTAAAATTGCCTCCTCATTCCTTTTTCCCTTGTTGGAAACAGCCTCTCTCTCTGCTGAGGAGCAAACATTGTAATGTTACAATTAATGCCACCATAGTAATTAAGAACTGCCTGGAAGACACTGTCTGCTCCACTTATAATTGGAAAATCTCATGGAAACACCTGGAAAAACTCTCAGTCTCTATCATCTCAGTGACAGATTTCACTGGCAGTCCCAGCACTGCTGCTAAAACAGTCCTTTTATGTCTAAACCAGTCCTTTTGTTTTAGGTTTAAAAGAGTCCTTTCATGTTTAAACCACAAGTTGAACTTTTTGCAAGAGACAGAGCACTCTTAGCTGAGTGCTGCCTTCCAGCCTCCTGGCAAAGTAAAGCTAGAAACGTGTTCTAAAGTAAATTACGTGCAAGCACATGTGTGATGATCTAGAGCTGCAGAATTGGATGCTGCCTCCTCTCTCCTGCTAAGAAAAGGTGCAGAAAGGCTTTCTGCAGGAAAACCTATGGGGGAAATGAGAGGTGCTCTGCAAAAGTTGTTCATGGACTGCAAGTTCAACGGCCCTATCTGCAGGACTTGCTGGTGTTCAGTGAAAACAAGAAAATCAAGGAATCAGGAAAAGGAAATGGGCTGCCTGGTATGTTCTCTCTATTTGGGTTGCCAAAACATCATGCAAGTGTTGCACAATCCTTTATGGGCTTCCTAAAGTACTGGTGTCATTCTGCTGTAGTTTGTTCATCTGTTATTGAACTTGTTTATAGTTTGATGTTTGATAAACATAAAAACATTTTCTAGGGATGGATGTTATTTCATTTGTCAGTGGTGTGACCCAAGAGCATCACTTTTTTGGGCAATATTCTCTAAGGCTTAGGGGAGAAAAAAGCCATCTAGCCCATGCAGAAGATAAATAAAATCAGTCACTATAGCAACTGCAGGGGATGTTAATCACACTAAGTTTAGTTCTCCCCTGGTGCTGTGCTATGTAAAAATAATATGTGTGTCAGCTCCCTACCTTTCTGGGTGTTGTCCTGGCCACAAACCTGACAGAAGCTCTGCAGGGTAACTCCAGAATGAGTGCTGGCTGTCCCCTCTTGCACATGGCCAGTAACCCCAGATTTCCTTGGGATTTAGCTCCCTGCAGCTCCAGCAGATGTTCCTCCTTCTCCTGAAGGACTTGTGCTTGTTCTGCTTCTAATCTGGGACCTGAGCCTTTTAAGGCTAAGCTGGCATTTATGTTCAATTCAAGGTGGGGCAGAGGGTGACTGAGAAGTGATTTGCTTAAAATTAAGTTTCACACTGTGGGCCTGAAGCTCTTTTACAGTTGTGAGAAAACTCCAATCGCCTGTAGAGACTTTTCCTGTTTCTTCCTGGAATGGGGCCAACACAACCCAGATATAAAAGGAAAGAGTTCTTGAAAGCTTTTTCTCTGATCAGTGCAAGGGGGTCTGTGCCACTGGGAGGTGACATCTGCTGTGTCCCAAGGGGCACTCCAAGGCTCCCTGCTCCCTGTGCTGGAATCATCCTCTGCTACTCCTGCCCAATGCTAGGAAGGGAGAGCTCTAAAGGAAATGGGGCTGCTTGGAACTGTTTAATGGTAATTTCCTTTCTGGTGTCAGTTCTGCTTGACTCTAAACCCAGTTCTTGGATCTGCATCTGAAAACTCTGCAAAGTCTCTCTTGGGATATCCCAGGGGTTCACTGGGGATTGGGTCTGCATGCAGTGAAATACCCACATTCAAAGCCAAATAGCTTTTCCTTATCACAAATAAAAAAGGATGCAAAGTAGTGCTAGGGGTGAATTCTGGTCATTTAGCTAATTTTTCATATACTGAAGGTGCTGTAAAACAGGTAAGGGAAGGCTTGGCTGCTTGCTGAACACCCTGTGATGCTGCTGGTTACATGCTACAGTGATTTGTTTAAAAAAAAATCCAGGTAAATGGTTATGAAATTATCATCTCTTTTAATGACAGCCAATGCAGGCAGCAAATCTACCTGCTGAAATGAAATTACAAGCTGCTTATAAATCTCAGAAGGTACAGAGCTGTACACTCACTGAAAAAAAAATTGGGAGCTGTACCTCCTTTTCAAGAAGGAGAATTTTGCTCTCACTTTGTGAGTGTAAATTGAAATCTGGGGGGGTTTTGTTGTTTTGCTTGTGCTGGTGTTTGTGTATGGCGTTTTCTGTATGCTTTTCACGAAATTGGTGTCTCCTAAATCATATTATTCAGCAAATTGGCCAGAGTATCCCAAAGGAACTGTTGGGCAGCATGAGTCAAGTGCAGTTCCTGTCTCTTTGGTGCCAAATCTGGGAATTGTGTGGGGCCTGTGCTAGTGAGTTGTTCAGGAGATAAGGCTGGTGAGGTATCACAGGAGAATATTTTTATTTACAGCCACAACATCCTGCATGTTTCCAAGCAGGGCAGTTACAAGCTGCTCTCAGGTGGGTTAATGGAACAGAAACCAACAATTTGTGTTGAAAACAGACATTTGTATCACAAACCATGAACTATTTAATGCCTCAAAGACATCAACCACGGCCAGATTTGTATGCTCTAAGACAGAACAGATCCTTGCATGTACAAAAACTATCAGTCACAGAGCTACAATATTATTATTAATGTAGAAAATAATATTGGAATTTAACAATCCACCTAGAGACAATATCAAGGGAAAAAGAAGAACTGAAAATATCCTGGCATGCTTTCTAATCTGAAAATAACAAACTAGTCTTTAAAATTACATGCTTGGGAGTAAATAATTTATTAGTATTGCTTAGCAGTAAGTGCATCTATTGCTTTGATTTCATCCACTAATATAACCTCAGTGAAAGCCTCAATTCATGGCTTCTGCTTCTGTATTTTAAAACATTTGGTGTTATTTACGTTATTAGTACAATCGTGGTTTAGGGATAAAAAAAGAAATAGGTTGTGAAATAATGTTATGACTACAAGGAAGCTTTTGTTGATATTGCAAAGGAAAAATAAACCCACATCCCTGGAAGAAAAAGACAGCCTTGATCACCTGAAAAATAAAAAATATTATTTTGGAACAGGTACCCTGGTAATGATATGCACAGTGTTCACTCACCCAGACCCCTGTGTTGGCTAATATATGGTAATTAAAGCACTCTGGTACAAGTTTTTGACAGCTGTGTTGGCAGGGCTGTGGATTTGTTTGTGTGTGAAACTCCTCTGAAAGAAAGCATTTCCATGTAGTTTGGGATTTGAAAAATAATTCTCCACAGAATGGTGTTATTTCATGTTTTCCTTCCAATTTGGGGTGAAAATATTGTCAAAATATTGAGATTGTGCTCAGAGTTAATGAGGGAGAAGGTTGTTCCCTGTTTGCTTGTTTATAATTCTCCCTCCAGCTGCACTTCTGAGGCTTCCCAATGCTTTTCTGTTTGTTGGAGGCACCACCTGCCCCTTCCTTCCCAAAGATGGTCCAGTAGAGGATCCCCACCCAATTTTCCTGATGGGGTCACGGGGACTGTTCTGGGTAAAACCTCTCTGTCCTAGCACTGCAGAGTCTCACTGATGCTCCTCACTGCTCACAGCCTCCCCTGGCTGGCCTGGCCCTTTTTCCTGCACACATGCCCCCATACCCACACCTGTACAAAGGGCTGGAATCACTCCTGGTTTTCCCTAATGCTCACCAAGTGGCAGATTTCCAGAGACAAAGGCTTTACCCAGCTCAGTGCTGTGCATTCAGAGCTGCTTCTTCACTGAGCCCTGGCAGGAAGTTATCTTTTGGTGCAGTAACTTTGTAAGCTGATAATTTAAAAGTCCCTAAAATACTTATTTTCCTAAGCTGTAATGGGCCATCTTCAGTAATGTGTAATTTTCCACAGCTGCAGTTTCTAGAGTTTGCGACATAACCAATACACGCAGTTGAAATTTTAGTAGAGCTTTACTTTGTACCTGCATAGCTCTTCATAATCCATTCAGGTTTGTGTTGAAAAGCAATGTGAGACTTTTTAGAGGAGCATAATCCAAAGCAGGGAGGGAGGGACCATCTGCAAACTGATAATTTCCTCCTGTTTGCCTCCTCTCTTCACAGGCAGGTTGTTTCTTGGGGCTGTCCTGCAGCACCACATTCTGCATCTCTGTTTTGGGGTGGCTGGGCTTGGATGGGCTTTGGCAGAAGCTCTTCAGAACCTGGGTTTTGTTGGTGCTTTTTTAACCTGGGCAAGGAACTCACGGGGGATTTGTTGCATCTCAGGAGTGCCACAAAGCACCTGTAAAACTGGCACACAAAGAGAGCAGCAAGTCAGCAGGAATTTAATTCATCAGGGTTTTATAAGACAAACTTGATCTCATCATATTTGTATTAATTAAGTCCTGAGATAGCTCTGGAACAATATGGGTGTGATAATATTTTGTGTTGGAGATTGAAATGTTTTGTAGAAAATAAATATGTCACTGTGCCAAGAGACCTTGACCTCAGCACAAGTAGTACAGAGGGGAGAAAGCCATAAACAAAATTTTGGGACAGGTTACAGGCCTGTAACAGCTGTCCTGGGTTTTTATTGGTTACAAATGCCACTGACTTTGTGGCAATGCAGAGAATAGAAGGGACTAACTGCTGTCCAGCCTGCTTTCAGGTCTGCAGGGTCCTGCCACCTGACTGAGCTGATACAAACCCTGCTGTGGCACAGAGATTTTGGGGAGCTAACAATCACTCATGCTGGCCTGCAGTCAGGTTATGAACATATCCCATTGCTAAAAGTGTGGTATGGATTGAACTAATTGAATTACCAACGAAACCGATGCTGGCTGGTCTGATTTTTGTTTGAAAAGGGAAAAGATGAGAACTTGGTTTGAGCTCTCAGAAGGGCTTGGTTTGATATCCATAGCTGGAGGGATTTTTTCAGTTGCATGGCAAAACATTATGTGTATCTGAGAGCTGAGGGAATGTGCTAAGCATGAAGGTAAGGAAACTGCATGTAGCTGAAAAAATACCTATTTTATGTGGTGTGGATTGTGTGCATGGCCTCCCTAAAGCTGCAGGGTCCTAAATGCTGATAACTGATCTCTCTACACTCAAGAGTCCAAAGCAACATTGCTGGCAATACTTTGTACAACACAGCTGCTAGCAACAAGCTCTGACAACTCTTGTTATCAACAGTCAAATGAAAAAACATGCTGGTTTTTTATCAACAGCCTTGCTTGCTGGGGAAAACGGCTTTTTAAAAGTTTTCCACAATTTTTGCATCAGTTGAGGTTCCTTTTTTTCAGTGAGAAGTTGCATTTCCTCGGGATTAAAAGCTTACTTTGTAATAATCATACATTTTTAATCAGCCTCTCACCACTGAGCATTGAAATACTAAGAAACTTCGAAAGTCGTGGGGAGTACTGTCTATATTCTAGTTTTTGCTTTGCCCCCTCCCCTCATGGTCAAGCTCACATGGCTCTTCCCAGGTACTTTCTGCAGCTGTTTAATCCCCAGAAATTTCTGTTACAGCTTGAGAGTCTCTTCAATCTGTTTAACCTTCCCCTAGTCCCTGCCTGGATGCATTTCCTCCATGTAAATGCTATTTTATCTGGCTTGTTCTCAGATTTTATCCAGCCTGATTAGAGATTTCTGAGCATTCCCCAAAGTAAGGGGGGAGCCTGGACACAGAATTGTTTTAGGAATAGCACAGAATTAGAGGGCAATGCCAGCTGTGTGAGTTGTCAAGGCATCTCCTATAGATTTCCACAGCCTCAGGAATGCTGTTGGTGTTGAATGTGGTTTTCTGGATGACCAACACCTCCTGCTCTCACCTGCCTGGCACTTCTGGGTGGCTGCAGCATCTTCTGGTCTGAGTGCAGAGAAACTCAGACCACTGAGTTCTTTCTCTGCCCTGAGTATAGAACCCTGAGCACTGATTGCTGCTAAAATACCAACAGAGCAATGGAAACCAAGTGGAATTTAAAACAAATCCCAAACCAAAAGCACCACAAAAACCCCTCCACAAACAAAATGAAGCATGGATGGAGCACTATTAGTAAAAGCTTATGGTGAACTTGAGGAGTCCAACATGGTTAAACCCAGTTTAATTTATGTCTAGCTGCTATTTGTGTCAGCAAGCTATTTAGTAAAAAGATTAGTTTAGAATTGTCTGTAGAAAACTCCTCTGCGCAGTCTGTGTTGTTTTGGAGTGCTCTTTCCAGCCCATGCACAGGTTATGATCAGCCTGTGATTTCCGAATTGCCTCTCAGGATTTAAGCAGGGCTGGATGTGTTTGAGGTGAGTCAGAGTTACCCTTTGTGTGTTGGTGTGCTTGGGGCTTTTCCTCGGGTGGGGGATGGCAACAGCTCTCCAATGTTCCAGGTGGTTTCATGAGAGGGTTTACTCAAAAGTTATTAGTAAAGGAGAAGGGAAAGAAGGGCTCCTATCACAGGGAAGATGTCAGGGAATTTTGCAGAGAAGGGATGTCAGGGGATTCTGCACCCCTCTGAGCTGTTTGTGGCAGTGAGTGGAGCTGGTGGATGCTGTGGAGATGATGGATTGTGTCATGGAAACTTTCACTCCCTGGGAATTTCTCATGTCCCAGTAAAAACACCCACAGCTAATTTAAGCCAGACTTGAATCAATCCTTTACCATCATCATTTGTTTTCAAGAGGGACTGAGCAATTTACTACCTGTGCTTCCTGACAGCTTCCAAAAATCATTTCAAGTGGAGGGCTCAGAGAAACAAATGATCCAGCTGCTATAATCCCAGCAATGCAAAGATCAATGCCATGTGCCTGAGCACATGGGCTGATGGAGCTGGGCCTGGCTGAGGGATTGGAAGAGCTCTGATGCTCTCTGTTTTCCTCTGTAGATCTCTGCTCATCTTCTCTTTTATTCTCTGTCCCTGTGCAAGGGGCTACCCCAGCTCCTACCTGTGGTGTGCTGTCCCCTGCCCCAGCTCCTGTGGCAGTGCCAGATCCTCACTGCTCCTGGCTCCCACCAGCTCTCAGGAGGGGAGAGCAGTACCAAAGAGTGACTGAAGGATTTGGGGGGTTTGAAAGAGTAAACCAGGGAGGGGAGAGCTGGTGCTGTGAAGAGGAGGAGTTACTGTGGGCAATGTGCTGTGCTGGGGCAGCAAGAGCTCACATCCTCACAGGACTGCTCATATCTGAGTCACCTCAGACAACTTCTGGTGCTTTCACTCTTGCCAGAACACGGATTTCTTCTCTTTTTGTCAAATTGTGCAATGGAAAGGAAGGACCTATCATTTGCTATGTGCACATGTAGGGAGTTGGTCAAGTCATCCAACTTCCAAAAGCACAGATTTTTCCAATGTTTGCTCCTTGGAGCCCTTTTTCAGAGCTTCCCTCTCATGGATTTGAGTGATGTCACTGATGCTCTCTCGATCTCCCCTTGCTATTTTTTCACTCCTTGCATACACTGAATCCAAGTGAATGAAGGAGAGCATTTCACCGACCTGTTTGTTCAGAAACACGTAGATGATGGGGTTGTAGACAGTGCTGCTCTTGGCAAGGATGGCTGGGATGATGCTGGCTGCAGGGGTGATGAGCCCAGGCTGCCCAAAGGTGGCAATGAGTGCCACAGCTGCATAGGGCAGCCAGCAGAGGAGGAAGCACACCACCATCACCAGCACCATGAGCAGGATGCGCTGCTCCCGGCTCCGGCACGGCCCCCGCTGGATGCTGCTCACCTGGGTGGGACAGAGGCACAGGTGAGGCTTCAGCTCTGCTTGTGCTGGGGACACTGATGGGGCCTGGGAGCTCCTGGGGACACTGATGGGGCCCGGGAGCTCCTGGGGTGGCTGCACTAAGGGCAGGGCTGGCAGTGTCACCTGAACTGTTCCGGCTGGACAGGAGCTGCCCCGTGGGCAGGGCTGCTGTGGTTTGTACTCAGAGTGTGTCCCTGACAGTGATGCCTTCCTGGGACTCCCCAAAAACAGAGGCCAGACGGAATTAAGGGAATAAAGAGCAGTTACAGTTATTGAAAGGCCTTCATTTTGGGCAGATGAAGCCCCCCCAGGGGCTACACCCAAAAATGGATGACAGGTTACAGGTTTTCACTCTTTTGTAAGTTTGGTCCATTTGCATATTGGGGGTTAACCTTCCTATTACAGCTTCAGAAAATTAAGTCATTTACCCCAAGTTTGCTCCCCCCAGCTCACTTTTGTTTCCATTTCTCAGTGCTGAGACAGTGAGGTGTCCTTGATTCCCAGGCCTGGAGAGGAATTGTTGTGTCTGACCAAAGTGGGAAAGCAGCAGCTAACGCTGCATATGGAGTTTAGAGTTAGACACTAAAAAATTACAGGATTATAAATATATGAAAAACATAAAAGCTAAAATTCTAAGGCATCAGCAGCACCAGCAAAAGTGCTCTTCATCTACAACACCTCCTCCAACTCCCTCTAAAGCCCAGCTTTTACCAGGAGTATCCTGGGCAGGAGGCAAGGAGGAGGAATGTGCCCCAGAGGACAACAGCTCCCAGTGCTCCCAGAACCACTGCCTGAGCCCTGCCAGGAGAAATCCCCAGCAAGGATGAAATACCCTGTACCCACAGGGAACTGGGGCAATGAATAACAGGGGTTGAGAGAATTCCTTCCCTGAATCCATGGCAAAAGGCAGCATTTGAATTCAAGTGATTTACGACAGGCTCCTCCTCTGAACTTCAGGCTCACACGTTGCAAGTAAATCACACTGCACATAAACACTGCTGGCCTGTGCCTCACCCTTGTTTCCTAATTTTCAGTGTGTTTTGAAAACCAGACCTTTCAGTGACTGCTGTGTAATGCCTGCCCTGAGAAGTGCTGCAGTAAGCATGAGGAACTAATTATTACAAGCAGTTTTCTAGGGAATCCTTCAGGATGTATTTGCGTGTCACCTTGAGACTAATTAAAAAACCTAAGCAAAACTGTTCAAAAAATAGAACATATCTGTAATTGCCTGCTGAGGGAACTCAAATACCAAGTACTTTATTAATATCTTGTTAATGTGCAAATGAAATCTTTTATGACACTTGTCTGTGATTTAAAAGGAAAAAAAATGGTATTTGCCACTAGGCAAATAAAGTTGTTAATCAAAATATTTCCATTAGTGAGAAGTGAATATTTCACTCAGAGCCACCCACAGGCATCAGTAGCTCAGATTTATTCACAGACATGTCAGACAGAAAGCTCACATTTATCTTCTTACATTATATCTCATGGAGCTGTTAAGAATTTTGTATGAATGTGTAGATTTTTGTATTTTGTAAGAATTTTTTATGGCACATTCCCTGTGTGTGGATTTTTTGAGAGCTTGCCATGCCTTGGTATAAAACTTCACTCAGGCTGTGTGATGGAGTCCAAACAGCTGGATTGAGGTGGAAACAAGGATGGAGTCAGAGAGGGGCTGCATTTTGCATTGTGTGCACTCGGTTTTTGGGGTTCCTGCTGAGAGGCACTGAAAGGCACCAGCACCAGCTGCCAGGTTTTTGTATCCCCACACAAACCCCAGTTCCTCTGTGCCTTCCTGAGACCCTCCTGTCCCTGCCCCATTCCAGGAGACACCTGGGATGGGTGGTGGGTGATGGCTTGCATGTGGAACACCTCAAGGAAGCCAAAAGCTCCTTTTTGGTTCTATTGATTTCTATCAATTTCAGAAAAGGAAACCCAGCAACCTCTTTCTCCAGGTAAGGTCAGAGAGGACAAATGTTTTACTGATGTCTTCTAGATGGAAATCAGGCTGGAGAGAGGCTGGGCATGGGAGGAGGGCTCTGGGGGGATTTCCCATGGAATAACCTGGAGCAGGGCTGGGGGCACAGGGAGCTGGGTAGTTCTTGCTCTCCACATCTCTGCAAATCCTGCTGCAGGCTGGCACAGGGCTGCACAGGGAGGAGCAGCTGCTTTTGGCCACTGCCTTCAGCTTAAAGCCACTGGAGACTTCTGCTGCTGCATGTTCTGCCTGGGACATGCTCCCTTCTCAGCTAAACTCTACCAGGCATCACTCTCTTGACTTTTGAAGTGTTTTATCCTTTCCTAAAAAAAAAGAGAAAAGCTTGTAGTTTTCAGACTGCTGATACCAGGGAATTGCTTCATGGGTAAGCAAGGAAAGGTTTCAATTTCCTTACCAGCAGCAGGAAATTATTATTTTCATCCTATGAGGCAGCGTGTTTGAATATCCTCCCACTTCTGTAACTCTCCTTGGAGCATTTTTGCTTTCAACTACAAGGCTCCCCTGGTCAGTCAAGGAAACCTGAGATACTCGTATTTGGCACATATGCAGAAAACTTCTGCTAAACTAAATCAAACCCAGCAACCTTGAAATGTTGCTGCAGCCACCAGCAGATGGTGGCTTGGCTGTACCATGTAACTGTGGGCTGTGCCTGGCATCAGATCCCCCTCTGGAGGTGGACAAAGCAAAGAGCTGTGTGAAAATGATACTGATGAATGGTGCTGTGGCCTCTTAGTTTAATTCTGTCTTGATAACTTCCAGGAAAGCTGAGAGCACAAGTCTGGCCCATCCTGCCTTTGGCTGCTGGCCCATGGAGATTGGAAAGACAGCTCAGGCTGTTCCTGGCTCAGGGTTAACAGCAGCAATGCCACTGCAGGGGTTTAGCACAGGGGTGCCCTGCCTGCTGTGCACTGTCCTTTGCTTCTGCTTTGCTCAAAAATCTAAACTTCAATCTGCTGTGCAAGAGATTTGTTTTAAAAATCTCACTGTTGCTGTAGATTTTGGTATAGAAAACAGCCATGAAAAAGGTGCTTTTATAGCCTTCATATTTTCTTCACTGGAAATTGAGTCTCTGTTTCTTCTAAAATGATGTTTTCAGTTTCCTAAAATTTATTTTGCCTCTGTATCACACCTTCTGTATCACACAGGTAGAATGTGTGGCCCAGTGTACTGAGTTAGCAGGACTGGGGAGCTGGAAGCCCTGGCCCCATTTTGCTCTTCCAATGTTTTCTTCTCTTGCTTCCCATGGGCGTTGATTTTTTTACTGGCTAAGTTTCTTTGTGTTTTCTCCTGCAGAGAAGCACCTCAAAGTGGTGATTCAACCTGCAGAAGTGATTAATTTGCCTTTTTTTAAATTTCACTGACCATAATTGGGGTTGTACACAATCATCTTCCCAGTGTAGGAGAAGAAATGCTCACAAACAGTGTTTGTGTGGTGTGGCATGGGATGTCACAGACAGAAAGACATGGATGAGTGACTAATGCAACAAACAATAAGGACAGATTTAAATAGAGGTCACTGTGGACACAGCAAATCCCTGGTTGATATTGCTGACACTGTGCAGAAAGAACAGAGTCATCACTTTGCTAGGAAAGTAAAAAATGTGTTTTCAGCACTGGGTATGGCAATGGCTCAGTCACATCCAGGCCTGGAGAGCACAGCTGAGCCACCTGGGAGGTTCAGACTCCTGAATCTCCATGGTTATCTGAGAATCCCAGCTGAATGACTCTGCTTTCTCTTGTCTTTTTGTGAAACCACCATACTATGTAGAGCCTGGAGAACTGACAGCAACACTCATGGGATTAAGAGGATGGTCCCTGAGAAACGCTGGAATAAGGGAAATAAAGGGGAAAATAACTCAACCCAACTGTGCATGTGCTGGCCTGAACATGCCAGCTGAGCCCTGTGAGCAAAGCAGAGACAAAAGGGGCAGCACAGGCACTGCTGGGCTGTGGCAGCAGCTGAACACCTTCAGGCATCACTGCCTGCTCATCAGAAGGAGCCCAAGAGCTGTGAAATCAGGTATACCCAGTTCTGCTCTGCCCTGGAGGATTCATGGCTGGGGTTGTTTGAATATGTACTGAGGAACCAGACTGTAACCTAATGGAGATGCAATTTAACTGCACAGCCTGTGCATTGAAGGTCAATCTGATTTATTCTGAAGAGGATGTGAGAATTCCTGGTAGTCCCTGTCCATCAGCATATGCCCTGCTTCTAAGAATTCATAAATGTAGGAAGCTAAATTGGATGCTTCAGGGAAAACCCTCAACCCTTTGGGGCTGGGATTAGATTATCTTTAAGGTCCCTTCAAGCCCAACACAACTCATTCTATGATTCTATGATTATTGAGAATTTCCTTGAAGTTCTCAAACAGTGGGCAGTCATTCAGTTTAACAGTATTTCATGATCTGTCCTAATACTAATTTAAAAAAGCTTTGCTTGGAAAGGAAATAAATGGCTGAAACTCACACAGAGAAATGTTGCAAGAACAAGTTAGATTTTATTTTTAAGGAAGTTTTCTCTATCCCTCCTAACATTTAAACCTTTGAACCATGACATATGCTTAAAAGCCTCCAAGTACAATCATAAAAGATAGAAACTGGTTACCTGCGTTCACAGTGAAGCTTTCTTAAAAGTCCCATCCATTCAGTGCCTTGCCATGAAAATCAGAGTGGGGGAAGCAAGCTCTGTTCCATGTCTGTTTTAATGCTGAATGTGAGAGGAGAGCTCTGTTCCTGACACACCTGGGGCTCTTACCCCACGAAACAGTGAGGGAACAGCCTTGAGCCCAGCAGATCAGTCTGCAGGACAGCACAGGGACAGATGGGGAAGAGCAAAGCTGGAGCCTCAAAATGATGTGAGGCAAAAAGCAGCTTCACTGCTGGTTTGTCACTTGGAAACTTCTGCCTCCCAGATTCCCAGCGTGCTGATTACCTGCACTAGACATGGAAGATTGACATATCATGAGGCTTAGCTTCATCACTGATCACAAAAACCTGAATTCCTTTGTCTGAGTGGAAGACAAACCTTTTGTAGTGCCCTTTGTGCAGCACCAACTAAGCCATGTCCCTGCTGGTTGGGACACAGGTCTTTCCTATATCAGAGAGGACAATTAGAAGCCCCTCTGATATAGATATATATATATAGATATATGTGTATATGTATATATATATACAAATCTTTTTCTGCATGCTTTTAGGGAAATGGGGGAGCATGAGGTGGGGGTGATGTTTTGTAAAAGATGTGAAATGGAAAGGGTTTATCAGTCCTCTGAAAGTCACAGAAAATGAGCACCTTTTTCTGCTTCCTGCTCTGCCTTGGCTGAAACTGGGGGCTGTGCCAGCCCCAGCTGCACACCCAGCAAAGCTGAGCTGGTGGGGGAGAGAGGAGAGGGAAACTGATTTAAAATAGTGGGTATTAGTTTCGAGTTTCAACCCCCCACATTTATTCTCAAGGCTGGGAATCCTTCCTCAGGATTTCCAGGGCAGAAGCAAGCCTGCCTGTGGGCTGTGGGGAGCCTTGCACCTTCCTTCCACAACCACAGCATTCTTGATTCTTGGTTTCTTGCCTGGGACTAGGTGTATTTTTATGGATAATGGGACACCTTATGCACGGGAAGGAATAAAACATCTGTAAGAAATTGTTTTTGCCTCCAGCTGCTGAATAATTTCAAGCAGAATTCCATCCTTCTTTTGCAGAAGGTGCTGGGCTGAGGGAGCTGAGTCTCAGTTTGGCTTCACTCAGGAGGTGCTCTGAGGTTTCTGGGCTGCCCTGCACTGCTCCATGCACACTCCTTGCCCAAGCAGAGATCCAAGAGCAGATGTCTGTGACCTGCACAGCTGAGAGATGCCTCCCTCTCTTCTGAGGGCATGTGGAAAGGCAGAGAAATCCTCAGCCACATCAACACATCTGCATCACTCAAGCTTGACAACAGCCCACATGAATTACTGATTTTTCTAGTCAAACATTTCCTTTCCCCCTGCCTTTTACCTGTGCTGTTTTACCTTTTTTCCCCTCAGTTATTGATGCAGTTTGGGTTGCCCTGAGCATTTCCTTGCTTTTGGAACACTTGAGACCTCACCTCACTTGGCTGTGCTAGGGAAAGGAAACCAGATGACAAATGTAACCATTCATGATGTGCAAAACGTGCTCCAAATCCCACTGATGCTTATGCCTCAGCTTCAATCCTAAATACAGGGTGTGTTTTTGTACCTTAATGAGTTGGGTTTGCACCAAAATATCCCAAGTTTGCCTGTTCCTATAAAGAGGACACCCACTGCTTTGGTGGGTCCAAACAAAACTTCTGACCCTCGGGCTGTGCTCCTGATGCTGCCCAGCACCGAGAGCTGGGTGAAGATTTGCCTCTGCAAATCATCTTTTCTTTTCCTGTAAATGAAGGCTGTGGAAGAATCTCCTGTGTTAAGTGAATGAACAAGAATGGTACAGTGGAAATTGGGCCAGGAGCACTTAAAGCTGGCTACAAGCAAAGGAAGGTGGTCTCAGGCTGGCAGGGGATCACACAGCCCACGCAGGGACCATCAGCTACTGATGGTTCTCTGGCAGCTGCTGTTTCCAGTATTGACACAGACCTCTGCCAGAGCTTATAGGGAGGTGAGAGGAGAGAGAGAAGAAATCCATTTTCATCTGCTGTGCTGATGTCTTTCACCTCTGCTGTGCTGATGTCTTTCACCTCTGCAGCAGTAATTTTTCTCATTTCTGAGAGGGCTTGGAAGGTGCTAGAGGAGTCAGTGAGGGCCTTGTGGTGTGCAAGAGAGGAGCTCTCTGGCTCAGATATCCTTTGAAGTGCTCACAGCATCCTCTCACACCCACCTCTGTCCTCTCAAGGATGAGCCACACGATTTAAGATCAAAATTTAAATCTCAATTAAGTCCCTCACTTGCTATTATAGACATAGAGGGCTGTAAGAAGAGGACTTGTAATCACTAAAGGGGTTAATTTTTTTATTTCAAATACAAGAATATTAAAATAATTCTTCCAGGTCGTTGTTTGCAAAGGTTGGAGCACCAAGTGTGGGCTGGATGCAGCACTGCTGGGGGGCTGCTGGGTTCTAAGGGTGGTCCCTGAGTTCTCTGTAATACAGCCAGGGTGTTTCCAGGCCTGGGGGTTTCCTGAGCAGGGTTGTCCTTTGGAGTTCTGAATCTGCACAGCCCATCTGTCAGTGAGAGTGGTTATTAAAACATCTCAGCTTCACTGATGCTCACATTGGTTTGGTTCCCCTCCTTCTGCACCTTGCATGAATTCTTTAATCAGTAATGGCTGTGATGAACCTGTGTTCTTTCACTGACAGTGGAGCTGTTCTCGGTGTTACCTGTGGAGCACAATGGAGTACCAGGAAGAGCCAGGGGAGGAGGGAATGTGTTCTCTGGGCACGAGAGCAGTGGAGCTCAGCCTGCAGGGCATGGCTGCTCCCTGCTGTCCTAAGGGAGAGAGCTCTTCAAGGCTCTGCTTCCCTCACTGCCTGTGCTCAGACATTTCCGAGGTTTGGAAGCACCTGCGGAAAAATATTTGCACTACAGGAAAAAAAAAAAATCACAGCTGCTTTGTTTTCAACTAGCAAAATCGTTAATGTGTTCATCAGGTCGGTGACTGCTGATGGATAAATGATGCTGTGGCACACCCAGCACGAGGTGTCTCCCCTCCAGCCCTCTGGAGAAGCTGAGGCCAGGCAGTGCCCCTCTCTAAGCAAATCCTCCAGGGAATCACAGCATCCTGAAGAGGGGGAGTGCTGCCCCTTGTTCCAGAGCCACCTGGGCTCTGGCCCTCCTTGCACATGTGCTTTGTATTCACATGATGCCTTAGGACTTTAACTTTTCTATTTTTCATACATTTGTAATCCCGCAATTTTTTAGTGTCTAACTCTAAACTCCATATACAGTGTTAGCTGCTGCTTTCCCATTTTGGTCAAACACAACAATTCCTCTCCAGGCCTGGGAATCAAGGACACCTCACTGTCTCAGCCCTGAGAAATGTAAACAAAAATAAGTTGGAGGGAGCAAATTTGGGGTAAATGACTTCATTACCTGAAGCTGCAATTGGAAGATTAATCCTCAATATGCAAATGGACCAAACTTATAAAAGTGTGAAAACCTGTGACCTGTCATCCATTTTTGGGTGTAGACCCTGGGAGGCTTTTTCTGCCCTAAATGTACCTGAAGGCCCTACAATAAATACAACCACTTTTTATTCTCTTAATTTTGTCTGGTCTCTGTTTTTAGGGAGTCCTGAAAAGGCGTCACACGTAGGTATCAGATCTTCCACTGGCCACGGAAGAGAGAGTCCTTCCTGCAGCCCTGAGAAGGGGAGCCTGCAGCAGAGACCAGGAAGGAACCAGGAGCAGCTCGGATGAGGAACCACGCAGAGCATCTGGAATGGGCAGAGCTCCTGCTGCTGTCCAAGTGGGGAAATACAGAAACATGCCCCGCTGCATTTTCACTGGGACTGAACTCAATTGAAGCTAAGAAAGCCAATTCCTTGGTTTTCCCTCTTTGATCACTGACCTGCATGGTTTCTGCAGCTCTTCTGGGCTCAGCTGTCTCAAGACTGATTTTCTCTTCCCTGGTGCCTGAGGTGTCCCAGTGCTGAAGCTGTCATGATTCCTACCTTTGGGAATGTGTCTGTCTCACATGCCCATCTCAGCCTTACTTTATGGTGGCTATTCATACTGTCCAGATTAATGCTGAAGGAGCAATGTAATCACCCCTTTCCCTTCCTGCCAGTGGAAGGGAATTGCTGGAAAACAGAGCTGTTCTCCCCAGTTTCTCCTGCCCATGCTGTACAAAGCTATTACTCCAGCATTAGAAACTGCTGGACTTGCTAATAATTGAATTTATGGACTTGCATAATGAAATTAACATGTAACACATCAAATACCTCCTTGCTGCACTTTTTTCTTTTTCAGAACACTTGAGGGACCAACGGGGCAGAGGGCTGGTTGAAACCATGCCGAGGTGTTGGCTTTTCCTGCCTTGCCTGTGATTACTGCTCGAGGTAGATTTACCCTGATATGACTCAACCCAGGGCAGGAGTCTGTGCAGAAAAGCAGAATATTGAGCCTTGCACTGATCTGCTTGGATGAACACTGCTCAATAATCTGCAGGCAGGCCCTCAGATTCATTTGTCAAGGAGATAATAGAAGAGTAAGTTGTCTGTGAGTTAAAGGGAAAAAAAACCCGACCACACTGTAATACAGTGACACAAAAGCTGGAATTGATTATATTTGCGTTGTGACAAGTCATGTGAGAGGACTCAGCCAAGCTTGTCAATGGCTCTAACTAATGACTTTCTAACCCCTGTGCTCACAAAATGATTTATCTGTTTCCAACAAGCATTTTAAAGGTTGCATGTGCTGACTACAGCTGTTCCAAACGCTGGTAGCAGAATGGTTGTCTCCTGCAGGATTCATGAATTTTGCCTGTGTGTTGCTTTCAGTGAGCTGGCTATTTCCAGCTGGAATCTGGGATGCAGGTCATGTTTGACCACGGGGTTTGCCCAGGCAGGCCTCCACTGGGCATCTTTACACACCACACCTGGGGCTGTGCAAAGTGCTGAAACACAGGAAGGGCCAGGGAGATTCTTCATTCTTCAGGACATCCCCGAACTTGGGGTGAACCCAATGCTGGCCACCAAGTCCTGGTACCACAAGAAATTCTAAGCTACTGTTTCTTGGCAGCCCATGGATTGTTTGCATGGCCAAAGCTGCCTTTGAGAGTCCATGTGCACAGTCCCTGCTGGCTGGAGGGGTTTTGCAGAAGTTACAGGCACAACCAAGCTTTTCAAGCCAGCCTTGAAAGGCTTTGGAGGAGGATGAGTCCAGCCTCCTGCACTGCCCAGCTGCACATCCCAGAGGGTTTGCCCTGCTGCAAGCAGCACTGAACGGGTCACCCCGACAGCCTCAGCCCCTCTGTGGCTGCCAGGCCCTCCAGGGACAGTGGCTCTGCAGAGGAAGAGGCAGATTTGCTGTTCTGCTCCTCACATCTTGCTCAGCCTGGCTGCCAGCTGCCTCCCAGGCTCTGCTTCACTCCTGTCATTTCCAAGCCTTTGTAAATTCTGTCATCCTCCCAAAGTGGTCTGAGCTGAGAGATTACAGCTTCTCTGCTGTGGCATGGAGCATGGGTGCTGTGAGCTCCTCTGGAGCTGCACACTCAGCTGTAGGGGCAGCACCACACTCTCCAGACTCTGCTAACCAAACCAAGGCATCCTAAAGCATCCCTGCTCTCTGCAGCAACCCCCAGCTGGCAGATTCCTGCCTTTCAAGAACGGGACTGGACATGGGGGGCACAGCCACATCCCCTGGGGCACTGTGGTGAAGCCAAGGAAGCAGAGATGAACCCCCTGACCCAGCTGTCTGCCAGGGCACACCTGCATTGTGCTCTTGCCTCCCCAGGAAAGCAGCAGCCTGCTTTTTGCTTCTGCCTGGGCCCTGCACAGTCCTTCACAGGAGAGCTATGAAACCTGTGTTAAAACAGAAAGACTTCTCAGAAATGAGATAATTAAGACTAAAGATCAATGTGATTGGAAACCTAGCTAGCACTCATTTTCTAATGGTTGTTTTCATAATTCAGATTTCTTGTCGACGGTGTGCTGTAATACATCCCAGCTCCTGTGGTATTCATTTTAAATGGCTCAGAGCAAACCCTTCCCTCTGCCCATTCCCTGCCAGCCTCAAACAAGACATGGGAGGAAAAACAGATCCGCTCTTAGTGGTGAAAATTTTCTTCAAGTTTAAGGAAACTGTGACCTTGAAACAATCCAGTGGGAATGGGAGCCTGGACTGATTTCCAGCAGTTGAAGCACCCCTGCATATCTCCCATGATGACAATCAGAAATCAGAGCATGAAAATACAAATGTCAAGCGAAAGGATGCAATTTTTCATGCCTGGCTGAAACCAAACATCCTGATCTCCCAGCACAGTTTTACTCCTGTAAGTAGTGCAGATAATCTCAGTTATAGGCAGATATTCGTGGCAGGAGCTGAAAACACCATTAAAGGCTTACAGAGTGTTGCCTATAACTTAGGATCCACTAAAAGCACAAACGTCTGTTTTTCAATTCCTTAAATATTAAGCTGGCATGTGAAGCTTATTTTGTCCATTTTTTTTTTCTTCCTCTCTTACACACACCAGGGCTTTTGCTGCTTCTGCACCTTGCTGCCCTGGGGGATCGTGGGCAGCAGCACAAGCAGCTGGGAGCAGCCTGGGTCAGGAATGGGCATGGCACTGCAGATGGGAGGCAGGAGAGATGCTCTGAGGCTTCTTCCCCTGCACCTTCCCTCCCTCCTGGCTTCCCAAACGAGCCCAGGTGCATCCACAGGACCATCCAGTTCTCACTCTCCCTCTGCTTGGAAAATCCTCCTTTCTGAAAGGATAATTTAGATCCAGACAGAACCATTTTCGTATTGTTTTCCCATGTTTTAGGGTTTCTGCAGGACCAGAGAGCACAGGAGAGACAGCTCCTGACCTTTAGAGTTGTCACCCACCTGAGAGGGAGTGTAACAGCCCCTGCCACCACCCTGTCCCTCTTCCATGCCACCGTGGTCCCTGTGGAGCAGTTCACTTCACTGAAGAGATCCCATTGCTCACTGCATTCACAGAGGGCTCTGCTAAAGCTGCTGAGCTCTGCTGCTGCAGCTCACCTGGTTCATGTCCACAGCTGTCCTGAAGACAGACAACTCTCCTGAGCCCAAATGTAACATTCCATGTGATGGCTGCATCAGTGGGAAGAGTATTTAATGTGAAAACTTTCACCCTTCAGTGCTGCTGCACAGGTCAGCTCCAGCAGAAATAAAGGCTCTGTTGGCACTGGAGAGGGCAGAGCCAGGAGAGCTTGTCCAAACTGTGGGGATCACTCTGACACATCAGGCAGCACAGCCTTGGACAGGAAAGCAGGTTTGCTGCTGTTTCCTGCCCTTGGAGGAACTTTGGAGGGGAAGAGCCTCTCTTGCAGGCAGGACCTGCTCCAGCCCCAGCTGCTGTGAATACTTTGCAACAAGCAGCGCCTCTAAAACAGCATTTTTAGCTTTTAAAAGATGGAAAACACTGAAGTCCTGTGAAATCCAGCCCTTGCCTGCACTCAGGGGACTGGTCCATGGTGTTCCCACCAGCTGTTCCCAGCAAAGGGTGACCAGGGAGGCCTGAGCTGGCTTTTGTGGGGAATGAGAGGTATTTGGAACAAGACAATGGGCTGGGGGGTGGATGAGGATTAATTTAAACATCTCCACTGATTTAATTTGCTTTTGCCCGAAGTCCCTGAGCAATAATAATTTTAAATTAAATGTTTACATCTGCAAATGTGGCTCACGGAGTGATCTTTGTCTAATTCCCTTGTCTTTATCTTATTCTCTTATCCCTTTATCTTTCAGGTGCTGACTGCACGAGGTGAGCCCAAGCCAGGTCTGGTAACACTGATAGAGCTGGAGGGTGCAGGGACCCAGTGTGGAGGTGTTTAGGGGGTGAATGATCCCTTTGTGCTGGGAGAGTCCTTGCCTTTGCACAGACTGGTCCCCAAGGAGGGGCTGCCATGCTCACCACTCTCTCCCAGCATCTCCATGCCATGAGCAGCCAGTGCTGGCCCATCACTCCCCAGGACTGGTGGCTGAAGGCAGATGTTCTTCACAAAGGAGGAAAAACCTCTGCACTGGCATTTCCAGCTGCCTAATGCTGCTGTCCTGATGGTGTTTGGTACCAAATGTTCCACTGGGGTAGCAATATTTACAGCTAACATTCCTTATCTTGGCAAAAAAGCTCATGGTCATTTCTGGACTGGCTTTGCTTTGTGTCCAGGGTTATCTGCTTCATGTTACAGATGTCTTACAGTTTGTATTTGCTAAGTTACATCTTCCTGCTCTGCCTGATCCCACTGGCAGCTTGGTTATATGTGACTGTTTTCTTAGCAGCCTTGTTTTGCAGGGTTCACTTTTCTGCTTTCAGAAGAGAAGCACTGATCTTCAGAAATCACAGCTAGCACACTCTCCACTGACCATGCAGCTGCTGGACCAGCTGATAATGCTCAGCTTTCCATAGCAGGCCTGCAGATTTAAATCCTAGAACCAATCTCATCAAGGTAGGTAAATCTTTCCTAGTTTTAATTAGGGTATTTAATATGGTGAAGTATATAGAGTGCTCTGGCAAACTTCCCTCATCTGTGATGCTGTCATGGGAACCTCTGATGCCTTAGGATTTTAGCTTTAATATTTTTCAAGTCCTATACTAATTTAGGGTATAATTCTAGAACTCCATAACCTGTCAGCTGCTGTTCTCCCATGATATTCAGACAAAACAATTCCTCTGGGCCTGAAGCTCAAGGACAACTCACTGTCTCAGGCCCGAAAGATATAAACAAAAGTAAATTGGGGGGAGCAAACTGGGGGTAAATGACTTAATCACCTGAAGCTGTAATTAGAGAATTAACCCCTGATATATAAATGGACCAAACTTATATCTGTCTGAAAAACTCAGGCCATTGTCCATTTTGGCTGTAGCCTCTGAGGCTTCTGACTGCCCCAGGTGTATCTATTGAAGGCTTTAATAAATACCCACTTTATTCTCTTAACCTTGTCTAGCCTCTGTTCTAGGGAGCCACTCCAAGGCACACACCTGAGGATGACTTTCAAAGCCCAGCAGACTGGAGCCTGTCCCCAGGACAGTCACAGCACAGGCAGTTTCCAGGGGTGGCAGCACTTCTGAGAGCAGAGGAGTCCTAAAGGTGGACAATGGTGATCATGGGCTTCTGCCTGGTTTGGGGTCACAGACAAAAGGCAGCTGAGGAATCAACTCACCTGTCTGACAGCACAGAGCAGCTTCCCATAGGAATAGACAATGATGGCAAAAGGGATTACAAGGCAAAAGATGAAAAGACAGATGATGTAGGATGCGTTGTTGGCATCCTTGGAATGCCAGTTCACAGAGCAGGTTATCCCTGGTCCTTCTGGCCCATAGCTGCTCCAGCCAAAAAGAGGGGGAACAGTCCAGAGCAGGGAGTATATCCAGGACAGGATGATGCCTGCCCATGTTTTCCTGTAGTTGGTGGTGTCAGGCTCTGCTGTTCTCGTCATGGTGCAGTAACGCTCGTACGAAAGCACAGCCAGGGAGATGAGAGAGATGATGCCTGTATCAAACCAGACACTTGTATCAGCAAAAAATGAATGAATGAAGGCTTTGCTCTGTCTCCCCAGAAAATATTTCAAGCTATGGATCAGACTGGCTTTGCAAACAAGGTGGGCAAGGACTGGGACTGGAGGTGTCCCCCTAAGAGCGAGAGGTGTTGAGAGCCTGACTCCACTCACCAAAAGCTGGGGGTGCTTAAACACGTGTCCAGCCAAAGCCAGTCAGTTATAAATGTTGATCACTAATTAAGCACATCTGTCTGAATGGATACGTGTGTGTGTGTGTATGTGTGTGTGTGTGTGTGTGTGTGTTTGTGTGACCTGCAGCAAAACCCTGGCTTCTCTATCGGATTTGGTTCTTGCTGCACCTGTAAAATTCGAGATCAATATCCAGATTTGCCCAAAGTGTGGAGCTGATCTAGTTCTCCTCTTCCAGCTCTGAAGTGCAGCCTTCTGAACCCTTCTTGGGGAAGTGCAGCCCCACAGGTTTTTCGGATGGATTTCATGCTCTGCATAATGAAGAGCTGTAGATTAAACACATGTCCTGAAGCACCCTGTGCTCCTGGCGTCCCCTCCCCACGCACACGCGAGCTTCATCGAGCCCGCCGGACACGCACCCAGTGCGGCTGAGCCTGTGGGGCTGTGGGGCTGTGCTGAGGCTGTGGGGCTGTGCTGTAGGGCTGTGCTGTGCAGCCGTGCGGGGCTGGCCGTGCCCTGCCCTGACCTCCCGGAGCTGCCGGGGCTGTCCCGTCCCGTTCTCTCCCGCTCCCTCCCGGAGCTGTCCCGTCCCGTTCTCTCCCGCTCCCTCCCGGAGCTGTCCCGTCCCATTCCCTCCCGGAGCTCTCGGGGCTGTCCCATCTCGTTCTCTCCCGGAGCTGCCGGGGCTGTCCCGTCCCTTTCCCTCCCCGGAGATGCTCGGGCTGTCCCTTTCCCCCCCGTTCCCTCCCGGAGCTGTCCCGTCCCGTCTCCTCCCGTTCCCTCCCGGAGCTGTCCCGTCCCGTTCTCTCCCGTTCTCTCCCGGAGCTGTGTGTCCCGTCCCGTCCCGTCCCGTCCCGTCCCGTCCCGTCCCGTCCCGTCCCGTCCCGTCCCCGGGTGACAGCCGTGCCCTGCGCTCCGCGGGTGCAGTCCCCGCTCCCCGCGCGTTCCCTCCCGTCCCGGCCGGGTCGCACTCACCGCAGAGGGCGGTGGCGAAGCCGTGCCAGGCGCAGGCGGCCCCCGGAGCGGCGCTGGCCCCCGCGGCCAGCCCGAGCGGGGTGCCCAGGGCGCAGCCCAGCAGGTCGCTGAGCGCGATGTTGAGCAGCAGGAGGTTGATGGGGGAACGCAGCGCACGGAAGCGCCAGAAGAGCAGCAGCACCAGCAGGTTGCTGCAGAAGCCCAGGCTGCCCAGGGCGCCCAGGCACACGGCGGCCGCCATCCTCCCCGCGGGGCTCAGGCAGCGCTCGGGCTCGTCCCGGCCATCCTCGCAGGCGCCGGGCGCCCGCATCCCCGCGCTGGATGCGCTCCGGCGCCGCGGGCACGGCGGGCAGCGCGGCGCAGGCTCCGCGCTCCGCTCCCCGCCGGGCTGGCACCGCCGCACCCCCGGAGGGTCCCGGGCACCGCACGGGGTCGGGCCGGGCTGCGGGAGCTCGCCGTGCAGCGGCAAAGCTGTGCGTGTCGGTAAATCCAGACCAGAAGCGCAGCGCTGGCTGTGCGCCGGCACCGCCCGAGGGCTGTGCGAGCCTCAGAGTAAAGCACGGGCTGACCCGGGCGTTCCTGGAGTGCAGGAAAGGTGAAGCTTCAGCTGCCAACCACAGTAAAGTATTTCTTATCAGCTGAAGTTCTTAAAATCTAAGTTCCGGTCATATCCCACCCTTCAGTAAGGAGAGCACCCTCAGACATTTTAATGTTTTGATGTGCTGACCTATAGGGAAAAAACCACCCCCACTGTTCTACTCACAAGGGAATTTTTCTCTGTGTTTGCAAATAAAAATGAATTTGTCCAATTTCCTGCAGCTTGGCTGCTATGAGCAATTAGTACTGAAAAAGAGAGTGTGAAGCCTGATATCGCCCCCTCTTTTTTGTTCTCTTTATATCAGTTGTTTATTACAGGGAGTTGTTTATATACAGTTCAGAGTATTTCTGCTTGTAATGACTTTTAAATTGTTTTGGGTTTTGTTTTTTGGTTTTTTTTAGAAACCAAATCCCTGCACACTGGAAAAGCTGGCTGCTTCTTGCCTTCCATCTGGGCTGCTCAGGAGAATGGTGGGTTAGGGATGGACAGGGTCCAGCATGATGATATTATTTATGATCATTTCTGAAGACCACGAATGTAACTCAAGAGGTCAGTCACCTGAAACTCCGCATTTAGATAAAAAATAAGGATGGAAAGCAGACCCTTCACCAAGTTTGTTGCCCTGCTCTGGGCATGCCCTTCAATGTCTTTCATGGAGTGAGGGGCCCAGAACTGGACACAGGATTGGAGGTGCATCCATCCAGGTAGTTTTTAATGCAGTGAAGAATGTGACTGTCCAAGCTGTGGGCTGCCAGTTTTTCCAGGAGAATGCTGTGGTGTGTTTCAAACCATTTACCGGAAAAAGGTGTCAAAAAGTCTTTTTGATAATGCAAAATGGGTTTGATGTGACTGTTTCATTTCACCTGGAAAATCATGTCACTTACTATTTGTTGTGGCAAAAGGACTTGCCGACTCATTTTGGGGGAAGGTGCTACAGAGCAGCACATCTGTCTCCTTGATCGTCTGGGAACTTGGCTGGAATGCACAGCTGCTGGGGAAACTGGTTTCTCCCCTGAAAAAGGATAGGAATTACCTAATCCCAAATGTGTAATGCGGAGCGATTTAGTTGAGTTTCCCTCAATTTTAGCAACGGCCACAAGATGGCGCAGGGCCGCTCCGAGGAGGATGGGAATTGCATCCCGGGGGAAAAGGGTTTTCCAAGTCGCCCGGAGCAATGGGCTGACTGAGCTCTTGGAAATCACGATGCCCGTGAGCCTGTGTGGCACAGCCGGACAGGGGGTGACCCGCACCCTGCGCCCCTTGGCATTGCCAGGGCAGCTCTGTGCCGGGGGCTCCGGGGGAAGGTGATCTCCGGGTAAATCCTTGCTCAAGGGCTCTCTTTTGGCGGCCCAGCTCACCGTAGGGCTGGGTAAATTCCCTGCCAGACTGGCAGCTGCCTGCTGTCCTGTAAATCCCTTGTCCTAATGTGGAAATCCCGCCAGCCACAGACACCAGTGGCACTGAAGTCAACAGCGTTGTGGCAAATTATCTTTTCTCTCTTACTAATGATAAGAGAAGTAATAATCCTCCTACAGGACTAATTACAGCCAGAGAAATTGTGGTAATGAAAAGAACTCCCTTTGCCAGCATTCAAAAAGTTACAATTTACATGAACTAAGAGGCTTATGTGAATAATGGTTATTATTTTGGACATGGCCCTCTCTGGTCCCATCTATTCTGATCTCAGTAAATCAGGGTGTAATTAATCACAGAAGATTAAATGTTGCAGGACAAAGACTGGAAAACTCTATAGAGGCAAAACTCTGGTTGGTTTTGACTTAAAATAAACTTGAGTCATCTGTCACAAAGGACGTGACAGCTGTGCTTCCGACTGCCAGCTCCTCTTGCTGCTCTCAGAAATCAGTGTCATTCTTGTTTCAAGTTTTGGGGTTGTGTTTTTTATTTCTTAATGCTTTTTTTTTTTTTTTAAATAATAAAGGCCTTTATGAATCATGTCCTCATAGGGCTGTGAGCCCCAGAGTGTCTCAGAGATGTCCTGGCCCTGAGCTGGAAGCTTGGGTCTCCCAGCCTGGATCACACTGCTGACACAGGGTTTCAGATCTCTCTGCAAAATGTTGTTCTTGTGGTGCTCATTAGCGCAGACCTGAGGTCTGTGCTCCTCTCCAGCCTTTCAGCATCCCCAAAAGATGGGGTGTGGTGGAACAGGTGAGCACAGCACTGTGGTCCTTGTGGAGCCAGAAGACCTGAGTGGTAGTGTGGTCCTCCATGCCAGGGAAGGGGTCTGGGGAGCAATGTGTGTCTCAGGGAACCTGGAAACTAAATATAATGGACATCAAACTGTAAAAAAGATTTTAATTTAGCACTGGAGGCAAATAGACACCAAAAAGGCAAAGTAAAAGCAAAATAAATATATATTGCTTGGGATGTTAAAGTCAGTAACGTCTGTGTGAAAGACAGCTTGGTACAAAAACAGGGTGTTCCCTGTGCAAAAGTTTCAAGAGCAATAAGGGAAGGGCTTTGGCTAGTTGGAGTCACTGGCCTCTTCCCTCTCCATGTGGCCCAGGCAGGTGGGTGCATGGCAGGTGAAGCTCCTGGAGCAGAGCTCAAAGCTACAGAGGTGTTATGAAGGAGAGCCACTGCTCACAGCAGAGAAGAAAAGCAAGAAAAAAAAAACCCAAACAACAAAAACCCCAGGAGAAAATAAGATTAAACTCTTTAACCTTTGAGACAACAACATTTCTGAACAGGTGTGTCAGTGACCAATTTCCTGGGATACATTTCTCACAGCAGGGCATCCTCGGAACCCCTTTCATACCACAGCAAGACAGAGGAGTTGTGAGGCATAAGCATATAAGAACTATTTACCTTATGGTGAGTCACAAAAGAGGCTGTCAAAGAAGAAGGTAGATAATAAGCTGTGGAAACAAGGAAAAAGCTTAATGACTTTTTCTCAATCTCTTTTTTCAAGCCCTGTTAAGGCTCCTGGGATGTGCTAAAAGCCAGAGAGGTCCCTGTGCTCTGCACATTACAGACATTTCCAGGGTTTACTTTTTTTTTCCCCAGAACTGGGCGAGGACAAATGCAGGGGGAGTCTCTCATCCATCAGAAGCTGCCCTGCTGCTGCAGCTGTGGGTGCCCTGGTGCCCTGAGAGCAGCACAGTGCTGGCTCCTGGCAGGGCAGTGCTTGGAGCTCGGGGGCACTCACTGCCTGTGGAGTGACTCCCTAAAAATCCTCCCAGCTGCCAGCTGCACAAAGGCCACTTAGTAGGGTACCAGACCACCCACTCAGCTCTCTGCTCTCCTGGCTGCAAAACCCAGGTGAACAAGCTGAGCCTGGTGTCAGCTGCCCCTGTCCCCTTTGAAGGGTGCACAAGTGCCACAGCAAAGGCTGTGGGGTAGGTGATGGACAGCCAGGGTGTCCTGGGGCACTCAGGTGCACACAGACAGAATAATTCTGAACCTACTCTTTCGCTTTGCTTTGTCCAGCTGTAAGTATTTAAATCCAGCAGCTCTGTGTAAATGATGTCCCAGTCCCAGGTCCCTGCTGTGCCATGGGTCCTGCTGTCACCAGAGCAGCCTGAATTTGAGATGTCACCCTCACTGCTCTCATAAATAACCAGCTCAAATGGTCGGAAATAGAAAACTGAATTACACTACAGCTTGGTGTAATTCACACCTGATTCTTGTGGTGTTGAGGGGCCATCTGCCGAACAGACATTAACACCACAAAGGGGCCCATTTCCTCTCTTTGGCTGCATTAAAAATAATTTGAGCATAAGTTATCACAGCCAAATTTAACAGTAGTGTCAGCAAAGCACTTTGACTGAAGGTACCAAAGCTGAGGTTCAGCAGGGACACAGCCCAGCAGACACAGCACTGCTCACAGGGACGGCTGCTTGGGCTGTGTTTGGACTTCCCATGGTGATGCCAGCATCTTCAGAGCTGGCAGTTTCAAACCCCAAGTTGTTTCAGGCAGGAATCACTTCTGCTATGTAGGTAGAGCACCTAAAAGCAGCCTGGACCATGTTTAGGGCTTCAGGTGCTCCTGCACTGGAGCAGGGGCCTGCCTCCCTCCCAGGGATGGCTGCTTTCCCTGGAGAGAGCTCTCCCATGAGAGCTGCAAGTGCTCAAACGTCAAGAGGAAATATCACTGTCGTGAAGATCTGCCCACACAATCTACGGCTAATCTGAATTTTGGAGTGCAAACTCTTGCACTTACGAACTGTCTTTTCTGGAAATGATGATACAAAGTTAAAAAATGACCTTTAGACACCTAGTTCAGACACCATTTCCCCCTGACTATAACCTTCTGATCACCTTGGGTGTTAGAGCATCCAGCAGGGTGATAAGTAAGATAGTATTAAATCCTGGCAGAGCCAATGCAAATTGGCTGCAAGAAAAATGGAGATTGATCACTGTTTAGAAGAAAAACACAGTGATCTGCAATCAGGAAAGCAAATTAAGCAGAGATTTCCTGAGATAAAAAGCTTACAGTGAAATTAATGTAACTGAATGGAAGAGAAAGGAGGAACCATGGCTGGTTTCAGTAAACATGTAAGCAAGTTGAGCAAATATTTTCTTCCTTGCTCCCTGCTTCTTCCCCTGACAGGACATGGTTTTGCTTGGATTTACTGGTCCTGGGTTTTTCTGTTTGAGGATCTGTGTCTGTCTGGCTGCTAGGCTGTCACTGTGGGTTAGTTAGTGTGAGAGGGACAGAGCACAGCTGTGGGGCAGCAGCTCACAGAGCTGTGGGTGCCAGGGCAGGACAGCCTGGGGCAGGGTGGGGGCTGCAGGTGCCTGGCCCAGCTCCCCATCCTGCTGTGCCCTCTCCATCCTCACCCTGGTTTGTTCACTGCTCCAGCCCTGCAGCACAGGGGACAGGAAGGAAATTCCCCCTGTGTGGCTGGTGGGGATGTTCCTGAACACACAGAGCAGACAGGGCTGAGGTGGGCAGGTGTGTGCTCACAGCCAGGTGGGATCAGCATCCTCCTTCCCATGGCAATGGAGGGCTAGGGGACATTAATAGGACAGGTGTTTAGGCATCCCAGCAATTCAATAAATCAATAGACAACTCTGTCCCCTTGTAACAAACTGGGAAATTGCTTTCAAATTTAATGGAAGTAAGCCATGGAAGGTTACTTCCTGTGCCTCAGGTTTTTAAACCTAGGGGTCTAGGAGGTAAAAAATAAACATCACATCTCATTTGTGTCATACACTTTCTGCTAGTAGCAGCAGAGGAGGCTGATTTTTGCCTGACCTTTTAATTCAGGGAGGAAAGGAGAACTA
Organism: Rhabdornis inornatus; assembly: GCA_013397075.1. NCBI lineage: Eukaryota > Metazoa > Chordata > Aves > Passeriformes > Rhabdornithidae > Rhabdornis > Rhabdornis inornatus. The sequence continues at coordinate 868,638 of VWZS01007625.1, read as the reverse complement.
CCAGATGAGAGGTTTCATCTGTGTGTGGGACACACTGTTCTGTGCTCAGGGCCATGGTGAGTAGAGTGACCGACACCTCACTTGAAATGCCAGAAAGGTACTGATGCAGTGAAAGAAATAATGCACATTTTGGGGGCTGTTGGGATGAAGCAATAGCCTGAAGTAGCATAAACAACTCAGAGCAGCACACGTGTCCCCAGAGGTTCCTGCTCAGCATGAGCCAAGGGGTCACAGCCTGCTCTCTGTAAGGTAATGCCTTAGAGGGTGGCTTTGGGCAGGGCATTTCAGGCAGCACCAGCAGCAGATTTGCTCAGGAGCCTCAGGTTTCAGGTGGGGCTTTCTCAGGGCCTGCTCTGTGTGCAGCACTGGTGACGTGCACAGCACATGGAGACTTCCAGCAAGAACCCCCAAAATGTTTTCTCTCAGATGGGGAGCACTGGTGTGCTGGGTCTCAGTGTTTAACCCATCCCAGGGCTCTGGAAGCAGCTGGACAAGTTGGCCACATCACTGTGCTTCAGTGTTCTGCTGGACAAGCAGGTCAGGACATACCTGTGCTGCTTCTTAAGGACCAGCCTCCCACAGGAGGTCTTTTCTTCTCCAAAACAACCAATACTGTGATAAATGAGTATTTTAAAGCATTGGAAGTATTTCAGCCATTGAAGCTAGGGAGAGGTAAAGGGCAAGGACCCAAATGAGGGTAAAGGGGCTACTGCTGCTCTTGCAGCCACCAAACTTGGGCAGGTTTAGATGCCACTGACTGGCACCAAGGGAAGCCCTGTCCTTAATAGGCAGGAGAAGGTGCAGGGTTGTTTATGTGCAAGCTCAGGGGCCGTATCAGTGACATCTGGAATCTGCGTTGTGGTCAGATATTTGCACAAAGGAGCTGTGGGGAAATTTGCTGCCTTGCTAAGTCACAAGCTGGGGTGATAAAGGCTGTCACACAGCAGAAAAGTACTGGAGCAAAGCAGACACAGACCCAGCTACCGAATGAATTTGGCAGTTCAGTGGGATCCAGCACAACTTTATGGGGTTCTCGTTTTTCCCTCCTCATGTTTCCCTCCCCTCGTTTTTCCCTCCCCTCGTTTTTCCCTCCTCCCTCCCTGATGCCCTGAGCTCACTGCTCTGCACCCTCAGTGCTGGGAAGGGCAGCAGCCACCACCACCACCACATGGGGTCTTTTTTGGCCAATTTTCCCAACCAAATTTTGTTTTTTTATTTTCCTAGACAACGGGGATCTCTGGAAATGGGAGGCCCATGGGAAGCTGGTGTTTGCTGGCAGAGCTGTCAGTGTTGTCAGGGTTCTGGGCACAAGGGTGTGTTTTGCACAAGGCCAGGGGGTTGGAAGTGTCAGGCTGTGTTGAATTCTTACCTTTGATGAGTGGTTGGATAACAGAGTGATTAAATAAGAGTGAAAATGCCGTGGTGTACATCTGTGGCTCTCCATGGGTGCACAGCTTCACCTGTGTTTTAACTGTGAGATGCCGGAAGCCAAGATTTCCAAACTCAAAATTAAATTCCAGTGTCAGAGGCTGGAGCTGACCTTACCAAACCGCATTTTCCCTGCTTCCTCTCCATGCAAGTGAGAAATATGCACATCTCACAAACGTGGTTTACAGCCAAGTTCATATTCTTTGCTCTTCTGTTTTATTCCCAGAGCACAGTGTGTCAGCACAGCCCTGTAAAGGGGAAAGGTTAAGATAGATACTTTTTTTTAGATATGCTTATATGCCTCCTTGGCCTGAAAAGCAAAGCAAACATGACCAATTTACTGTTTTACTCTACAAAGCAGCCCTGCAAAGGTTACCACTCCATCCCATCAGTGACATATCACATTTTCTACAACTGCAGAGACACATCTGTGGCTCACACCATCCAGAAGGATCAGGGAACATTGCTTTCAGTCCTGTTACTCCAGTGGCACAATGTTATTATGCTGATGCTCTTTAGCTTGCACAGAATGGCAAAACTCATTTGTCATCATCAGCTGGTTGCCCTCTGTCCCCAGTGCTTTGGAGCTATTGACAGATCCTGTGTATCTCTGGTAGGGAACAAGTTTTTAGCCACTTAATCCTTGATGAGACATTGATCTTCCCTGGACAGGGCCAGGTGCTTGCAGTGCTCGTGTGCTGTGAGGTTCCTGCAGGAGAGGTAAGCCCTGTGCCCGGGTCCTTCAGGGACCCTCCCCTGAACGCTCTGTTCCAGGTCTGCACCTCCCCTCGGCTGCTGAGGAGCCCAGCCCCAGCCCTGCCAGGCACAGGGGCTGTGTGCAGGCAGTGCTGTGACACAGAAGCTTTATCAGCCATCATGGCCCTGGCACTAACCAGGCTGCCACACTGAATGCTGCTTCTTCGTGCTATTCCGTGCCCTTTCTTTGCATGGCTCTTGATTCCATCAGAAAAAAAGGGTGGTTTTCTGACATGCAGTAATGAAGAAGAAATCAAAATATAACTCCTTTGCATGATTATTCTCTGCCAAACCTCCTTTTCTAGTCAGTTAGTTCATTTACCTTCAGGAAATAGTGAATCAAAGGGTGATTCTAAATCACTATTCCTCAATTTCCATTTATTAAAGTTATTATTAAACTGTATTTCTAAAATTGCTTTCAGTTCCAGGAAATGGAAATAGGTCTGATGTAACAGCGAATTTTTGCTACAGACTCATCATCACCTTTCCAAATGAGGTGAGACTGACTTGAATCTAATTTCAACCTCTCCTTTGCCAGGTTATTTCTAGTTCTTAAATGATGGGGTAATTTGCTTTCTGAGAAGTGGATGTTTATGGAACCCTCTCCCTCCCTGTACCTCTGATGGCTTTCCTGCCTCCTGCAGCAAAAGTTGCCCAGTTTAAAAACCTCTTAACTAAACTGCTCATTCTCATCCACATTTATGAAAAATGAAATGGGATGGTGTTTAGAAGGCAAGTGGAAAAATAATCAGGAGGAAGAAGGGTGATGCATCCAGTGAGTTTTAGGCACACTTTTATTTCAGGAAACCAGCATATATACATTTCAGCCTAGTCTGTGCTAGTAATGCCTAGAAGACTGAGAGCAAAGCAGTTCTATAGGCAAAGTCCAAAAGTATAAGCAAAAGCCTCTAACACTCTTATGTACAACATTGCAGGAATGATGCTTCTCCCAGGCTCAAAGTGCCTCTGTCCAAATGCAGAAATGGGGAGGATAACTACAGGCAAATTACAGACTTCTGGGAAAAGCCAAGGATAAATTGATTTGCTCTCCTGGGACTAGACAAGGTCAGAGTGTGGGTTACAATTACCAGACCTACTCTCCTCTGTTGCTTCCCATTAGCAAACCCCATTAAAAAAAAAAAAAAAATTTTTTTTTTGAGTGTCTTGTGGTTGAGGGTGAAAAAAATCTGTCAGAGCTGTTGAAGCATTAGATGTCTACACTCAAACACAGGGCACTCAGAAACAGAATGATTCTTAGAGAGGGAGAGAGAGTAAAAGGGAGTTTTTCATCTCAGGAAATCAATGATGTGAGATTATAGCATCAACATAACGAGGCTGGATAGGCTGGAGTGCAGCCTGAAGAGCACTGAGGGTTTGGTCCTGTCAGGCCTGGTCATACATAAAGGAATTCAAACCAGAGGCACCTGTGGGATGTATTTGTGCAGCGTTGAACAGGTGGGCATTGCTGCAGCCCCCCCTGAATAAAGCATGGCTGCCTGTGCCAACACTGCCATCCTTAGCCCATCTTTGTTTTCCTCCTTCTTGGACATATGAACATAAACTGTAAATAAATTAAGCTTTGAATTTGGAATATTAATGAAGGTGAAGACCTTCCAAACCCAAACGATTGCATAATGAAGTGACCTTTCAAACTGACTATATAGGAGAGAGATGCTCATGATAGAGGGAGGGGAAGGGGAAAAGAAACCCAAACCAAGTTTCAGAGTGTTTTTGCCTTGCTGTCATGGAAAAGGTGCTACCTTCAAAGGCAGGCTCGTGAAGGTTTGCAGCATCCTGTGTAGGTGTTGCCCCTGTTTCACACCACAGCCAAACCCACTTTGTTTAGTCCTGCTTAGTATGCTATATTTTAGCAGAACACAAATAGATGTAATCTGTACCAGTTTAGCATCTTCCAGCACTGAGACTTGGTAGAAGACAGGTACAAAATGCCAGGTGCTCAGGCAGACCCAGCACGAGCAGCCTTCTCCTGTCTTCCATGGGGGAATGAATCTTTCTGTCCAGGCTAGACACAGGTGCCACTGTCACAGCCTGACCTTCCCCCAGTGCTGCTTGGCTGCCACCATCCCAGAGGTCCTCTGCTGCCATGTCTGTGTGTCCCCTGGCCCTTTCCAGTGGTGGAACTCATCAACTGGGACAGTTTGGCCAGCCTCTATCCATCCCTGTCCCACACTGGTGCTTTTCTCTCCCCAGCCACCTCACCCTCCTGGTTTACACCCCTCTTTGGGGCTCTTTCCTAGGTCACCACCTCCAAATCAGCTGGAACTCCACAGCCTGAGCTCCATCTCCTTCTGGCACTGGCAATTTTAGTTCCCACCATCGACTGCAGCCCCTGCAGATTGTGGTGGCACAAAGTAATTTTCCACTGCTGCTCATCTCCTCACCTTTTACAGCCAGGCCTGCAGTGAACTGACACTCATGGTGTGCTCTTCCCTTCAGCACTGCTGTCTCCCTCAAATGTCACCCTTCAGGAAAGAGCATGCAGAGAACTGCAGGACAGTCATTCCCTACAATTCCTTCAGCTGAGGAGGAATGACTCCATACACCTGGGCAGGCTGGGGCTGACCTGCTGCAGAGCAGCCTGGCAGAGAAGAACCCGGGCTCCAGGAGGAACTGAAGCTGATGGTGAGCCAGCAGTGTGCCATGGCAGCAGAGAGAGGTGACAGCAGCTGGGGCTGCTGGACAATGAGCACTGCTCAAGGGAGGTGAATCCTGCCCCTCTGCCCAGCACTGCTGAGACTGTCTCAGTCCATCACTGGGTCCAGTTTTATCCCCCCAGTGCAACAAAGACCTGGAATTACTGTAGCAGGTCTAGGGAAGGGCCACAGAGATGATTAAGGGACTGGAATATGTCTTGTGTAAGGAGAGGCTGAAAGAGCTGGGACTATTCAGCCTGGAGAAGTCTCTCAAGTATCTGATCTAGGTGTATAAATACCCAGTGGCAGGAGAAAACTTTTTTTATGTTTAAACAGACTTTCCTATATTTCTGTTTGTGCCTTTTGCCTCCTGTCATCTCCCTGACACTGCTGAGAGAGCAAGAGGCAAAAGGCACAGACTGAAATATAGGAAAGTCTGTTAAAACATTAAAAAAAGTTTAGTCTCAGAATGATCAAGCACTAGAAAAGGTTACCCAGAGAATGTGTGGAGATCTTCAAACTATTAAAACCAAACTGGACATGGCCTCAGACAATAGCTCTGAGCAAAGGGTTGGTGGAAACCTCAGGAGGTTCTTTCCAGCCTCAGTGATTGTGAACAAGGCCATCACCATGGGCTCTGACTCAAAAACAACCCACAGCATCAGCTTCTGGCACATGCAGCTGCAGCTACCACAGGCAAACAGCTCCCACCACCTTTGCTTTGTGGCTGTCTTCACACAGGTCTGTCCTGTCCCTGAACGCCTGCAGTGACCTTCCTGCTCCTTTTCAAACTGTGACCCAAAGTGCCACTGCAGCATTTCGTGTCACCGTGCTCCCTGCCCCCTCCCTCCTCAGCACCTCACAAATGCCAGATGCTATCCGAGGGTCTTATCAGCCTGTGGTTCAGAGATATCTGACGTGGCTCCTGTCTCACATGCTCCTTGTTCCTCCTGCGACAGGCACACCCAGGGCTCTGGATGCCTGTTTGCCTCCTGAGGGCTGTGATCAGCACGCACATCTCTGTGGGGATGGGATGGCTGAGAGCTGCAGAAGCCTTGTGGTGGAGCAGAGTGGGCCTTATCTCCAGGATCCTGTGCCTGGTGCTCTCCCCTGCACAGCCTCGTGTGGCAGCTGTGCTGCAGTGCTTCCTTTGCCTGGTGCCACCCTGTGCCTCCTGAGCCAGGGACATGTGGGCATCCTGCCATCCTTCACTCACAGAGCAGTGCCTGACAGCAGGAGCTCCAGCAGCTGCTTCTCTTCTCTCACAGCTCCCACAGCCAGGACAGCACCCATCGTGCTGCTTGAGGAACAGCCAAGCACCAGTGCAGCACTGGAGCAGCCAAGCACCAATGCATCACTGCAACACAGCAGTGCCACAGCTGGCCAGGAGCAGAGCTGAGTGTGCAGGGAAGTCCCCCCCACAGCTGATTACTGACCCCATTAACAGCCCACTGCTGAACCCTTCGGGGTTTGCAGCTCTGCCTGCCCCCTGCACTTCTGTCAATGCAGAGTTTAACAGTGGAGCTCCTTGCCACACACTGGGATGCCAAGGCTTGGCTTAGTTGCCAGCTGAAGCTCTCGAGTGTTTGGCTGTACCTGTGCTCAAACAGGGGTGCAGGCCAGAGCCTCATCATCATCCTCTCCTGCTCCATCCATCCATCCATCCATCCATGCCCCAGGCACCAGACCCAACCCAAGGCACCATTTGAGTGCAGCATTTGAAGAGGGTTGGGGAGGCTTTCCTACACCGCTTGCCAAGCTGCTCCCTGTGCCCATGTCCACACCCAGAGCTTGCAAGCACAACACAATTCAGCACTCACGGGTACCTTTAGCTGCATGGGGCACTGCAGACCAGATATTGCACCTTCCTGGCCTTACTTAGCTTAGACTTCAGCACAGCATTTCAAATCCCCCCTTGCTGAACATCTCTGTGAGCCAAAGAGCACACCCTCTCAGAAAGTGCAGAGCGGTGGGGCACCAGAGCTCAGTGTGAACTAGTGCCACCATTGATTTGGCCAGAAGGTTGGCATTCGAAACCTGGCTGCTGTGAGATCTGCTCTTACGCAGGAGGAGGAGGTGCTGTGGAAACCCTCAAGTACCAGGGAGCTGCTGGGGCCAGGCAGGCCCTGCACAGAGCCCGTGCCCTGCTCCAGACCCTGCGTGCCCTGCCTCGGGTGGCTCCTGCTGCTGGCTGTGTCACGTCAAATCTGCAGGTAACAGCACCTTGTTTCCTCCTCTCTTGCTGGCTGTGAAGTGCTGAGCGGGGTCCTGCTGTGCCTGGGGGGAGGCAGAGGAGGATTTCAGTGTGGTTTCTGCAAGGCAGAAAGGCAGGAGTCCATGGGCTAGGTTGTGATCTCTGAGCCTTTCTGTTTCTATTCTTACTCCAAGGTATTCTCTGGATACTTTACCTGGAATATCAGAGCAATTGAGAACTGGGAGTTAATTCATCCCAACATGGGAAATGAGTGACTCTAACAATTTTTTTCTTCTCTAAGAGGACCCCTTCCAGTACCTATCAAAGCAGATCACTGTTGGGGTGACCACATTACAGCTTTCAAAGGATGCAGTGATAGATGAGCCTGAAAGAACACAAGTGTTGAAAAAGAGGAGAAAAAACTGCTGTGCCATAGATCCCTGCGTTTGAGAGAGGTGTGAATAACAGCAGCAAGGTTGGAGTAGGCAGTTTGCAGAATTCTTTATGGTCTTTGGAAACAGAGAGAAAAGCTCCTCACTTCAGCACCACGGCAGAGCCCTCACCTGGGTCTCCTCTGCCGTGGGGACAGTTTGCCTGCTCACTCTTTCTGGCCATGCTTCCCCCCAGCCCAGCTCCTGCCTAGGGCAGTGCTGGGGGTACATTAAAACATCTGGGAAGTGCTGCCCTGCCCAGGTCTGTTCTCTTACCTGTGCTGCATCTTCACTGAATATCTGCTGAGAGCCTCCCATTCCATTTATAGGAATGCTGGTGACAGTCAGGGCTGCTGTCATGGAGGTGGCAGGTCTGAGGGCAGCAGATGCAGAAGATGCTGTGCTGTACCCAACTTCACCTTCAGCCCTTGGTGCCTCCCCACTTTTGAGCTCTCCCCAGAAGGAAGGAGGAGGATTTTCCATGCAAGACTCCCCCTTCAGTGCAGCTGCTTTCCCACTGGAAAAACACTGGATGCAGCCCCCACACTGCTGCTGCAGCATCCTCTGTGCCTTCAGCTTCTGCTCTGCATCTCTTCCTCCAGCCTTTCTGATCAGGGTCTGGCAGAAGCCTCCTGCTTCTTGAGCTGCTGGAGGAAACAAGCCCAGCCTGGGCCTTGCTCCCCAGATGGTCACCAACTTCTGTGCTGGGGGACCTGCACAGGGACCTGAGAGCTGCTGACCAGCTCTCCCCAGCCTGTGGTGGGGGTAGCAGGACATCCTGCACAGAACTGGTGACCTTGTCTGTTGAGCCCCAGCCTATTTCAGGTCTTCCAGCAGCAGTAAGATGCTGTTTCACAACTGTCTCCATCCTTTTGTCACAGCTGTAAGTTGCTGCCAAGCCTTTCTGATGCTGCAGGCATTTCATCTACCCCACATGAAGCCTTTCCAGCAGCCACAGGATATGCTGGCTGGTCAAGCTGCATCTCTAAAGACTGTTTTTGCTCAGTCATATCCTATCAGTGCTTTTTGGCCTTCTTTAAACCCTCTACTCATTTCCTCCATCTTCCTCCCAGCCTCTGGACTGCCCTTGTGGCTTGGAGCCCTTGTGAGTCCTGCTGCTGGGAGCTGCATTGGGCCAGGTCTCCAGCTCCAAAGGCAGCATTGGCCAGAGCCCTGTGATGCTGCAGAGCCCAGCAGTGTGGTTTGCCTGTGCTGCACATCTGCAGGGGCTGCTGCTGGCATTGCATCCCTGTATTGCTGCTGGCATTGCAGACCAGCATTGCATCCCAGAATTGCATCCCAGGGCAGTGAAAAGAAACCTGACAGTGCAGCTGTCAGACTTCTGCCTCGTGCCATAACCAGTGACCACAACCAGTGACAGTTGCCTGCTGCTGCTTTCCATAGTTCAGAGAGGTTTTCCTCAGGGGGCAGGTGTCCCCTGCCTTGCAGGGTACAGGCAGTGAGCAGCAAACCTCTGTTGGGAAACCCAGATCTGAGCATACAAGAACTGTGCAGCAGTCACATCAGTGTCTGCTATTGCCCAAGGCACTCACACATACCCCCAGCAACTGAATTATTTGTGTGTTTTTCAGTCACTTCAGAAGTGAATTCTGATTTGCAGGCACCCTCACCAACCGGCCACAAGGTCTGCATTGCTGGTGGAGGCAAATAACTGCATAACCAGGCAGACAGAGTGTCCCTTCCCACATCTCTGCAAGCTACAGGATTTCACCAGATCCCTCTCCACTTCTCTCTCCTGTTAGAGTGGTTAAGCACTGATTTTACATTGAAAGGTTGTTTTTTTGTTGTTTTCTGAAGCGCATTTAGATGCAAGCAGAAGTGACAGACACTCAGAATCACCAGTTCAGAGAACTGTTCCATGTGCATGTCACATGGAGCCACTTTGCACAGGATGGGCTCGCTGAAGGATGATTTTTATCAACCCATGAACTCACACTCTTCATACAACTGGTACCCTTGCAAAACATCTTGCAGCCATTGTGACAGAGGCTCAACTACTCGTAACGTGGATTTCTGAGGGTGGCTGGATGCCTGCCTGGGGCAGGAGCCAGCTAATCCAGCCCTTAAAAGCAAGCTCCTTGTTCTGCACTGGGGCTCCCTCTTTCAGATATGGCTTTCTGCTTTGCACCTGCAAACTCATACTCTTTCCTGGAACAAATGGACTTAAAGTCAGGTTAATCCTTCCATGCCCCATTCCCCTCCTGGTGAGGTGGAGAGCAGCATACCTCACTCTCTCTCCTAGGGTTTCAAGCATGCCTTTGGTAGAGCAGGAATGCAGATTCAGCTGTTTTCCTCAGCTTGGAGAAGGAACTCCAGGTTTACAAGGTGGTGCAAAGGCTCAGAAACCTTCTCAGTTAGAGCCAGAGCACGAGGATTTCTATCAAGTGACATCTGCTGTGCACTCCCAGCCCTTCACCCCTGATCTGAATCCAAAACCAGCAGGCCTGACAGAAAAGCTTTTGGGTTGTGCTGGGCTTTAGTTTTGGTTGCTGCAATCCCTACCTAGCTCAGCACCAAGCTAAGGGTGATTTTACACCATCTGCACAGCCTGGCTTAAGGAATTAGTGTTCACCTTGTCACAGGATGTGCCCATGACCTATCTGGGCTCTTCTAAGTGCCACATTGCCTCCTGCCCTCACACACTTCAAATTCTCCCTATTTAATAAAGGCTATCTGCCATGTCCTATTGGAAGTGTACCCTGAGACACTTATAAACTGAGTGAACATAAACAAAGCTTGACAAAGGATGCCAAAGGATGACACAGGCTAACTGAGATAGCTCTGTAAATCTCATATTCACATTTTTAACATATCCTTTGATGTATGTACTTATGCGTGCTTTTTTTACAGCTACTAAGAGGTCTTACCATGTCTTTTCCTGTTTCAGGCCTCGGAACATCATACAACATCTGTAACTCAGGACAATGAATGTGTCCAACAACTGCAGCACCACAAATCTAGAACTGCATCACCATGTTCGCCTCATTGAACTTGCTCTGTATAGCCTCATTTTCTTTTTTGGAGCACTATTTAATGTCCTTGCCTTCTGGGTGTTCTCCTGCAAGATGAAGAAGTGGACAGAAACCAGGGTGTATGTAATGAATTTAGTGTTTGCAGATTTCTCTGTCATCTGCACCTTGCCTTCCATGGTTTATTTGCTGTGGAATGAGTCAGCCCGAGGGGAGCTCTGCCAGCTTACAGAGACCATGTATTTTATCAACATGTTAGTGAGCATCTACATCATCTCATTCATCTCCATTGATCGATACATTGCCATAAAGCACCCTCTGAAAGCCAGAGCCTTCAGGTCCCCGTCCAAGGCTGCTCTCCTCTGTGGGCTTCTGTGGGTCCTGGTGATCAGCAGTGCCAGCATCCAGCTCCAGCAGAGACACGCAGCTCTCTGCTTCCACACTGACACCCCCATGCCTGCTGCTCTCAGCCTGCTGGCCCTCTTCTTCGTTTTCACTCTCCCATTTGCAATCTTGACCTTCTGCTCCACGGAAGTCATCAGGAACCTCAAAAAACATCTGGACACGAATTCAGCGGAGGAGAAGTCAATCCAGAAAGCTGTGCACATAATTTATGCAAATCTGATTGTATTTCTGATCTGTTTTCTGCCAGCCTACCTTGGGCTGCTTGCCAGGTTCATCATAGAGAGTGTTGGAGCTACCTGCTTCCTGCTCTGTGTCATGAGGAACTTCTCCTCCGTGATGAGGTGCATTGCCACCTCCAACTGCTGCCTCGATAGTGTCTGCTACTACTTTGTCACCAGGGAGTTCCATGAAGCCTTTCTCTGGCCCAAAGCCAGCACTCAAAAAACAGAGGCAACCCGCCCCTTGCAGATAGAGACTTGCTAAAGGAAAAAGGGGAACAAAACCCTTTTTGTTCCCACCCACGACATCTGCAGCACAGAGAGGAAATACAGCTTCAGGGCTATTGGGATAATATTTTCTCTATTTTCTCTAGCAAGTTCTTTGTTAGGTTTAGAAATTTATACTCTATGTTTTTATTAAACAAAGAGGTCACAGAGATGTGTAGAAGTGTGTATGTAACTGCTTGCTGTTAACATGCCTCCATTCCAGCACCTACCTGTTACTCTTACAGGAAGACAGGTGAGCCACGTACCTCTTTTGGTTCCTTCTGCAGCTAAACTCCATTGATCCTTCTTGCCAACATGTACAGATGTATATATCATATTTTACCTCATTGTGTACTTCAGGTTGTCTGCATTATTAAACTTATCCAGTTTCTATTTATCCCATTCCTTTGGCAGGCTGGGTTGGGTGGCTGCTCAGGTGGTTCTAGCATATTATTAACTACATGTCCCTACAAAACAGCCTAGGCTGTCCTGACCTCCTTGCCCTTCAACTCAACAGGTCAGACAGGTGTGAAGGAACACTTTTGGGATGAAAGCAGTACTTGTCAGTCCAGATTTCAGAGCTGAGTCCTCCTGCCCTGCAGAGCCCTGGCCCAGAGACACCTCCCCAGAGCAGCCATCCCTCCAGGGCTGATCCTTCCTCACACAGCAAAGCTATTTCACTGCTGCCTCGGCATTTGCCACCCTTTTGCTCTGCCCTGGTTTGTGTTGTGGCACCAGGCTGACCCTCAGGGTCACCACAGCTCAGGCTCAGGCTCAGGCTCAGAGTTCCCAGGGGAACCCAGCTGGGCTGGGTGTCCACAGCCTGCCCACATTGACACCCCTAACATTTCCATCAGGGAAGTGTGTTTTTCCATGAGTCAGCAGCTTAGAAAAGTCAGGGGAGAGAGGAAGTCAATAAATGCTGCCTAGAACTGGGCTTTTTTTCTTTCTGAATGCTAAAAGAAAACCAAAATTGCACTGAGCTCTGCCGCAGCAACGCTCAGTGTTCCACCAGACAGTGTGGGAGAGCTTTCCTGCCCACAAACACTTCTTCCCCTGTGACCTACATGTGCCCTCAGTGAGCCCACAGCCAACACACAATCTGCTGTTGTCACTTTAAGAATGTGAGCTCCTGTTCTGGTTTTGCACAGCCTGGTTTTTGGTAGTTGGGGAGGGGGCACAGAGGTGGCTTCTCTGAGAAGCTGCCAGAAGCTGTCACCATGCCTGGCAGAGCCAGTCCCTGATGGCTCTGAGGATGGATTTGCTGCTGGCCAAGCCTGAGCCAGTGAGAGAGGTTGGCAACACCTCTGTGATAACAGATTTAACTTGATTTAAGAAGAAAATCAAAACAAAGGGGGATGCACTGTTAATTCCAGCCAGAGAAGAGAAGAGAAGAGAAGAGAAGAGAAGAGAAGAGAAGAGAAGAGAAGAGAAGAGAAGAGAAGAGAAGAGAAGAGAAGAGAAGGAGGTGAGAATGTGTGAGGGAAACAACGTGGAGACACCAAGGGCAGTGGGGAAGGAGGGGCAGGAGGTGCTGCAGGGGCCAGAGCTGAGATTCCACTGCAGACTGTGGTGAGACCATGGTGGGGCAGCTGTGCCCCTGCAGCCCCTGGAGGAAATGGGGGATGCAGAGATCCACCCAGAACTCATGGGGATCCACAGGGATGCAGAGATCCACCCACAGCCCCTGGTGGAGGTGCCCACAGCAGAGCAGGGGAATCCTGGAGGAGGGTCTGACCCCATGGGAGGCCTGTGGTGAGAGGGGCTCTGCTCCCAGGCTGGAGCAGCCTGTCCTTGGAGCATTGATCCCTGCAAGAGTGACCCACACCACAGCAGTTTTGGGAGGATGCTCTCCATGGCATGGACTCACATTGCAGCAGTTTTGGGAGGATGCTGTCCATGGCATGGACTCACATTGCAGCAGTTTTGGGAGGATGCTGTCCATGGCATGGACTCATGTTGCAGCAGTTTTGGGAGCACTGTGTGCCCGTGGGAGGGACTCACATTGCTTGTGAGAGTGAACCCACACTGGAGAAGTTCACAGAGAACTGTGTCCCATGGGAGGAACCCCATGGCCTCACAGGGAAGGATTCCTCACCTGGAGCAGCAGAATAAAACCTCAGTGATGAACTGACCAAAACCTTCATGCCCTGTCTCCCTGTGCTGTCCCTGGGAAGGAGGGAGGGTTTGGGGGAAGAAAAGGTGTTTTAAGGACTTATTTACTCCTTATTACTTTACTTCTTATTATTACTAACAAAATCTTACAATTTTGTTAGTAATAAACTCACTTTGTATCTCTAGGATGGGCCTGTTTAGCTTTTGGAGTGTTTTCTCCCAGTCCTTATCTCAACTTTGTTAAATTTTCCTCTCCTGTCCTCAGCTATGGCAGGGGAGGGCAGTGAGCAGCTCTGATGGGTGCCTGGCATTTGGCCAGTGTCACACCATGACAGCTCCAAAGACAAGAATTAATGGGACAAACCCTGAGGGAGTCAGTCTGGCTCGTGTCAGCTGGCTCACAGAGATGGTATTGCAGCTGCTGTAGCCAGTGGACAGCAAAACCCACGGAAATGTGTGTGCAGGAGCGCTGGGACACGCTCCTGACCGCGCTCCTAAAGCTCCCAGCTCCTCACTGCCGCGCTGGGGGACAGTGACTGCCGCTACCTGGCCTCCCAGGTGACGCAGAGCTGCACTCCTGGCTGCTGTGCAGAGGCAGAGCCAGCCCAGCATCTGCCGCCTTGCACAGACAGCAGCACTCCGGGTCCCTGTGTCACTGTCACCCACTGTCCCCTCGGAAAGGTCCCTGTCCCCCCGGACACCCTCTGCCACCGCCCCAGAGGCTGCACAGCCCGCCGGGCTCCCTGGGGACCCTTCTGCCGCCAGAAGGGCAATTTGCAACCATTATGGGCTTTATTTCAGAAATTGTTTTCCCGCGACTGAAAAGATTAAATTTTAATTGCCGGGTTGTGCGAGGCGGGGAGGGGGAGCGCACTCGGGGTGGAAAAAACTGACGGTGAAGCTTTGAGCATTGGGTCTGGGACAACAGAGGGCACCAGAGACTCCGGCTCAACAAAGCCGGGACATAAACGAGGCGCTGAGGAGCGCACGAGTTCATTGCTGGGCTCAGCAGTGCCGGGCTGGGACAGCTGTGCCCTGCCCTGACACCTGTGCCACCGCGGATCTCCTTCCCTGCCAGGACCCTGCGTGTTCCCCGCAGCCTTCCCAAGGACCAGCGCACCTGTGGGCCTCCCATGGAGCAGGTAAAGGCTTTTCACTGTGCCACAGTGTGCTCTGCTCAGCCCTTCAGGGTGTGCTTCCTCACCTCCTGCTTGCCAGCCTATGGCTCAGTCAGAACCTGCTTTCCTCCAGCTTTCCTCCAGCTTTCCTCCTGCTTTCCTCCTCCTTTCCTCCTCCTTTCCTCCTCCTTTCCTCCAGCTTTCCTCCTGCTTTCCCAGCTGTGCTGCCTCTCTGTTCTGCAGCTCCATTCCATGCACAGGGGTCTTTGCCCCTCGCTGCAGTTTCCCATCAGTGCTGCCTCAAGTGTGGGGACACCTGGCCCTGGGAGCTGCCCCCAGCTCTCTGCCTGCATGGGGGGCTCCCTGGGGCTGGGATGTCCTGGGATGTTCCTCGGGCCAGTGGTATACAAGCAGAGCGGCTTTTTCACTGCAAGGTGACCACAACAGGTTGCCAGGGAACAGCTGCACCATAGGCTGAAACCACAGAGTGGCCAAAACCTATGAGGCTTAAAGCCCAAGAGCACTAGGACACCAGCTGTGTGTTAGTTCCTCCATGAATTCCACCCTAAAAATGACTGTACACCTGTGGTTCAGTATTGCCATACCAGTTCTTGTGCTAGGGCAGGTGTTGTGCTTTCCTCTGTCTCCCAATCTTGGACACTAAAAACAGTTCACTTACTTCATGCCATCATGTATTTTCACTCCAATTTACATGTCGATGTTTAGAAGCTGCTAACTTACAAGGCAATGTATTGGTGAGAGATTGTAGGAATCTGGGCACTTTCCATGCCTGGCTTATTGTAAACACTTCTTTCATGAGCTGCAGAAAACGTCTGATTCATCCTTCTTGCTGGTGGCAAATGCCCTGAAATATTTAAAGGAACAGCAAAAGGTAGTCTACGTTCTCCAAGTCACGTTCTCTGCCCTAGCAAAATTTTGGCTTCCTACCTTTGAAGGCTGAGATCAGGCACATATCTCACTTTCCCTTCTTTCTCTGGAGGCCTGTTATCTGCCAGGGCTGCTGGTAGCCCTGCTGAGCTGCTCCTCCCCAGCAGAGGAATGGATTTGTGTTTGGGGGCACCCACTCATCCAGCAGCCTGAGCAGCATTCCCACTGCCCCTGGGAGCAAAGCCACCGGGCTGGAAGGGCTCAAGTCCTGAGGGTGTTCCCAGGTCTGGCAAGACCCAGAGCAAACCCATGGGGTGGCTTCAGCAGCAAAGCCAGGGCTTTGGTGGCTGAGGGACTGATGG
Organism: Rhabdornis inornatus; assembly: GCA_013397075.1. Lineage (NCBI taxonomy): Eukaryota > Metazoa > Chordata > Aves > Passeriformes > Rhabdornithidae > Rhabdornis > Rhabdornis inornatus. The sequence continues at coordinate 852,812 of VWZS01007625.1, read as the reverse complement.
TGCTGGTGAGCCACTGAGCCCCTCCAGAGGCTGCCCACACTAGGAGCTGCGGGGCACGAGAGAGAGGGGCACAGCTGCAGGACACTGTCACTGAGCTCAGCCTCATGCCTGCACTCTTTCCTTGCAGGGACAGCCCAACACGAACAACTGCACTGACAGAAATGCACAAGGTGGCATTGTGCTGCTTCAGATGGTTATCTACATCCCGGTGTTCACCCTGGGGATCCCACTGAACTCAATTGCCTTCTGGGTCTTCTGCTGCAAAATCAAGAGGTGGACTGAGACCAAGGTGTACATGATCAACCTCATCATGGCAGACAGTTTCCTGATCTTCACCCTGCCTTTCCTGCTATATTTTACCAAGTACAATCATCCTATAGATGGGCTGTGTTTAGCCATACAAAACATCTATTTTACAAACATGCCTATGAGTATCTTTATCATCACCCTGATTGCGATCGATCGATACATTGCAATCAAGTTCCCTCTAAAAGCAAAGATTCTTCGATCTCCACTGAAATCAGCTTCTATCTGTGGCTTTCTTTGGATAACCCTGATAATGTATTCCATTTTGTATCGCACACTTCACAGAAACCGGGAAGAAAGTTGTTGCTTTCGGAAACAATCTCTTCAACCCAATTATTCCACTGTATTCTTCAGTATCGGTGGGTATTTTATTCCCTTAGGGATTGTGACTTTTTGCTCAGCACAAGTCATCAGATGTCTAAAAGAGAAGATGGCCGCAAGCCCTCATGAGACAAAATTATTCCAGAAGGCTGTGCACATTGTTTCAGTGAATTTGTGTGTGTTTGCTGTCTGCTTCTCACCTTTTCACATCTCACTGCTCTTGCGGTTTGCAGTGGAAGCTGCTGGAGCTCATTCTCTGATGCCAGGAGTTCTAACCTTTGTTAAGGTCTCTGCATCCTTAGCAAATTGTAACTGCTGTCTGGATGCATTTTGCTATTATTGTGCAGCCAAGGAATTTCCAGAGTTTTCTTCTATGTTCCCCAAGTGTGCATTTATGAGGTCCAAGACGAACCAAAGCGAGGAGTCACAGCCATCCACGAATCAAGTGATGGCATAAACAAGGTGTAGTGCACGGCAGGTGTTGAGTGCCACAATGCTGCTCAAGTTTGAGACACAGGGAATGGAACCACCTACAGTGTTTGCAATCCTTGTAGGTGTAGGCATATGTACAAAAAGGGGCAAACCCCTCCAAAGGGTCTGATGTTAACTTGAATTTTGTCCTGCTGCTTGTGTCATTGCATCGCAGCTCCAGGTGCCTCCTGGTGACAGCTTGTCATGGTTGGCTTCATGGTCCCTCACTTTCAGTGTCTTCTGACTTGTAAACCTCTAAAAAATTTCCTCCTGGGACTACAAGGTCATATTCTGCTCATGTAAACTTAGAGGCAATTGACTTCCCTTGACAACTGACATACAGTTCCCCTACAAGTCTGTCACCACGCAGTGACACTCATTCTGACCACAGTCTGAAACCACTGGCTAGACCTTGTCAAACAAGCACGCAAAGAGCTGTTCCCAGCATGGAAAGTGTCCCTGTCCAAACATTAGATCCACCTGCTCTGTGTCAGTTCTTTGGCAGACAACATGGTGGAAGCTGCAGTGAGCAACTGTGCCATAAAAACAGATGAAACTATTCAGGTCATTCAGTTGATAATTCATGTCCCAGTTGTGCTCCCTGGTGTATTTTCTAATGCTCTGGCATTACTGGTACTTCACTGCAAGCAAAGCAAGTAGCCTGTGTGTATATGTGACCAGTTTAACCATTGCACATGGTTTAGCCCTCGTTCTGCCTTCTAAATTATCTCTTCAAAGACAGGAAAAGATATGGGAGACAAATAGCTCCTGATCTTAACAACTAACTGTTGCTTAAGAAGATGTGTGAGTGTTGTCACCCCTGCAGCCATCAGCAAATATGCTGCAATTAACTACCCTCAGAAATCAAGAGGATTCTTGACAGACACCTCTTACAATCCAGACAAGTGGTATTCATCAAGGAAAAACACTTCTACTTCAGGAACAGCACAGAAGACCTTCAAAAACATTTTTGGACCTAGGATTCACTTCTGAGACCTTGAATCTCAGAAGATTGCTTATAATGAATGCCTGTTCCAAAAAGGTGGTTATGATTTTTAAAATTATTTTGAAAAAAGAGATGAATACTCATATCAACCTGTTAACCTACTATTAATCTAGAAAGCAAACAACTTGAAGATTCAGTCATGCTCATGTTTTCTCCCAGTTAATATGGAGAACTTGTTCAATTTCCAGTGGGCTCCAAATAGGTCATATACTCTGAAATACAGAACAGGAATGCTTTTATAAATGTGGCCTCACATATAGATCTCATAATTGTTCATTTTTCTCATTGTAAAGGGGAAATGAGTTGACTTCACAATCCCTGTCATCGTTAAGATTTTTTGCTGTTTCCAGTGCATGCTATGAGAACAAACAAAAAATCCATACTTTTGCAAGTGAAAATAAAGGTGTGTCATAGTAATATATCTATAAATAAATATTCATATATTACCATTATACATCAGAATCCTCTACTCGTAATGCTAAACCTATACTGGAGACTGGGAGAAAAGACTTTGCTACTGAGATATAAGATCTGCCTTACAGCAGGGTATTTAGCAGTGAAACCCAAAGGTGAGCAAGGAACTTTCTGATTATCTGAAGATATGTGTTCTGTCTTGGACAAAAATTATTATCTGGTTTATATATCAAGTTTAGGATGGGTTTCTGGCATCCTCCTTCAGTCTGGACAAAGCTCCCTGAGTGCTCCCAGGAAATGGAACAGATGAGTTATCAGACCCTGGGCCACAACAAACTACTGGCCACCATCCAGCACTGCAATAGCAATCCAGGAGGATGGCAACACACATAACCCCAAATCTTTTCCATGTCCTAGCACAAGAGTCTGGGGAATGGTAGTGGGGACCAGCCACAGCTGCCAAAGTCCATCAGCTGCCCCAAAGAGCAAGGCTGAACCACTGCATTTTACCAACATTTCTGCAAGATACAACTTTCCTGTCCCTTAAAAGAAAAAAAATACTAATAATTGTTTCCACTTCAGGCTTGAGAGAGAGAGGAAAAAACCCACAAGGAAAAGCCTACAAAGTAATTCAGGATCTTGCTCGTGAGTGAGTGAGTGAGTGAGTGGCCATCGGATATGGCATTTTTGGCCCTCCTATGCCTGGAAGGCAGGGGCTGGCATAAGGCAGTATTTTGCTGTTTGGTGGCATTTGGGCAGGCTGAATCCTGAGTTCTTACCAGAGGTTTGAGCTCCAGGGACACATCCTGGGGAGCTGTGGGGTAATCCTGTAATTCTTTAGTGTCTAACTCTAAACTCCATATACAGTGTTAGCTGCTGCTTTCCCATTTTGGTCAGACAAAGCAATTCCTCTCCAGGCCTGGGAATCAAGGACACCTCACTGTCTCAGCCCTGAGAAATGGAAACAAAAGTGAGTTGGGGGGAGCAAACTTGGGGTAAATGACTTCATTACCTGAAGCTGTAATTGGAAGATTAACCCCCAATGTGCAGATGGACCAAACTTATAAAAGATTGAAAACCTGTGACCTGTCATCCATTTTTGGGTGTAGCCCAGAGGCTATATCTGAGAGGCTTTATCTGCCCTAGATGTACCTGAAGGCCCTACAATAAATATAACCACCTTTTATTCCCTTGGTTTTGTCTGGCCTCTGTTTTTAGGGAGCCTCAAAAGGCATCACTGCAGAAGCTGTGGGGATTGCAGCACAGAGAGCCCTGACAGGGTTTTGTGCTGCAGGAAATTCTGTGCGGTGCTGGGGAAGGGGAAAGGGGAAACAGCTCCAACAGCCAGGGCTGGTCACTGTGTGGGATTGCTGCACTTAGCCTCAAACTGCCATTTGACATGCCAAAAATAACAGTGACATGTTTTGCTCTCAACCCTACAGTTCTCTTTTGGTCAAGATCTGCTGTTGCACCATCCCTCCTTGCCGTGAGAAAGGCAGGAACAAACCACACGGGGCAGAGGCACTGCAGGGCTGGGTGCTGCAGGGCAGCCCAGGGTCCTCTGTCCCTGTCCCTGTGTGCAGATGGCACCAATAGCCCTCCCCTCTTGCCAGAGGCTCTGCCCCACTCTGACAGCCCAGCAGCTGCAGCCAGCAGGACACAGGGATGCAGGGGAGACGGAGATTTTCCCTGGCAGGGAAAGGAGGCGGGAGCCCATCAATCTGTCTGTCAGCAGCCTGTACCAGTGGTTCTTTACCTTACAGAAACTGGCTACCTGCATTAAGAAAAGCACTTTTCCAGGCACTGTGTGGTGTGCTGATGTCAGTGCCAGGTCCTTTGGAGCTCGCTGCAGGCAGCACTGCAGCCTGTCCAGGCACCAGTGCTCTGCAGTGCTGCTGGAATGCCCTGACGAGAGCTGCCAGCAGGGAAGGGACAATGCAGCACAAGTGTCACCTCCACTGCGCCACACGGTGACAGCACTCGCAGGACTGAGATGGGCTGAGAACTGCAGAGGCAGGGGAAATACTGAGTGAGTGTCATTGGTCCATGGCAGGGGTGATAAAACCTGTGACTGCATGGAAGGAGGGAACCGTGGGCAGCTGCACACGAGGGTGTCTGATGGGGAGATGAGGTGGAGAGAAGGATGGGGATCCTGATGCTCTAGAGGCCAGGAGTCAGGCACAGACCCAAGAGCCCCAGCAGGAGACAGGTACGTTCTCCACAGACTGCACTTTATCCTAGCTTTGCCTACTGGTACCTGGTGTGGAGTTTGCTTTGACACATCCTGATGAAGCTGCTGCTCACAGCCAGCTGCTTTGTGCCTAGTGACATGGCTTGTCCCTCTCTTGAGACCTCACTGGGCTGCTGAGACCCTCATCTGGCAACCACAGCACCAAGCTGCGGATGGAAAGCATCAAGCTGGAGAGGTGCTGTGAGCTGAGACCCTCCAGGCGTGATTTTGGCTGTTCATGGTTTGTACCACTAGTGATTGCCTGGACACAGACAAGAGGAAGGTGTGAACAACACTTGAGGATGATGCAAAGTTTTCTATACTGTGGTGAAACTATCACAACCCAGAAGCTGGATGACTTTGGAACTAAAGTACCAACAAGGACCATGACATAAAAACGTTGTTGCTTGGGGATCAACGAGTTGGACACACTAATATGTCTGTAAGTACTTGTAAGCATCCACCAAGGAGCAGCCCCAAGAAAGGCAAAAGCAGTCCCTGGAAAGTCAGAAGTATGTAATATATTCTGACTGTACACTGGCACAGAATTATTCTCAAGGGCTGGCTTGTGATTTTGGCAGAAATACTCCGGAAGCTGCTCTAATATGACCTGGAAAGTGGAAAGGAGAAATACGTTTGCCCAAGACGGCAATTCAAGGTAGTGAAATCAGGACCTTTAAGCTCATTGATCAACTTGTCTGTGCTTTTCTGGTAAATAGGCTGCCATGAGGAGCCCAAGAGCAGCCCCTGGGACACAGCACCTGCAACCACAGAGCAGTCACAAAGGCAGCAGGTCACAGGGTCACGGTGCCATGTTTTCTCAGAATTGCTGGCTGAGAAGAACTATGGAAGACAAGAGCTCGACCATGATTCAGAGTGAAACACTTTGCAAGAATCACAAAACTGCCTGCAAACCACTGCCCTCACCTCTCCAGCAGCTGCAGGACTGTTAGGGCTGCTCTGTCCCAGGGCTCAGGCAGTGTGAAAGAAGAAACCACTCCTGCTCCAATTCCAGCAGGGGTGCCACTCTGGAAGGCAGAGAGAAGACCTCAGGAGCTCCCAGGGCAATGAGTTCCCTCTGTTGAGCGAAGAGGGACAACAGGCATCACCCAGTGAGACATCAGGCAACGGAAGGTGAAGCAAAGGAAAAGCCCAAAGGTCTTCCAGCGCCAGAGGACCTGCTGTAGGGATGCAGGGCAGACAAGGCTTCCACCTCCCTGCAGGACTATTTCAGGCTCCTCAGTCAGCAGGAGGTGGTACAAGCCACAGCAATGGTGATGACAGAGGAAGCTCTGCCCTGTTCTGCTGCTGTCTCGGCCAGTTGCTGCTCTCACAGCCACCAGTCCCTCTGATGAATTGGTTATCAGAGGCCACCTCACTGGTTCTGTGCAAGGAGCTCTGCCCCTCGTGCCTGCACAGCGCTCCACGGCTGGGCTGGAGGAACTCGCTCTCTCCAAGGACAGCAAGAGAACAGGTAATTTCTCCTGGCTCTTTACTGACACCATTATTTGAATTCTGCAAGGCATCACCTTCCCCCAGCCACGATGGGGCACCAGAATAGGGATGGAGAAAGAGAGGGCTGGAGCCAATGGATTTTCAAAGGTTCATATTGATACTGACCACATCTAACACATTTTGGGATGCTTAAGGGCTGTCTCAGCCTTTGCTAGGTCTTTGCTAGGTCTCCCTGTGATATTCTTCCCTTATATCTTATGGGCTTGTAATGAATTTCCAGAGGCTGCTGCAGGTATCTGCTGCGCCACATTCCCTCACCTCTTCAGAGGTCTCTTGGCATGATTCCTCTGCTGCGTGATTTTCACAGTTAACCAAGACCCACAGATGCATACAAACGCTGCAGCACTGCCTTATGGTTTGCTTGCTGGGGATGCTTTTGAGACCCATGAACTTTCCCCCATGGAGCCACATTCCCCTTGCAGGGAAAACCCAAAGACATGTTAGACATCCTGGGTCTTTCCCGTCCATGAACAGTTGCACCTGTAATGTGCTCCTGCATTAACTCCTCCAAAGCTGGACGGCAAACAGCAATATCGCCCTTAGATCCAGGGTGATAAAACCACTGCTAGATCAAACATAGCTCACCTCTTCCACGTGGCTGTGGATGACATTCCTGCCAGGGCATCGGTGAGTTTCTTTTGTCTTGGAATTGTGGCAGTTTGCTGTAATACTTCTGAGATAAAGACCAGCTTTGACAATCCTTGAAATCAGCGAGCAGACACAGTGCTCCAATTCTCAGTGCAGCCCTCTGAGGACAGAATTTGATGGCAGCTGAAACTAGTGAGAGATATACCAATAAGAGATACATTAATAATTGCTCATCTCACTAATGAGAAGCGGTGCAGAGACATCTCAGGACTGAGGGAAAGGACAGCTGTCCTTCTGCTGCACATCTGGAACATTTTAAGCTGTGAGGACACCGGCTGGCTTCCACTAAGCCCTGCTATAAGGGAAGGGACGAGAGCTGGGTTTAGGCATCCCCTTCCCAGTATCAAATGCTTGCAATGGCTCACATAACTCCTTGCTGCAGGACATCTCCTGCTCCCTGATCCAAGTCTGAGCCAAAATAGGGGCCCAAGCCCTTTTCCCTGCTACCCTCCAGGAGCAGTCTGCCCCGCACAGGACCCAGGGAGAATCTGAGTTTTTCTCTCCTTCACAACGGATCAGGCTGGTGTCCTTGTCCCTCTTCTTCCCACTGGGTACCCTACATCAGGTTTCCATGGCTGGTAAAGCCTTGAACTCTCTCAGAATTAATCACTGATTCAGTCCAGAACCTCCCTTGTAAAAGGCTTAATTTGCTTTTGCAGGAACTGTAGGTTTTCATACACCCAAAATGAACCACAGCAGCTGCAATATCACAGCCTACGAAGTATTTCCACTTGTGCAGCTGTGTGTTTACATCCCAGTTTTGGTTTTGGGCATTGTGCTGAACGTGTTGGCGCTGTGGGTGTTCTGTTGCAAACTCGGCAAATGGACAGAAACCAGAGTATACATGGTCAACTTGGCTGTGGCTGACTGCTTGCTGCTCTTCACCTTGCCATTTAAAACTCTGTCCCAGTTCCAGAACCTGAAGGTAGATGGGTGGTGCCTGGTTCTGGAAGGTGGCTATTTCCTAAACCGCTTTATGAGCATTGGTATCATCACCATCATCGCTGCTGATAGGTACCTTGCAATCAAGTACCCTTTGAGAGCCAAAGCATTGAGGTCACCACTGAAGGCAGCTTTTGCCTCTGGATTCCTCTGGATAGTCATCATCTGTGAGACTTCCCTCATTAAAAGCTTTGAGGACCGAAGAGAAGATGATTTTTGCTTTGAAAAATCTTCCATGACACCCTCGGTGATCACACTGTGTGCCATTATTGCAGGGTTTTTCATACCACTGCTCATCCTGAGTTACTGCTCCATACAAATCATTGCAGAGCTCAGGAGAAAGAAGGATGGAAGCTGTCACAATGAAAAGCTAACCAGGAAAGCTGTCTACATTGTGTCTGCAAACATGGCTGTGTTCATCATATGCTTTCTGCCTCTTTACCTGGGGCACCTCCTCCGCTTCATCACGGACCTCAGCTCCGACTGCTCAGCCATACAGAGCGTCAACAACTTCGTTCACTTCTCCTCCATCCTGGCCAACACCAACTGCTGCCTGGATGCCATTTGTTACTACTTTGTCAACAAGGAATTTAAGGAAGCATCTTCCAAGCTAGCAAAATCCAAATCTGAAGAAGCTGAAGTTTAGCTGCCACACGTAACCCACTAACGCAAAACACATACAGCACACATTTTATCTTTACTGTGTTCAACTGGGACTCTAGCAGGATCTCACACTTGCTTTTTATAAGAGTGGGATGGAGAGATGTTCTACTAATGGGAAACATTCAGATACATGATTCAGCTCTGAATCAGACAGCCACAGCAGTCTAGATCCTGATCTAATGATCTAGATTGCCGCTGATAATTCTCTGCCTTAACACAAATTTGTGTAAAATTATAGATTTCCCCTGCCAAAATTCCCCTGTCTTTCATTTTCCCACAAAACCCAAAAGAAGCTCAGGCAGTGGTAAGGCATTGGGTTTTGTCTCTCATTCCCACCTTGGATCAGTGTTTGTGCAGCTGTGACAAAAAAATAGGTTATTCCAAATATCAACAAATTAAAAAAAAAATCAGAGTGAAACCATGCAGAAAAAGAAAGGATGGTGTTTTGATAAGTCACAAACATACTGGGTTTTATTTGCTAATAATGCACAATCCAATAACAGGCATATTTAGCTTGCTCTAAAGAACTTTACAGCAATGTAACAGCTACAAAATGGTCATCCTTACCATACAAGGTCAAAAAAAAATTCAGTTACTTGTACTGGGGAAAATACATAAAAAATGTTTGAGTCAAATGGCATTAAAATTAAATAAAAGAGTTGGTGCAGGGCAGTGGGAACAAGGACTCTGTGTTATGACTCCCACCTTACAATGCAAAGGATTGTCTAAAGAAAGTGGCATCAAAGCTGTTCCAAAGGAATCAACCTAAATAAAGTTGTGTCACTAGGAATTCACTGGAATTCAGTTTCTTAATGAGTTAAATGGAAAAGGTGGGAGATGGGGTGGTAGAGGACAGCCAGGGACAGTGGGTACCAGCTCCAGCTGGGACTGGGATTTTCTAGGGCAGAGCAGATGATTTTACCACAAACACCTGAGCAGGTGAAACCACTCAGCAGCTTCAGGCCACTCACCCTGGGCTGGGGTGTACCAAGCACACCTCCACTCACACCTCCCATCTCCAGGCTGGGCTGCTCTATTTGTTTTGGTTTGGGGCAAATTTGGGAGGAAACTTCCAAAGGAGTTTTTCTAGAAAGCAGATTTAAGTGGCCCTTTTCCCAGTTGGTTCTGGAAAAGATTTCTTTGGAGAAAAGAGGAAAAAACCTGTTTATTTAACAAGCGAAGTATCCACAAGTATTAAAAGAAATTAATAATATTAAACAACAAAATTTCTCGCTGTTTGAAGAGATGGCAAATTCAGAAAGTCTTTTCTTGTGGGATGTAGCTCAGCTTGCTTATTCTTTTATCAGTCCCTCCTGAGCTGGAAAATGCTGTGTCCTGGTGGACCACAGCTGTGAGCTCCCGATGTTTTTCTGGGTTTTTGGTGCAGAGCAGGGCAGATCAGTCTCAAGAAAATGAAAAGTCACAGCCTGGGGAACTTCTCTGTTTCAGTTAGCTAAAAAAAATAACTAAAAAGCAAAGGAGAATTCTTTCTTGCTGTCTGTGCTGCAGACAGTCCATGAGAAGGAATGCAGGGGAGCAAGTGCAGTTTTTGAAAACAAACTGTGCTTTTTTAATTCCCCTTTGCTTTCAGATCCAGTGTTAAAGGTGCAGAACTTAATATGCAGGACAAACAGAGCAGATTGGGGATACAAGCATCATATATATATATATACATATATATATACAGTCACTCTAGGACAGCTGCCATGCACCTGCCCGTGCTGGGCCCAACCCTGCTGCCACAAAAACATCCTGACAGTTCCCACAGCCAGCCCTGCCCTGGTGTCTCCTCCTATCCCAGGCAATGCCAAAAGGAGGAACCCCCTGCAGCAGATAGTGCTTGAGCAGAGCCCTCCATCCACCTGGGCATGCACAGGACAGCAGCAAAACCCTGCCAGCTTCCCGAGGGATGCAGGCTTCTCAGCATGTTTTTCAGAGATTGAGACAGAAATGGAGATATCTGCTCTGTAATCACCCAAACCTGAAGGTTTCCTTTGCTTACTACACAATGGGGAGGGAAAGGAGGAGAGGCTCTGCCTGCAAAGGCTTTTTAAGGAGGTTGTTAAAATATATAATATGTTTTCTCCCCTTTTCTAGGCTTGCATTTCCTTTGAGAAGATCAGAGCAGCGAGGCAGGGTGCTGTGCATGCAGGAATGGATTATCTGCTGCTGGCTCAGCCCAAGGGTCACACCCTGCTGTTTCCCCAGCCCTGCTGCTGCTGCCGCCTCTCCTGCATCTCCGAGTAACATGTGCACCTCTGATCTGATGGATTGTTCCCCAGAAAAGCTCAACACATCTGTAACACCCTCTCCCCAGTGTAGGATTTGAGAGCATGGTGATTTGAGAGATTACCTGATTGCCAGTGTCTTTTTTCTACACCTCCAGTCTCACCAGAGGCAAAAGCTCTGCACAAACCAAACTGCTGTTTCAGATGGGCAAGAAAAAAACACTTCTACTCCACTAACCACTAATAAAAAGGGTGGGGGAGATACAAAGCAGGCAGTAAACAAAGCATTTCCGAGCACGCTCTGCTAAGCCACCTAACTTCTAGTAACGCCTCTTCCTCTGGCAGCCCAGAGACACACCGTGAATGCCTGGCCAGGCTTCCTCCCCACAGAAACCTCACAACAGAGCCTCTGAAGTTTCTGTGCTTCACCATTCAGGCAGGGCAGTCAGGGATTCAAGAGTGCTGAGGCTGAAATATGCAGCACAAGGACCAAGAAACCCCCTCAAGTTCCCCAGCTAGAAAACTGGTTTTTACTTTCTGATTATTCACTGTCTCTTGCTTTTCCCATCTGGAGCTTTCAGGCTGATTTACTAGGAGGAGTGTCCTCTAAGCTCAAGACCCACCTGGCCAAGATCTCCCACCCATACAGAGAAGAGGTAAGAGAAGAATTAAGCAGTGAAGAGGCAGCAGTGTTACACAGGTATTTCTGGTGGGCTCAGCAACCTCTGGGAGACGAGGGGGATCCAAGCACTTGCCAACAAGATGCTGATTCTTCCACCACTGCCTGGAAGACAGACCATGGCTATCCAGGCAGTGCAGGCCTTGCCTGGCTTGCTTTTATCTTGCTGCCAAAACCTCTCACCACATCTGCCAGCTTTTGAGTATGTGCAATTTAACCTTCATAGCATAGGATGCACTTCCAGATTTCCCAGATTTCTCTGGAGCCAAGTCTGGACAACACCAACATTGTGCTTGCCAGGTGAAGAGGGCACAGGTGTGAGAAGGGCTGGAAGCTGCACCTCTCAGACTCCCAACCTGCATCACTTCATCCACGCTGCCCTCCCAGGCAGCAGCAGGACACAGGCAGCACAAACATCTTGCACTGGCAGCTCCTGCATTATCATAATTCCATGGTTCTGTGAATTGGTGACAAAGCTGATGCAGCCAGTGCCACACCTGCCAAAAACACCGAATGGATACAATACAAAACCAGGTGGAGGTAGAGCAGCTGCAGCACTGGAGGTGGCTCTGCACAGGCAGGACACACACACACACAGTGCAGGTACACATCCAAACCTCCCTCTGACTTTCATGTTGGTGCTCACAAAGGTCTGGTAACGTCTCACACCAGATTTCATGCTTGGGGCTTTCCATTTGCTTTTGTTGTCACATCTTAGCAAGGAACCCTACTGCCAGCCAGGGTGGCTGACTGAAAAATGAGAGTTCAGCTGAATGTCAGGTGTGGGGGGAAAGTGTGAAAACTGCTACCAAAAAGCTGTGACATACTTCAAAAACATTTTTATTGAAGACAGAAACAGAAGACTCTTCTGGGGAAGTGAAAATTGGGGTGACTCATTATCATTAGCTTGAAGCAGAAGCAATCTCTCAGTTTCTGAATGAAGGCTCAGAGGCATCACTGGGTCACTCTAAGGGATGACCTGTCCTGTGTGGGCAGTGCCTGCACCGGCCAGGAGCAGTGTCTGACACCGTGCACTCCTCATTCCTCAACATGCTGAAAGGTTGCAGCATCTGCAGCCCTGTCCTTCAGAAACCCTGGCAGCAGTCTGCCAGCAGCTTTGCTTTACTAACTTCAAAATTCCATTTCTGCCTGCTAACATTTTCCTACCAAGGTGAGCAATCTCTAGTTCTGCCTTGCCAGCCCTTGGGTCTCCACCCAGGCTCCCTGCTTTGGTTCAGTAAAAATCTGGCACAAATATTTCAAGCCTGACTTTCACCAGCCTCAAAATTGCAAGAGCAATTCTAGGTCTTTAGCCCTTGGTGGGTACCACAGTCCACAGTTAAACCCTTGCTCTACGTTGCTCCAGAAGCAGCACATTTCCCTCAAAAGTCCCATTGCACTGCCTGGGGACCAGCTGTTGTCAGTGCCACAGCAGAAACTCTGCGCCATGTCCCCATCACAGCACCCTGCACACCCCACATGGCTCACACAGCTCCTCTGCACTGCTGCATCCATCTCGTGGCTTCCTTACATTTACACTTCTGCCTGTCACAAAGGTTATTATCACCAGTTTTTGCTGAGAAGAGCCCTTGGTGGCAGAAGGAAAGGAGCTGCCTGATCTGACCTGGTTCCCTGGCAGAGGCAGCATTTTCTCACCAGGCAGTGTGGGCAGAAAGCCAGGAGTGATCTCGGGGCAGGAAGGAAGAGATTCTTGTTTAAGCTGAAATTTAACAGTGATGTCTTTTACTGCTGCTCACTTCCTTTCCTTGCTCATTATTCTGCTGAAAGGAAGAATGCAGCTGATACCCCAATACCTTTCTACTCCCCCACTGACAGCTGAACAATCATGGAGAATTCAGTCCTTTATTTTACCACTCTGAAGCTGCTTCTTGTCACGTTCTGGACACTGACCATGACAGGCTGGACCCTGGGGCTGCTCCCTGTGCTCTCTGCCACTGCAGTCTCAGGGTTTCATCTCTCATCATGGCAATATTCACAGCGCTTTCGGCATTTTAGACAGGGAGTGGGTTTGACTTTCGTTTTTGTTTTGAAAGAAACAGAACTTTGAGACATGTTAAAGGTGAAACAAACTGGGCAATAGTGAAAGGTAAGTGCCTTTAATAATGTGACTGGAATTCTTTCTTTTGCCATTTGGCTAAAATATTTTTATATAAGATATTTGGATATTTTCAGTAGGCAGAAAGCAGCAAGGGATGATCTCACCTGCTGACTCCTGTGGGGATGGATGGTCTGCAGCTCAAATGCAACAACAAATAGAACAAAAGTGCTCCAGACACACACATTTAGGTTTTGGTGGGGATTTTTGTTTGTTTTTTAAGATTCTTCTGTTCTCACCTCTCACATCAGGGATATCAGATGTATCTCAGTCCCAGCATGAAGTTTTCAGCTGAGGCAGAGCCTTTGCCAAGTCCCTTGCCAGGCAAAGCCCAGTGCAGGACATGGAAGCCCTGCAATGAGCTCCCCTGTTCTCAGATGCTCAGCTCCTGCTGGGCTGCCCAAGAAAAAAACAGCTGGACACCCAATGCCTTGCCCCAGTGAAGGGGAAGTGAGTCCCACCTGCCTGCCTGGGACAGGGATCCTGACCTGTCAGCATTTGAAGAATCACCCCGGGTTTGGACTGTGCTGCTGGTGACAATTTATCTACATGATCTTTATGAAGCAGATTTCAAGTAAAAACATGAAACCCAGTTATGATATCCAACCCATCTCTGGTTACTTTGAGGTTTTTTTTAATCAATTCATTTGGGCTTTTGTTGCCAATAAATGCCAGGCTGACTTACTTTCACTGGTATATTTCAACACTTTACCTCATAAACACACATCCTCACTTCTCCCTTTACCTTCCTTGAAACATTTCCCTATTTAACATTTTAATATCTTTATTTTCCTGGTAAAAGTGATGCAAGGAGGGCTTGACCTTCTGCTTTCACATGGGACTGTGTCAGCCAGAGGTTAAAGAGTGTGAATTGCTTCTGGCCAAGGTTCTTCAGTTCCAGCTGCACGAAGGTACAGCACGTCAGATGGCACAGATAGAAGAAAGAAATCACAAAAACCAATTTTTGTGCAGTTCAAACTTCCCCCCCCCCCAGTGCTGGTGAAGGCCCTGACAGTGCAAAAATTTCAGCTTTTTTTTCAGCTCGTGTCAGAACCCAGAAACCTGGGGTTTTTGAGCTTTCTGTGCTTTCTGGCACTGACCCCCTGGAGAACACTGCTTTGGACCTGAGGCCTTGGAGAAAGCTTCCAAATCTGAGTGATGGAGTTAAAATCACTGGTGTGTAGTTAAATAGAAGTGTGTGCTTTCACATGGTGAAGGGTTTTAAATTTGAGACTTTTCTATTATAGTAATAGGTATGGGACAAGATGGAGGATTTTGGGTGGTGTCTCTTTTTGGTGTTCATCTTCCTTCTTCATGGTTTTCAGGCAGTAGTTTCTGGTTGGTCAGTCAGTGTCACACTGAGGGTCACGGGAATTTAGTTATTGGGTTAAAAGGATAAATAATATAAATGTTAATTCTCTATTAAACTGTTTAAACTTAAAAGACCTTGTAGCAGCTGGATCTGTCTCCATTTTGCTCACTTCTAGTAGGTAGCTAGAAGTGCCGCTGAACTTTCTGTACTTTTGATAAGATTTAATAAACAACCAAGCCCAAACATGAGAAAATCTGTTTTCTTCATGTATTTTTTAATCCCGGCTCTGAGTGAAGGCAGAAGAGACTCCAGACAAAGCACAATGAAATGGTACAAAACTGCCAGAGCTGTCACAGCAGGGGACACGCAGCTCCCTGGTGCACACACACTTTGTCCCTTGCTTTTGGCTCTAATGGTCCCGTGTCCCCAGCACAGGCCTGGCCTGGCTCTGCCCCTGCATGGTTCATTCCTGGAGCTGCACTGGAGCCACCCCACAAACCTCTGCTCTGTGGAAGGATGCATAGGGAGACTCTGATCGACTTTCAGGCTCATCCCTGATGCAATGAATGGCCTCCCTTGGCTCCAGGTGTGTATTTACCTCCCCTTCCTGCTCCAGACTGGCATGGCAATCACCCAGCCCAGTGCCACTTCTCATGCCCAGCCAGTCCCAGGGTCCTGCTGCAATCAGCAACTGTCTGTTTGCCTCTTTCTGCTGTGGCAGAGGAGAGAATTGGGGCTACAGGGTCCAGAGAAAAAACAAGCTTTAGAAATTCCTGTTTCAGTGATGACACTTCTAGAGAGTGAACTGTGTATCAGTTTTATCTTTCAGAGCCTTTCCTTCCTCAAGTTTTTCTGTTTCATCAGAATCTGGTGCTTGCCGGGGTCACCCATCATCACCACAACATTGCCAGCAGTCAGTCCCACAGGATCCAGCTGCTCAGCAGAACCACCCTTCCTCCTCTGCCCCCAGCTGCAGGAACAGCAGCTTCCCCTCCCCTGGGAAAAGCTGGAATGACCAGAATGAGGCAATGAAAGAGGACAGGTGACCATGGAGGAGGGAGGGAGGTTCTGTCTGCAGGGTGAGTTTGATTCAGTAGCCCTGTGACATTCCCAACCCAGCCTGAAGGTACCCAGTGCAGCTCCCAGTGAGGCAGCACGTGCACCACAAGAATTCCCTTTTGCAAGCAAAAGAAAGAAAAGAAAACAAAAAATAACCTCGAACCCCCTCACCTAAGAAAAAAAAGCCAAAACAACACTTGGCTGTGCAGGGAACAGGGAAATAAGAGGGTCCTTAGAAAACTATTGCTATTTCCATCAGCCATTTGGACCTGCCCTTTCCAAGTTTGGAGGATGCTTTTCCCTTATCATCATCATCATCATCATCATCATNATCAGCCATTTGGACCTGCCCTTTCCAAGTTTGGAGGATGCTTTTCCCTTATCATCATCATCATCATCATCATCATCATCATCATCATCATCATCGATGTTGCAACTCAGTACCCTGATTGTATTGGAAATGGTAAATCCCTCACCCCTGGATTGTCACGCAGTTTGACCCTTCTCCCCTCTGGTCTGCTTAGCTGGCAGAGATCCAATTTCTCCCCGCCCCCTTCCCAGACCCTAGAAAAGACCTCTGTGCCCTGACCTCGCCCTCTTTCCGCTCCTGGGACCTCACAAGAAATAAACCTCGGATTCTCCTCAGGGGGGGGAAGAGCCTCTTTTGGATATCTTTTATTCTGTCCATGCGGGGGAAACAGGCTTTCTCTTAGTATCTGAGCTAGTCGGGGGCTAGGGGAGAGTCTCTTTTACACCCGCACATCATCATCATCATCCTCTGTAAATGACCCCAGAAGTGGCTCAGCCTTTGCAGCACTCAGAGGCAGATTTTGGTGGTCAGAACTGGCTGCTGCTACTGAGTTATCCTGACCAGTGCTGAGCATTTAAAATGATTTTGCATTTAAAAGGAAGAAAGCTGAGCTACTCTAAGGCAATGGTTTGTATTCAGCACATCTGGCTCAATAAATGACACATACAAGAGCAAATAAACACAGATGTCAGTAAATTAAGGAAGCTCAATCAACCAGAAAGTTGTCACGAAAAAAAGAAAAAATATTTAATGTTTCATTTTAAGACAACGGTTAAAGAACAAGCCTCCATGAGTGATCCTCTATAATTTCTAAAATCCTGGTTTGAGGGGAAATATTGTGGACACAAACCTCAGTCTCCGGTGGAGAAGTAAATAATGCATCAGTCAGAATAAAGAGAAAATAACTCCTTTTTCTGCCTTTTCTCCTGTGCACAAAGTAGTGTTGTGACATAAGAGGAACAGAAAGCATGTACACATCTAGGAGAGACACAGCAGACATGGCAGTGGCTGCAGCATGCAGTCAGGGAAAATAAAATACAATACTTCCTGATGCACTAAGCTCGTAAAAGCAGAGAAATGAGGAATTCCCCATGACTAATATTTTTGAGCACATAGCATGGGCAGCTGACTATAGATACTTTTTTTTAATAAACTGCTTTTTCTTGATCTCCCAATTCTAAGATGAACTTGAAGGTTGAGTAATGCTCTCCACCTGGAACTGACAGACTAAAAGTAAGCTGCTTTTTTTTTTTTTTTTTTTTTTTTAATGTAGTGATTACAGAATCACAGAATCACCAGGTTGGAAGAGACCTTGAAGATCATCGAGTCCAACCCATGCCCTAACACCTCAACTAGACCATGGCACTGAGTGCCACATCCAGTCTTGTTTTAAACACATCCAGGGATGGTGACTCTGTGCTAAGCTGCCTTTTCAAAAGTCTGAAGAAATTTCACTCTGGGTCTTTTCAATTCAATTCTTCCCTCTCTGGTAGCCAGAGCTAGATTTGACTCTGCCACGCTGTATGAGTGACCTCTGTGAGCCCCTGGACCCCCCTCTCAGCACAGAGC
Organism: Rhabdornis inornatus; assembly: GCA_013397075.1. Classification (NCBI taxonomy): domain Eukaryota; kingdom Metazoa; phylum Chordata; class Aves; order Passeriformes; family Rhabdornithidae; genus Rhabdornis; species Rhabdornis inornatus. The sequence goes on along the minus strand of VWZS01007625.1, from coordinate 835,023 downwards.
TCCTCTTTGTGGGCAGCCAGAGAAGAAGTGCAAGTGCCTGAGCTCACTGCCTTCTCGTGAGGAAGAGCTTGCCCAGAGATCAGCCTCTCCCCTGCAGCTCACCTCCCCACCCGGGTTTTTTGCAGTTCAGGCTGCTAGGAAGCAGAAATCCAGCTGTGCCCATGCTGTCCCAGTCCCTCTGCTGCAGCCCGGCTGTCTGCAGCCTGTGGCTGAGGAGCCTCCCAAAGCAGAGACTGATTCTTGGTGTAAAATGGCCCACCGGGGACATTTCTGCTTTCCATGAGCAAGCAGAAGCACGTGCAATTAACCACTTTGTCCACATCTGGCCTCTGCAGCATCACACCAGGCACAAAAGGGGCCAACTGCAGCCAGAGCCCCCCAGGCAAATCCTGAGCTGGATCCTGAAAACATCTGCACACACCCTGCACACACAAAGCTGAAGATTGCTCTGCAAAAAGCCCAAGTTATGCTTGTTCAGCCTTGCACTGCAGGGTTGAGCAGTGTCAGACACTAAAGGGGAACCTCATCTCTGTCTGAAACTAATTCCAGCATGTCTGGGAGAGGAAGGGAAGAAGGGAGCCTTAGAAAGCAGAAAAAGCTATTTGGGGCAGATTTCTGGCAAAGGAGAGTGCCTGGGAACCTACACCTTTGCTTGGATGTCTATAAAGACATTTCAAATTACTCATTCACAGTATGTCTGACACATTTGGAAGAGAAAAATAACCTAAAAACTGGTTTCCTAAATGTTTTTCCTTATCCTCCTTTAGCTGGTTTCTTTCCTCCCACAGTTGTTTGTGCAGGTAGCCTGGGAGACCTCAGCTCACATCAAAGCCAAGCAAAAGGGATTTGGGGGAAGAGGGGAACCAAAGTTGGGATTAAATGAGGGGGAGGTGGAAAGGAAACACAAGTGTGAAGCAAACTAGGATTAGTGTCAGTTTTGATATATTTGAAATGTATTCCATTCCTTTAAAATACCTTTGTGCTCATCTCTCCCTCTGCTCACTTCCATGGGAGAAGGGCTGGGAAGCAGGGTCTAACTTTAACCAAGAAATATTGTTTTCCCATTCTGCTTCAGAGGGCTAATCTAAACAAAGAACAATTCTCATAGACATTTTTCCACCCCTTGTGATAGGCCAATAACCCAGAAAGTTCTGCTTCAGCACAGCTTACTCTGGCCTCCAGATGGCACTAGGAAAAGAAGCATGAAGAAAACAACACTAATTATTTTCACATCTCCTTTTTCTTTTCCCCATTTTGTATTGCTCTCTCTTGCTGGATTTCTTTTTATAGAGTGCAGTGGTGTGTGGGGAAACTCCTGACTTCAGTGTGCTGTTGCCACTGGTGAGCTCAAGGAGCAGACCTGTGCTGAATTGGGTATGGAGTGAAGCAATCTGGAGTTCCACCCCCTGGCAAAGGGCTCCTGTCCACGTGCAGACAAGAAGGGAGGACTCATGCCAAGGTAGGAGTTTGTGGGATTGCATTGATTTGTACTCCAGGTGTGCCAGCACACTGCTCTGCCCCCCTCAGCACTAACACATGGAGCTGGCACATTATCCAAGGTGCTTTTAATCACCTCAATCTCTGCAGGTGACAGCACAGCCTTGTGGAAAAGGCTTGAAGAGACCAGCTAAGTAAAGGCCAGCCCGGGCATTCCCCTAGCTAGCAGAATTCTGTCCAGCCTGCTTTGTATAACACCTCCCAGGAAATGGGCACTTCTACTCTCATCTGTCTTCAGCACTTGAAAAGTTTATTTGCATTTCCAGCTGCAAAGTAAATCCATTCTTTCTTTTCCCATTTGCAGTGGATAGCATACTATTTCTTTCCTTTCCCTTCACAGCTACCATTTATGTATTTGAAGACCTGTTTGTGCCCTCCCCACCCCAATATCTGTGCTGTAAATACTCCCAGCTACTTCTGTACTTCAGATGTTGCTTGCTATGTTTGCCTCTAGGCTCTCTCTTAGATTGAGCTGGGTCTTCCTTCCTTCCTTCCTTCCTTCTTCTTTTTCTTCCCTCAAGACTAAGTTCTGCCTACAACCTCAAACAATTGGTATCCTATAATCACATTGACTTTTTCCTACAACAGCATCATCTTCTATTTCATTTTCAATCATGCTCCATTTACAATCTGTTCCAAGATGCAGATTCTCTTTTCCAGATCTGCAGCACATTGAGCTCACCCGTATTTCACATTTGTGCTCACAACTATTCCTATGTATGTGTAAAAGTTTGCATATGTCTTTCTGCATTATTGAATTCCTGTTTTTCCAAATCATTTACCCAACTTGTCAACACCATTTGAAATACTAATTTTGCTTCCACTGTCTTGTAGACTTGATCATTCATTAAATAACTAATCACGTTGTATACAGAGGTAAGTCTTAAATTAGGTGACCACAAACAGAGAAGCACTTTTCATAACATTTATAATGTTATAGGGAAATATAATTCTAAAAGACCCTGTTCATCCAGCCATAAACTACAGCCATTTTCTTTTTAACCTTATGAATTACACTAGTCCCTGTTAGTAGACAGCCTACACAAATATCTGAAAACGCTACTGCTTTCTATGCAAAAAATCTTTTATTTCCACCAATTTCTTGACTGTAAGTTGTCAGAGATCTACAAGAGCAGCATGAAGGCAGAGCTGGTGCTTTCACCCAGTCCTGCACGGGATGAGAGGCACACCTCATGCAGGGCAGGATGGATCTGTCACGGCTGAGGTGACCCCACCGTGCCTTTGTGTTTAACCAGGGCCTGATGAGCACATTCCCCAGGCTAGAGCTGCCCTCTGCTGTTGGCACCAGAGGACCCTGAACCCTGTCCAGCACGCCCTGAGCAGGCTCTGCAGCTCCATCCCATGGTGTGCAGGCTGCAGCTCCATCCCCTGGGAGCACTGGGATGCCCCTGGGAGCATTCCCACTCCCACACCCATTCTGCAGGAGCAGCAAAGCCCTGAGCTGGGGCTGGACTCTGAATCACACAGAGTCACACAATCACCACGGTGGAAGAGATCTTTAAGATCGAGTCCAACCCATGCCCTAACACCTCAACTAACCCACGGCACTGAGTGCCACATCCAGTCTTGTTTTAAACACATCCAGGGATGGTGACTCCACCACCTCCCCAGGCAGATCTTATCACTCTTTCAGTTAAAAACTTTTCCTAACATCCAACCTATATTTTCCTCGGTGCAGCTGAAGGCTGTGTCCTATCATTTTGTCAGTTGTTGCCTGGAAAATGAGGCTCAGGCAGGTTATGAGTCTCCCATCAGCTGAAGTATTGGGTTTGCATGGCCAAGCTTTGGCAGGGTGGGAGCTCCAGGGGTGGCTTCTGTGAGCAGCTGCTGGAAGCTTCCTTGGTGTCCAGCAGAGCCAATCCTGGCAGCTCCAAAGACAGACGTGCTGCTGGCCAGGGCTGGTCAGTCAGAAATGGTGGGAACACCTCTGGGACAACAGATCTGAGAAAAGAGTTGTTGCACAGTTATGGCCAGAGAAGAGTGGGGCCTGGAGGGAATGCAAAGATCCACCCAGAACTCATGGGGATCCACAGGGATGCAGAGATCCAACCACAGCAGAAGGCAGAGCTGGAAGGAGGGAGGGCTGGGAGGAAGGTGTTTTCAAGATCTTATTTTTTTTCTCATTATCCTGCTCTGTTTTGTTAGTGATAAAGTCAATTAGTATCTCTAATTAGAGCCTGTTTTTCCCATGATGGTATCTGGTGAGGGATCTCTCTCCCAGTCCTTATCTCAACCCATGAACCCTTTGTTGTTTTATTCTCTCCTCTGTGCATTTGCAGAGGGGAGTGAGAGAGGCTTTGGTGGGTACCTAGAATCCATCCAGGATTCCCACCTGCAGGGAACCTTTGCACTTTCAGGCTCAGAGATCCCCTCCCTCTGTGATCTGGGGTGGTAAAGCCTTGCTGATTGAGGAATACTACCAATTTAGGGTGGAATTGGAGAAATTGCCACACATCTGGCCAGTTGCCATTGTTTACCTGAGTGCTCCAGAGCAATCCCGAGTGGAAGTTTAGGCTCAGTGAAATGTTTTTCCTCTGGCCCAGGAAATTTAAAGCCATCATCACAGCCAAAGCCCCTGTTTGCAAGGAACAAAACATGCTTGGTGCATGTGTGTGAGGTGCTTCCTGGGGTCAGGCAGGAGTCCAAAAGCACAAGATTTCAAGGCAATGATACCATTTAATTCCTACATGATAACCTACTTTCACAAATTTCTTGGCCACCTCAGTACGATCCCTGTACAACCACCCTAATTTCAGCAGCCACCCTTCCCACCCAACATAGGCAGAAATGGGGTTTATTTGCAGCAGCCTAATAGAACAGCATAGTGGGATTTTAAGCAGAGGCTGCTCACATGCCTTCATCCTACCCCAAGCAGGTAAGGCATTCACCTCTTAGGACAATCCTGATTTGTGGCACAAGAATTAAGGCAATCCATCCTGGAGAGAGCTGGCTAGCCAGCACACATTCAGGGCCTCTCTCTGCAGGCTGTGTCCACTGAAATTCAAAAGTTGTCTTCTCAGGCTGATATTTCAGTAACCAAAACTTCTGTCCTTTAAGATTTTTTTGGAAATCTTAGCTTTTCTTTGTTTAAAAAAAAAAAAGTTTGCACTGATTATGTGATAGCTTCTGCCACTCTAGCTGTAGTTCATTCAAGAGGTTTTCATCTGTTTGAGGTTTTTCACTTTCCTGCAAACTGCTTTTTTGAGCCCTTTTATGTTATGCGGCTTTTCTCCACAGACTATTTATAGGAATACACCTGTGCTAAAGGGAAGAGAACTTTCCAGCACTTCGAATAAATGTCTAGCACTCGGTTTGAAGTGCAAAGCTAGAAGATTATCAATGTAAGTGGTATGATTATATGCAAATGAAGTGCAGTTTGTATTTCCAAAGCCTCTCTTGTCAAACTTGTGTGTGAAGGCATTGGGCTATGCCAGGCAGCCAGAACAAAGGCAGCCATATCAACTCAGCTAGACTAACATTACATAGCAGAAGGAATTAAGTATCTCACCACCATTAGGCTCAAACATCACAACCTCTCTGCACACAAAGGAGGATCAATTCCACTTTCAGGGAAGCAAGTCAGAGTGCTTTTCCCACTGGGGAGCAAGCTGGGCTGGCAGCACATTGCAGCATCCTTCTGCAGCATCCAAGACCCCGAGACCAGGATAAATTGGTTCTATTTTAAACATTGATCATATGCTGGTAGCAGGGGCAGATAACCTACAGGCAAAGGGGAAACAAGGTACAACTGATTGAACTTACCCTCATTACTGTTCTCTTCAGATGCCAGATTCAAGGATGGCCAATTCCCTTCAAGGCAAAGCCCACTTCTGCAGTGGAATAAATAAGAAAGTTTGCTCTGTTCCCCTTTCCAGAGGACAGACAAAGCCATGTCTTCACAAAGGGACATTTTCATCCACAACATAAAACAAAGTTCTCTCTCTCAAAGGTCTGAAATAAAAAGTGTTCAGCCAGGACAGATTAGGAGAGATGAGAACAAAATGAAGCTCATAAAGTAACCTGTATATGCAATGGAACAACTGTTACTAAGTTATTATGACAGCAATGCTTACACAAATACATACACATATATTTTTTCATGTATAAGCATGGGAAGAGAGGGCACCACACCAAGGAAAAGTCAAGTTCCACTCTTATGCCTCTTGTCCAACTCATGGGATGCCTTTTCTTTGGTCTTAAAATTAAGAGTCAGACAAGGTTAAAGGATAAAGGATTTTTATCTCAGTATTTAATAAGGATCCTTATGGTGCAACACTTTGGCACAGTGGAGCACGCTGAAATGCACACACTCAATAGATCATGTATACAATTTCACAGACCTCACAAATTAGCATATCTAACAAAGACACCTTAATGAGAGGCTTGAATGAATAGAGTGATATTCCTCCATCCTGAAGTATTCTTCCCTGGATGGGTCTAATTCTGGTTCACAGGATGTATTTTAGGGGGCACCTTGGTTTCTCAAGACAACATTTCTGGCCTCCAACTGTGAGGCCTTTAGGATGTTTGGTCCTCTGGCCTAGCAGAATACCAGGACTATGCTAAGCTATCAGACTTAAGGAGTTACAAGTATGCATGTTAAGGGCACTGAGGATACATGAAACATATATAAAAGGCAAAAAATCATTATGATCACATGGACGTGAGGTACCCAAAGATGGCACTGTCGAGCAGCAGTTCCCCCCCAGCACCAGCACCACTCAAAACTGAGACACTGAAGCAGATGCAGGGATCCCTCCCAGCATTTTCTTGAACTATTTTTGCCTCTTTCTCAGCCACGCTCACCGCATCTCCATGATAAGTCACTCAGTGGTTCAAGCTGGGGCTGTGGTGGGACCTGTGTGGACGCTTGGGGCAGCAGCAATGTTGACAGCAGTTCTTGTACCCTCAGATCTCAGTGCCAGATCAGGGGACACAGGCTGGGGACATGGACAGGCACATCCCAGCAGTGCACTTGGGCTGTGGTGCAGGAATGCCACTGCCTGCAGAAACCACCAGGAAAACCAAGCCAGGTGAACTGAGAGCTGTGGGTTGGTGACTGCCATGGCCCAGGTGAGACAAAACCAGCGAGAGAAACACCCCTCAGCTGACAGCCAAACAGCCTCATCCCTGGGACATGAACCATTTTGGCCATGCTGTGAGGGACCAGAGCTGGTCCTGCTTCTCTGCAGTCCTTTGAGACCTGCTTTGAGAGGTGCACTGCTCCTAAAAGAGCTAAATGTGCTTGGCAGCACATGAGCTAAAATGGGAAAGGCCCCAAGTGCAAAGACGACATGCATTAACGAAACAGGGCACATCTCAGGTCTGGAAAATGTTCCTTTCAAGCCAATCCATGATCTTCATTTGATGCTTATCCATTGCAATTATATTCTTGAGTGAGTAAGGCTTTCTTTCCAGAAAAGCCAGTCCCTGCACTGAGGAGGGGTGGATGAGGAAAAGCTGAAGGAAATGGAAAAAATGTACTTTCCACACCAGCCGGCTCCTTTTCAAAACCAGTCATTCAGCAGAACTGAGTCTATCAGAAGGTTGTAGCATCAAGAGTGCATAAACCCTGCGGAGGAGGCAGCTCCCACCCCTGGTGCCAGACTGTCTGTGGGAAGTACAGGGATGACTGTGCAAGGCACAAGTGTGCCCTGCAGCTGCTGCTCCTTCCCTGCACTGGCACCCCTCTGTGCCAGCCTGCAGTGGTGCCTGGCCACTTGTGCTGATGGTCAGTGCTCAGGTAATACATGGTAGAATGAAAATGCAAAGGAAATAATTTTCATTTTGTGTTTCGTTACCTAGTGCACTGCAAAGGCTGAGAAGAAAATGTTTTCTATGGGAAAAAATCTAGATAATATCACTTATCAGAGTTTTTATGGTGAAGATGGGTGAGCATTACATGACTCTGATCTGATCACTGCCTGCGTCAGGAAAAATAATAGTGTGCAATAACCACACACTTGCACTGGAGTGGTGAGCACAGCACATAAATGTCCTATTTCACTGCTCCCACAGAGTGCTCAGGAGGCCTGCTGGGAGCCTGTGGGCTTCTGCTGGCTTTGTATCCATACCACCCCTAACCATTAGTTCCTTCTGCTGGGTGATTGTGAAATTAGCTGGTGGTTTCACTCCAAGCCTTGGGTTTGTGCACCCCTCCCATTGCCCCTGGCAGTGCCACGGCTCAGTGAGCCTGGCAGCTTCACCAGCCCCAGCCCTGCTGAGCACCCACAGAGTCCCCTGACCTGCCAGCTGGCACAGGTGGCTGTGCTGGTGAACCTCGGGGGAACACTGCAAAGCTCATGGGTGCAGGAAGCTCTGTGTCTATTCTTACACAGTTTCACTAAAGCTGAACTTGCAGCTTGACTGCCTGCTCCTTCCTACAAATACCCAAGAAAGATTCCAAGCCTATTGCAAAGCCCCCAACAGAATTACTTTGGCCACACACAAGCTGCTCTGTCTCTGCTACGGGAGCAATGGACTGGCCGTGAAGGACATGTCCCCACTGGCACCTGGCCATGCCTAACTGGCACTTTTCCTCTGGAAGACCAAACTGAACTGTGGAAAATCAGATCATCAGCTGTGGACTGTGGGTATCTGAAGTTACTGAGGAGATGGCGCCATGCATGCTTGGTGTTCTGATGGTGAACTTTTGAGTCAGACACAAATGAAGATATTCTAGACTTCAAAGTGCTACTCCCATGATTTTGCTCACTCAGCCATATTAGTGTGAGACTGGCTGCTCACCAGACTGCCCAGTTTCTTTCCTCTCATCACACAACCCTGACAAGCCTTTGTAAAGTTTCTCAAATGTAGAAATAAACCTACACTCATAGCTGGCCAGCTCCAAAAAAACAGTACTTTTTCCTGCATCTATGCTGCCTTTAAGCCTTTGCCTCATCTTGAAGAGGCTGGGTGTGGCCATTCCCTGGAAAATACAGAAGTTCCCAGGTTTTCTTGTTTCAAGTTAACCCAAAAAACTGGCTCCATGAGAAAAAACACAACCTCAGAGCTATTCAAAGCTCCCAGCTGCACAGTTAAGATAGTTCACTGTTAGGCTTTGACTGCATATGAAGATGAGGAAGAGGGTGCTGAGCAACCCAAAGAACATTGGTCTGAAGGGAAAGGTTTCCACATAAACAAAACACTGTATTCAAACCCAAGTGCAAACAACAATTTTTAAGCCACCAGTGAAAATTAAGCTTGTTCTTTTACTTGTTCTTTTTACAGAAAGACCATCACAGTATATCTTCAAGTAGGTGAGAGCACCATGAGCTCTTGGCATTTTCCTTTCCAGGGTTTTTCTTCTGCTCAGCTGGAGTTAGAAAAGGCCTCCAGGATCTCCCCTCTTGAAAAAAGGCAACAAATCCCTTTAGGGTTAGCAAGCTGTGGTAGCCTGCTCAGAGCAAGATTTGTTGGCTTAACTCACTATGGCTATCCAGTCTTTGAAACCTTTAAAAACACACCAAAATATCAGAAACCATTCACAGCACAGCATAAAAGAAACCTCAGGTGTCTAGGTCCATCAGCTTTCTAATTCCCCACTGCATGCAGCACTCTTCATGAGGACCAGGACAATTTGTTACTCACCTCCTAGTTGTCTGCTGAGCAATGTCTTTTCCTGACTCATTTTACTCTGGATGTTTAAGTCATGTTATCTGAGATGATATTTTACAGCTGTCTGGGAGAACAAATCACACATTCATTCAGAATGGCCCAGAAACACATTGGACCCTTCCTTTGAATTTTGATTAATTTGCATTTGAGCATCCTAATTCTAGATCTGAGACCCAACTCATTCTATTCTGGACATTAAGGACAAGCAAACACATAATTTAGACATTTGTGAAGGCTGGAGCTCAAAGGTGCTACGATATATTTTCCACTTAAAAAGAGCAGAAGAATTCATGCTGGTGTAATGCAAATGAATGTGGTTTTGCACTGTATGAACGTGTTTCCTCTGAAAGAGATTTTGATTCCTTGAAAACAGCAACTGCTGGTGCCTGACTTAGCAAGAGCAGCATTTATGGCACCAAGAGGATAAAAAGTAGGGAAAGTTCAGCAAACTTTAAAAAAAATCCAACCAACCAACCAACCAACCAACCCTCCTCATCTTTGCCATAAACATGATGAAATTTCTGGTCATACACTTCCTTTCAGTTGGATTATGGTTCCTGCAGCCACTACTCATTTGCTAACTGGAACACAATACAGGGAAACAGATAAAGTTGTTAAGATTCCTGTCTCTAGGTAACACCAAAACTATACTCTCAGGGCATTTTAGTGCTTAATTAAAAAAACCATGAAGGCCTTCTCCTTCCCATTGAAAACCTCAGAGCCATGCAGCCACCAAAAAATGGATCCCCAAAATCCAGCATTTATCAAGCAGCAGCCAGGTGATAAAGGCAGTGGAGCAAAAAGGACTCACTGAAATAATTCCTGCTGAGCATATTCCTGTATAGCACCTGAGAAACTTCAAAAGCAGTCACCAAGGACAGGGGGAAACAAGCCCTCATTTCTCAGCCAGTCATTTATCTGCCAGCCTGGGACTGAGTCATTCAGAACATGCCCTCATTAAATATGCTCTAGATGGAAATTGTTCTCATTTAAGCCAAAAAGGCCAACCTGCAAAAAGATGATTTATGTGCACACCAACAAATGGCTTGCTCGCCTATGAACCCACATGTATCCCAAAAAAATTGCCAGCTTAGCAAACATTCAGTTGATGTGTGCAGAAATGCAGATTTTTTTTTGTCGAGGTCTGATGCATCAAGTGATACTAAATGGGAAGTTCACAGAGCCACAAGGAATGAAGCTAGTGCTGGGAGTGAATGCAGCACAAAGTATTAAAATTCATTTTTAAGCTGAGTCTGGAGGGTGCCTGTGGTGAGAAGATTAAAGAAGCAACCCCATTTCAGCTGCAACATGGCACAGAATAACTTGTTCAAAAGTCAATTGGAATTGTAGGATGTCTGCTTTCTGATAATATTTAGTTGCACTGTTAGGTTTCTTTCTGTGACTTCAGATTTATTTCAGTCTGTTGCTGAGTTGGAGGTAGACCACAGATCTGAGAAGACAGAAGTTGCAAAGCCCTTGAAACCTCCCAATTCCAGAAAGGGTTTCCCAAATGCTATGAATCATATTGCCTTCATTTCTTCTGCCATACAATTTTCTGAGAATGTGTACCTAAATTTTGTTTGGGGTTCTGCTTTTATTTTTTCAAATCCCATTTTTAAATAATACAGGAAGAAAATTGCAGTTTTTTTTCTTCTCCTACTCCTGTGGTATGAATGCTGTTGTTACTTTTTCTCCAGAAAGATGAAATTACCTCCAAAGCCAGGTTGCAATTTGAAAACTGTCACTTAGAGCTGGGTTTCCTCCTGTATTTTTCTGCAAAGGGTTGCAGCATGTCCACAAGTCAGGAGAGGGGCTGTCAGCACTGGTGAGTGAGTTTCACACTTCAGCCGGAGAGGTTCCAGAAACTTCCTTGGAAGCTCATCTCAAGGAAGTGTGGTTTGGCTGCTGTGTGACTCACACGTAAGTGGAGCTGTTGCTCACACGTTTGCTACTCCATGCACCTCAGCCCTCTCACAGATAAACGTTTGCCAGCTTGCAGTTATGAATCACACACCTGAGCTGGCTAAAACTGGCACATGTCCCTTAAATAGTTCAGCAGCTGTGTTGGAAGTAGCTGTACCTCTCAGAAGCCTCTGAGTGCTTCACTACTTACTGATCTCCAGTATGCAAATGGAGCAGAAACTGGGTGAAGAAACCCTATTTTTATTACAACCTCCCCTACCACTTTCCACTTTCCAGCTCCTCCCCAGGTCCAGGAATGACTGGAAATTTGGAGGTAGCCACCACAAGCTCACAAAGCCTCTCATCTGCATCCCACCAGGAGAAGGGCAGGCTGAACCCCCTGACTTCAGAGAGGAATTGCTCCCCACCCTATTTCCACTACTGACTGGAAACAGCTGAGGATTCAGATCTTTACACTTTTTCCACCTTCAGTTGCCTATATAAGTAGGCACAGAGTGTATCTTGAGACAGGGTAAAAAAAAGAGAGAGAAAAAAAGAGAAGAAAAGAAGGATGTGGTTGGTTATGCTGCTTATAAAATTAAGGCACCGTCTGTAAGAAAACACCTTCATGCTCTGTAGAACAATCTGGACTGAAGCAATACTGCTGATCTGCTTGCTGGGGTTCAGGTAAAGTAATTCCTATTCTGGTTATTGACTTTTATTTTTCCCACAATTTAATAGCAGCATTAATTGTAGATGCTATTTTCAAGCTGGTTAGATGATTGTTACTTATAAAGTTCAAACAATAAGATCCAACATGGTATTGTTTAGCTTAGAGCAGAAAAAAATATTTCTGCTTTAGTGATAAATATAAATTTATTCCGTTGTAATCAAAATACTTAGGAAAAAAATGGTAAGAAATTACCCAGCTACAGATGAAATATATGGCAGGAGTGCGACCTGCTGCTCATTGTTGCTCTGAGCCATCTTACTCTTCTCCAGTACATCCACGAGAGAATAACTTCTATCTAACATGAGTAATGTTCTAGGAAATAGGTATAAACAAAGGATGATTTTGCTAGTGAAGCTTTCATGGATAAGAACACCCTTAGTGTAACATCTCTAATCTGTGCTTTCACACAGATTTGTGTGAGTCCCAGCTAGGGCCAGATGAACTTGGACCAAAGCTGCAAAGAGGAAACCGTTCATGCATTCTGCTGTACTGCAAAAAAATCTAGTGGAGCTATTACTGTAAAACCTTGCTGTTCATTTCCTAGGTCAGGACACCTTTGCTGCTCACTAAGCCACAAGCTCCTGCTATGGGGAAACCTAATTAATATTTAATGAGTTCAAAGAAAGACGAAAATCCTCAGCAGGAGTCACTGAGAACAAATGGAGCAGCAATGACACAGAGGCTGGACCAGCTAACACACACTTTCTTCAGTACTGTTAATTGCAGGTTCTAATATTATCTTTTGGTTTCTAGGAGTTGTCTGACACAATCCTAAAGCCACAGGAGATTCCTTCAAAACACCTGTTGAGGAGAGAGAAATTTTCCTCAGAAGACTGGAAAAGAGCAAAAGTGGTACCTCTCTTAAGAAGGTGGAAAGGAAGGAGTCGGAAAAACTAGATCTGTAATCCTGGCTTTCGTATTTGAAAGAAATACTGAAATCACCCACCTAAGAATCTGTTTGCAAGCATGGAGAATTCAAGTCAGTGGTAAGTTAAAAACCTGCACAGATTAATCTGAGAATGACTGAAACAGAAGTAATTTGACTTCCTCTGTGACCCTGTCAGTGAAGGGAGATGGGGGTGTAGGAGGGGGAAACAGACTTCACACACTACCTCTAAAGAAATTCTCATAAGCAAAGGAAACATGAGCAGTATGAAACCTCTGTATGATCAGTGAGTACCCACTGAGATTCTAATCAGTGTCTGCACTATAGGAAAGATGTCTCTGGTACAGTTCAGTATCATTCAGGATGAGTATTATCAGTCTTTTTACTAATCATTTGGACAATGCAGCAAAGATGATGCTTATGAAATGACTGCAAGGTTATTTGTCAATGAAAATGATTCTTCAAGCGTTACTTAGTCTGCAACAGTTGCAAACAATTACTGTGGATTACTCAAGATGTGACTTTTAAATTCAAGACACTAAAATGATAAAAAACCACCATGTTTTTGACAATCAGACAATTATCTATTTAAAGGCTCTTTTCTTGAAATTAATAATTTCCTGGAGTAATGCTACATGTAATTCAGTACCAATGAATTCTAAAGAAAAGGCATTCAGTGAGCTAGAGATACAACAAAAGTAGCCCCAAACCTCAGACTTTGGAGAGTCATTATGCACAATTTTCTGATACATTTACAAAGTATACAAAGTGCTGGGTTGACAGGGGTTGTCACTGCCCCAAAATGTTTCATGTTGCCTGATTTTTCCCCAGGCAAATGGGTGTCCGTGGCCACAGGACATCCATGCTCACACTAAAGCTGATGTTCCCATGTCCCCTTCCCTGTCCTGCCCTCGGTGACAGCAGCATCTGCCCAGAGTGATCCCTTCTACACACGGCACCAGCTCAGCTCCGTGTTTTGTGTGGCTTTCCCACTTCTCACATACCACAAATGTGGTTTTCCAAGTAGCTGCCACGTATTGCTGGCTCAAATGGACTGATTTAACCTCCTCTTGAGGACCAAACCAATGTTTTGTCTTTTGCTCTCATTTCTGACAGATAAATCCACTGAGAACATCCAGTTTCCTTTTGCAGTTTCCTGAATTAACAACACCGTGACAGCCCAGCTCACGTGGCTCTGTCTTGATGCCTTGAGAGGCTACCTAGAACAGAGGCTAGACAGTGTTAAAGGAATAAAGTAGGGATTTATTGAAAGGCTTTCAATGGATACACCTTGGGCAGTACAAGAGCCCAGCCAAGGCTACACCCAAGATGGACCCTGGGTCAGGAGTTTTCACACTTTTGTAAGTTTTGGTCCATTTCCATATTGGGGTTCATTGTCCAATTCCAGCTCCAGGTTCTGCAGTCCCATCCTCCCAGATTCTCTCCTCAATTCCCTGCTCTTTGCACTTTTTGGGCCTGAAGCTGCAGCAGTGTCCTTGGTTGTGGGGCTGGAAAAGAATTGTTTAGTGTGACTGAGCTGTGAGGAGAACTTGCTGACACTTCATATGAAGTTCAGAGTCACACACTAATGCAGTACAGAATCTGGAAAATATAAAAGCTAAAACTGAAAGCTAAACCTTGAGGCATCAGCCCAGTTCTCTGCAGGTGGCAGTGACACCCAGCCCATCCCCAGAGGTCACCCTCACTCCTGCAGTGGGGTCACACAGCCGAGGACAGTCTGGATGTAGTGCATCCCCTCAGTAACCTGCACCCATTCTGGTTGTAATCCTCATCAGCTTTCAGGCAACCACCTCCCTACCTACTGAACAGCCCCTGCCCTAAACCCTGTTTTCTCTAGTGCTGTTCACTTGTTTCCAGTACGCTTTGCTGAAGTGCAAGTGCCTAAAATCCCCAGCCTTTCCCTTATATGAAAAAGCAGATACTTCATCAAAGATAAGGGTCTGGTAAGAGCTCTGAAAGGCTTATTTAGCAGTTTTCTTTAAAAGCCTGTGTGAAGATTAGACTCAACAGTTACAGAATTGCTTTAATCACATTTGATACTCTTTCCTTCAACAGATAGACAAGATTGAACCTTTTCCAGGCACACTAATAACAGACATACTTCATAACAATTACTGAGCTGGATCTTCAGTTTTCTGTGCCAGTTCTTTCTGTAGTCTGAGCTGGAAAATAACTGTTTCACTAATAGGAGCATGTCAAGCTCTGAGTGCATTCTGTGTTCACATATATTTATTTCCATTATCACTCACTGATTCCCACAAGCCATCCCACTCTGACCTCCAGCACAATGTCAGCATTCCTGCGATATTAGTGCTATAAGAGTTGGCAAAATGCAAGGCTATCTCCTCAGCTGTTCTCTGTCTCTCTATTTTTAAAAAATATTTTATTTTAGCCATGCTAAAAAATAAATTTTTTTCACCAGTTGGTTCTGGTTTCTTTAGCAAAGTTTGGCTTCATCTGGCAGTGCTTAAGAGCTGTCACTTTTCATCCTCCAAAGCAAAGATTCTCCTCTTGATGAAACTCTTCTTAAAACATCTTCACTTACTCCTAAAATTTCTTTTGAGCTACTTGGTTGGCTGAACTGGACTGAGAACTTCAACTACCAATTTTTTCTGCTTTATTAGGACTTTTTGAGGTTTTGATTTAAAAGAGGTTATAAAAAGCACTTTTAAGGCATGATTTGTTAAAGCATAAGTATATTTTTAAAAACAGAGATAACATTCAAGGCAAATTATTTTTTTTTAAGAATTGTATTATGAAGATGTCATGGCTTCCACTTGCTAATCTTTGCTGGATTATCTAAGATAACCAGATAAAATTTCAAGTGCAAACCCCAAATTTAAGCAATGCTGAAAGTTAAGCACAATCATGAAAAACACCCTTACTCATTTTGCACCTAGATAAAAGATCAGTCTTCTTAAGCTGACCTTTTAAAATACTGCATTGGATATAGGCACTGTATGAAACTAAAACATTATATAAATGTGGGTGCAGTAAAAGCACATCAGCAAAAGCTATTGATGCATGGGGATTCAGATATAAGAGTAAAATTCCAGCTATCAGATCAACATACCTTAATAGGGAATAATAATTTCATTAATTTCTGTGTAGCAACAAAACTAAGCATAAGTGTTAGGGAAATTTCAACAGGTGTACAAATTATTAAAGATAGCCAGTAGTCTTTAGAGTTTTTTGAAAATATGTGTTTGAAGGAGTCAGTATCTTCAATATCTGAATGGGATTATTTTACATGGGATGGTAATCAGGGGATGCTGACTACTTTCCCCTGAGAATCAGACTCCCTTGTAACATATCAAGCCAGTCAAATTGGAAACAGAAAGCTCTGTGCTTGAGAGGTTTCACTTTCCATAATAGACAAAGTGTCCAGCTCAAAACCAAAAAAATCTAGAACTGTGTTTGAAAGTATCTTGGTTTGATTTGGCTCTATCATGGCGTTAACTGTGAGTCTTACACATTTCCAACCCGCTCTTTTTGTCATTTCAGGGAAGAAATTACCAACAGCAGTGAGAATTGCAGTTTTACAGAGATTGACAGATTGGCATGGCAGGTGCAGCTGAGGATCTCCATCCCCACCTTCATCCTGGGGCTGGTTCTCAACAGCCTGGCCCTGCGTGTGTTCTGCTGCTTTTGGAGAAAGCAGACCAAGACCTCGGTGTACATGATCAGCCTGGCCCTGGCAGACATCCTGCTGCTCCTCTCACTGCCACCAAAGCTCTACTACTCTGTCACCTCGGTGCCTGGGCTGCTGTGCTCCTTCATACAGGCTCCTTACTTTGTCAACACCTACACCAGCATCTTCATCATTGTCTGCATCACTGTGGACAGGTACATCTGCATAAGGCACCCGTTTGAAGGGCGAGCTAACCAATCCCCCAGGTGGGCTGTCTTGATTTGCTGCTTCATCTGGGCAGCAGCTTGGATCTGCAGCAGCCCAATGTATTTGTTTCACAGGAAGGAATCTATTAGATGCTTTCACAACATGTCACAGCAGACGTGGAGTGTCCCCTTCATTGTTTCTGTGGAAATATTTGGGTTTCTGATCCCGCTTGCAGTGATGGTTTTCTGCTCTGCTCAAACCATCTGGATTCTTCGGAATCACAAAACTCATGACGAAAAGAACGTGGAAGAAAGGGGCTCATTGCGAGTAATCGTCATCAACCTCGTGGTGTTCCTGGTGTGCTTCACCCCCGTCCACCTCGGGATCTTCCTGCAGTGCCTGGTGAGGCAGCACGTGATCGTGGGCTGCAGCATGAAGCAGAGCATCAGCCTGTTCCTCCAGGTGTCCATGGCGTTTGCCAACCTCAACTGCTGCCTCGATGCTATCTTCTACTATTTTGCTGCAAAGGAATTCCTTAAGAAAACACACCTGAAGAGGGTGACTGAGGTGTGTCCTGTCTTTAACCCCTGTGCCATGCGATGGGACTGCCAGCAGTGGGAGAATGCCCCTTGCCAGGACACTGACACTGTTACGCCTGACACGGCAGGGACGGTCCCATAGGGAGAAGGACAATGTTTTTCCAGTGAATGCAAACCTGCTCCATATTTTTCTTCTCTTTAAAGATGAAGGAGAAAAAAGTTAGATTAAGGAACCAGCATTAGCAAAGTGACCGACCGACACCAAAAGAAGCATTAGCCTTGACAGTACCTACAAAATGTGAAAAACTTGCCAAAGGAAAACTAACTGATCACAGGAATGCCTTTTAACATCAGCTTTTGTCACAGTTGCACCAGTTTTCCTTTTACATATGTGATCAGGAAGGTGTTGCTAAGAGCAAATACAGAAATAATTATTCATAACCTTTCTAACTGAGAAGGTACCTTGGCAGTTAAAAAGAAGTATCCAGCCAGAAGTCTGACTCTGCAGAAGGTCACTGTTGGAGCTCCTCTGCTTTGGCAGCTTGAGCAGCCTGGGCCAGCAGTGAATCCTCCCTCCTGGAAGCATCACAGACTGCTCAGGGCTGCTATGACGGACAGCCATTCTTGCTCTTTCATGGAGGACATGCTGCAGAGAATAGAAATGTAGGGGACTATCTCAGGTACCAGATATTCGTGAGCAACAAACTTTCCTGATTACCTGAGCTGAGGAATCACTGTGGCTTTCTCCTGCAATTTTAAAACATGTTTTGCCCATGTAAATCAAAATAACCCATTCAAATACCAGACTTAGAGAAAGACTGAATGTGTTGAACTGTGTTTCCACATCACTGGGTTTCTACCAAAGATGTAATACATGTATTAAATTCTTCTGCCTGTCTTCTCATTCTTGTGGCAGGGGAATGAAGGGAGCAAGCCCTGCATCACAGAAGATGAGGGAGTAATTGATATTCTCCTCTGTCCCAGCTAGAAGGCTGGACCAGCTCTATCCAGCTCATTCCTTAGGGATGCCCTTCTAGCCTGTACTGTACTCTTCTCTAAACACCTCAGGGCTTGCCTGAACCCTTCAGGTCAGCACTTCTGGGCTGTCACCACCCCAATGCCATTTGCAAGTTCAGCTCCGACTCTAATCTAAAGGTTTCTTTGTTGCAATTTAAGCCAAGCATTTCTTGAACCCCTATTTGCAGGGTTGGTGCTCATAACCAGAAACACTTTCACAAAAAGAAATAATTTTCTTTGCCTTTCTAAAACAGCTGTGAAAAGAGTCTGAGACTACTGGTAGTCAAGTTTCTGGGGGAGGTATTCTCTTTATTCAAAATGTGAAAAGAAATTACCTTCTCTCTGTGGCAAATTTTTGAAAATATAATTTGCTGTCTATCAATTTCCATAAAAGTGATTGACTGTGCAAGTAGGCAGCTGAACATATCTTACAGTGGACCTAATATAAGAACATTTTAAAACTTGTTAGTACTAAAACTATGACCACAGCTGAGGCAAAAAAGTATTTTTATCATTATCTTCAGTGCTTTCTGTAAAGGAGTAAGAGGAAGAGCTCTCCAAAACAGAAGATTTTCTAAATATTATTTGTTACTGCCTCAATTACTCAGAAACTTACAGATTTTCAATATGGGCTAATGTTTCTTCTTTGCACCTTTCACATTACTTTGCATACGAAGTGCATGTGTGAGAAAGTGGTTTTACTAAATAAACCGTACATGTGAAGTGTATGATTTGAAAATACATTTTGATTTCCCAATTTGACAGCAGTATGTAAATCTCCTCTACCTGCACTAGCTGCCTAAAAATTACTTGGCAGCAGCAACTGTGACCCATCACACAAGGCTGGGATTATTAAAGTCAGGGTTAATTAGGCTGCCATAATGGGCAGTGGTGGGAGCCACTGGGAGCCACTGGGAGCCACTGCTCTCAAGTCTCAGTCTGCTCCTGGCTGCAAACCCGGACTAGCAAATCTGGAAGTTAAACTGACTATTTTCTTCCCATTTATTGCCACCAGTGCCACTTCTTTGTTGGCCTAAACTGTTTTTATATATAATTTCATTTGTCTAAATTTTGCCTGTTGTATAAGTAAAGGAGAGCAGCCTCACTAAGTGTGCTTGAAATTTGAGAAACTAAATGAAAATGAAATTAAGAGAAAGGAGGAAGAGAGCCCAGCTGTTTTGACTCTACAGACTGTTACAGTAGTCTTATTTTTTAGCACAAAAAAAGCACAGGTCTTTTGAGCAGGAAGGTGTCACTTTCAATTCACTGCTTTTCAAGATGAACTTACATTCAATTAAAACACTTAAGTCCTGCCTTTGCCCTGCAGCTAAGAATACAGTTCTTTCTAAATCAGGATTCTACACATAGGCTCCTGTGGGAAATCCACTGTTAAATCTGGAGCATCTCCAGTTGGTTGTATTTTTATACCAGGACAAAGCAATAAAAATCCTCTGCAGCTTGAAAAGATACACAGCAATTTTAATGATGAATAAAACTGAAAAGCATTTGAATTTAAAAAACCCGAATCTTCCTGAGAAGATTCACACAGATTCAGTGCAACAGAAATGGTTTCTTCTCTCTTGATGTTATTCTTAATACACAGAAAAGTGATGGAAACCTGAATGCGAACCCCTCACACACTCAGGTCTCCTGCCACTGCCTCAGTTGTAATATAAAGTCAAAGAAGCACTGTCTTAGTGGAAAAAAAATAAAAACCAAGCACTAACCAGAAACACCAAAAACAATGTGTTTTAAAAATTACATTTTCTGTTCTGCCCTCTTCTGTGAATTGAACAAAACCACGATCGTACAATTAACCATGGATCTTACAGAGGAGCTGTATTTAACATTTATTTTTCTGGACATGGCTGTTTCAGGCCACACGTGAGAATATTCAGAAAACAAAATTTTGGTTTCATCCAATTAAACTTCTCCAACAGGGCCAAAGCCCACAGGTCTTCAAAACATAGAAGAGAGCTGATTTTTCTTGAGAGCGTTTTTATCAATTTCAGTTTACTCCAACATTCCACAATTAGCATTTGTTCAACCATCAGTGGGATTCCCCAAGCTGTATTTTATAGACTCACAAAACTGAAAGACAGAAAAGCATAAAAGTAGTTTGGACAAAAGGGAAAAAAACCCAACCCCCAATTAAAGCAAACAAACAAACAAAACTCCCAGCAGAAAAAACCACACAGGATTTGTTCCCCAAATTCTTTTGCTGTCCCTTTGCTTGGTGGGTTATATCATCTTCATTTCCCTGCTTGAACACAGAACTCAGTGACACTCCACTAATTTCTAATGCTGTAAAAGTACCATCAAAACACTGCTGGACTTTTTGAAAAGTTCTATTGCCCAAGAAGTCCCTTCTGAAAGATTTTCAACAATGACATCAAAAAAAGGAGATTCAACTGGTTTAATTGCAAGTAAAGGATCTAATATGTGAACTTTTTCTAGCCTTCATAATACTGATTTTATGATGCATGAGCTCAAAGGTTCCTGAGGGAGGGTCCAAGCCTAGATCCAAGCACAGTTTGTCTCCTGCCTTCTCACAAGGGGCCACAGTGAGCACAGATGGGCATGGGCCCTGCAGAGTCACTCCAACGTCTTTTCACTATGATTAAATACATAGCTAAAAATATAAACCAGGCAGTTTTCCATGTGAGGATGAACAACCACAAATTAAGCCTAATAAATGTCACTCTAGTA
The DNA here is from genome assembly GCA_013397075.1 of Rhabdornis inornatus. Taxonomy (NCBI): domain Eukaryota; kingdom Metazoa; phylum Chordata; class Aves; order Passeriformes; family Rhabdornithidae; genus Rhabdornis; species Rhabdornis inornatus. The sequence goes on along the minus strand of VWZS01007625.1, from coordinate 814,243 downwards.
GTTTGTCATATCAAGTCATTTCAAGTGTTCAGGAAACTTCAAAGTGAGAAGAACAGCCATCTCACTGCCTGAGGCAGCCTCTAGATCATGAGAAGAAGCTGAAATGGGCTGGAAGATTGAAACTGGTCTTCAGTGAGACATTACCCCAAACCTCACAGTGGTATTTCACTCAGGGGTTATTCTGCAACACCACGACTTAGCGGGCCTCAAACACATGCAAACGAGAGACAAACTGAGGCTACTCAAAGGTATGGACTTCTGTCTGTCTCACCTAAGTGGTTTTGCTGAGTTTACCCCCTCACATTCAGATATTTTCCACTTTAGACTAATTGCTTTCTCCGAGTCTTGGGCATGCTCTCCATCCTTCCACCCAAACACCAGGAGAGGAGCTGTGCAGAGGCAATGTCCCCTGAGGAACTGGAAAATCCAGCAGGGGAAAGCAGAGCCCACCCAGCTCCTGAGGTCACTGTCACCTGCCCTGGGAGCCTGCAGGACCTGCTCAGCACCACAGTGGTAAATGGCAGTAGCTTGAACAATCCCTCTATGGAGCCAGGGGTGTGGAGAGACTTTGGCTGCCACACACCAAGAGGATTCCCCAGGACTTCCCAAGGCACTGTCCTCACAAAGAGAGGCAGGAGTGTGATTGCCCTGAGCAAACTGAAAAGAAAGGTGCCTGTCTGTTAGTTACACAACAGTACAAATGGGAAAGCTGGCTTGGCTGGGTTTCAAGTTATTGTGCTCGCTAAACATGTGGAGAAACACAAGCTCCACACACACTGTTCTGGCTGCTCTCCTGGCACTGCCCAAATCCAGAGCCCGGAGAGAACAGCCAAAGGCTCGGTTACCAGAAGGGACAGCAGCCTCTCCTGCTCTGCAGCTCGCTGTGTGTGCAAGGGGGACGAAGGCCAGAGGAAGAGGAGCAGAGGATGCCACAGCAGAGTGGCTGCACAAAGCTGAGCTGATGTCAGGGAAGCATCTGCCGGGGCACAGGTGGCTGCAGTCCAAGGGCAGAAACCTGCTCCCCGGATAAAAATCTCATAAGGCACAGAAAACCCCTCTGACCCCTCTCCTGGCTCAAGGCCAGATTTTTGGCATCTCCCCAGAGGTGTCCCCAAGCTGCTGTGTGTGTACCTGCCCTGTACCCTTTGTCACTGCATCTCGCACTGTGGCTTCTTTCAGCTGCTTTTGTAAACTCCTGTTGTAAACAGCTAAAACTATTTCTCCTGTAAAGGTGTGTGGGAAGCAGAAAAAAGCAGAACCAAAACCCACCTATTTTTTCAAAGTTATGTAACATTGGACTATGGAGAACATTAGGTGAAGGCTCCCATGCTGCTTCTGAACACATAACTAAATGATTTTCTGTTGGCAAGAAAGCTATTTGCATTGGAAAATCACTCTTAGGAACCGATTGCCACAAAATGGCACTGTGTAATGAGTTTTCACAGTTCTGTGATTTCAGTGTTAGCTCAAAAAACTCCAGAGAAATCAAACTGACCCTTCTGCATGGATACGTCAGGTTCACGCAAGCAATCTTCTATCTTTTTAACATCAGGCCAGCACAGAGACTAAAGCAAATGTCAGTACTGAAGCACACCTGAAGAGACTAAGAATAGTTGTATTTCTGTAGTGCCTTTCATCTGAGGAAGTCAGAATGACTGAAGGCGAGAGATACAATCTCCCGCTGCAGACAGCTCCCCAGCTACTGCCACAAACATGGGAAGCAAAAAGGTGAACCAGGTGGGCAGCAGCCAAGCAGCTGGTGTAGTTCAGGCCCTGCAAGGTAATTCTGTGATCCTGGAGTGGCACAATTTATTGCCTTTGGCCCTGTCAAAAGTTTTGCTTTCATTTATTTCATTTTAGGATATATTTTTTGAAAAAAAAGAAACTCTGGCAGCACTCACTGCAGCATATGGCATGACAGAGGGCTCACCAGAGCCAAATTCATGCTGGACCTGTGGATTTTTAATTCATTCTTTTTTAAATCACTGTCATTTCTGCCTCACCAAGAGGTCTTAGGAATGGCAGTGCTTTCCCCAGCACCCATTGCTCCAAGGTGAGGACTCATCCTGCCAGGAATGAACTCAGTAACCGAGTCAGACCTGCTGTACATCTGTAAAGGAGCACCAGGATGACATCCACATTGTCTCATTTACACCACATGACACACTTCACTGCAAAAAACCCTCACCCAGCTTCTGGCAGCCTTTCCATACCATGCCCAGTGTCCTTGTACATGCTGCCTGGACTGAAGGTCACAGTGCTCACTCATTTAAAGCATGAAAAGCAGCACTGAGGGGAGGCAGAGCATGCTTGCAGACCTCATGACAAGTCTCAAAGCCTGCCCATGAGGTCTGCAAGCATGCTCTGCTTGCAGACCTCATCCTGCTATTTATCTTCTCCTCACCCCAGCTTGGTGCTTCCACAAATCTTCCATTAGCCAGGTTCTCAAGCCCCAGTTCTGGACATACATGCAGCTTCCCATGGAGCAAAGAATGTCCCGGAGGCATGAGAAATGAGATTGCCCATGAGAAATCCCATCCATGTAGCCACCTTGCTGTCTGCTCCATGATAACCCAGCTTGTGCCCAGAGGTGTTGCCCAGGGCAGACAGCTGCTGGTGATCCATTACCTCTGTGGAAGATCTGAAAAATCAGTTGGTTACTGAAGCACAAGTGATTCAAGGACAGCTGGATTTCCACAATAAAAGAATTAGGGGAAAATGCTTTTTTTTGCTCATATTAAGGCTGTAGTCTACTCATTCCATTTTCATATTTCTGACACCTGGAAAATCACACTTGTGAGTGAGAGACATTGTTCCACAGTTAATCTTCATTCCAACCAAGATGGAATTTAGCCAGTTCTGTGCATGGGTGAAGTCCAGTTATAGTTCTGGGAATTGCAAACACCACGGATGCCCACAATGACCACATCAAGATCACAATCCAAACCCACTGTTTTCCCTTTCTGAAAATGCGACTTCAAGTAAACCCACGAGATATTCCTGTGAAAGCTAACAGAGAGAACAGAGAAACGCTGCAAGTTTTCTGATCCTATGATCTATATATTAAAAATGTATCTATTTTATCTTTTGTGCAATGTACTGAAATGAAACTCAAGTTTCATTTTGGCACAGCAGTGTCCAGCGCTCAGTGTCCCTCTCCAGTTTCCCAGAGGTTCTCTCAGCAGCTCTATTTCAGAGCTGCATTTTGCCACACTGTGAAGAGATTGCACTGTCTGAGGGAAACAACAGCTCAAGCAATGCCTCATCCTGCAGTGTCAAATAATGAAACAAGTGAGGGTCCCTCAGCCACACCTGAAGAGCTTCTGGCATGTCTAGCTAGAAACTCAATATTTTTACTTCTGGCTTGCCCTCAGCAAGAAGCAGTCTGCCCTCCCCAAGGACAGCGTGGTGCTTGGACTTCTGAGCTCTCAGATCAGCTCTCTATGGACTTGGATATCTGTATCCTGCAGAGGAAACCATACAGATGCTTGTTAAGCTTCTCTGCCACCCCATTACTGGAAAAGATGCAGCCAATAATCATGCCAGATGCTAGCTGAGCTCTGAAAAGGAGCTCACACATGACTGCCCTTGTAGGTTAATGAGAGTTCAAACAACCATTAGTGTCTGTATTAATCTACTGATTGCCTGGTGTTACTGGAAAAAAATATTAAGATTGTGATTTTTACTGATACCTTTGATCTGTTTATTTGCTATGTTACTATGGTTCGTTTCCCCTTTGTTCAAGTTGACACTGGCTGGGTAATTTTTCTCAGTATTTCATAGAAACATAAAAAACCAACCAACCAACCAACCAACCAACCAACCAAACGAAAAAAGGCATTTCTTTTAAAAGATCCTAATGCCTCCACTTTGAACCTTTTACAGACAGTGCTTTTCCTCTGCTACTACACCAAATTTAATCCAAAGGCAAGCAATTCCAACCCAGTGAAAGCAAGACTCGCTCTCAGTTCCTACAGCAGCTGAAAAAGTTGCTGAAACACTGCAAAGTCATCAAAATAACAGCACTGAACTCTTGCAAATCTTTGTGCTTCTTTTTCTACTGTACTGAATTGTCTTAGGTGAGCCCAACATGTAGCTGCTCCAGTAAAATACGAGATCTCTGCATGTTCCCAGCTCTCTCCTTCCAATGTACTGAGATCACGCTGCAAAGCCGGGCCCTGTGACATAATTGCCTTGAAACCATAGATCCCTTGGCAGCATAAAATACTGAAATCTGAACCGTGGTGTGATTCTTTTAGGGTTTTTTTGTTGTTTCTTTTTCAGTGTAACAACAAGCCCTAAGCGTAATAAAGACAGTAAAATTGTTAGAAAAATATCACCTTTAAAACCTCTTTTCTTCAGGGTTTAGTAGTAAAAACACAAAGATATCCTGAGAATTAAATCTTTCTCTTGAAAGTAGACAGCATGATTTGTTTTGAGTCACAAACTTCTCTAAATTACTCAAAACCACATTTGCTGAATTTACACAGCAAAACCTTCTGTTCTTTCTTCTGTTTTGACGTCCACCACTAGCGATTCAGCTTGGGGAGTTCAACTGGATCATCTCTCATTTATAGATCTCTGTCAAACAAATTCTGTGCCAGCTAAGGTCCTGGTTTCACAGGTGTTTTCTGGCAGCACACAGACAGAAGAAGGGACCAAAGGCAATGCCACAGCCAGACCCTCCCCAGCAAGGATGCTGAGTGTGAAAACAAGCACATGCTCCCTTTCCATGCTCATGCTGGAATGCAAATACCTGCTCTCCCTTACACGATTATTCATCCAGAGCTCAGCCTAATGCTTCAAGCGTCATCACTCACATATTTCAGTCCAACTCAGCGGGAATTGCCTCTGTGTTGGCTCAATACTGCAGGCAGGAGGAAAAGAGAAACAAAAATAAATAAAGAAATATTTTCTGCTGTTTCCTAGCGGCACCGAGTACCAGGTGCATTATATAAAAATGTGTTCATGGTGATTTTTGGGACAGAATTCACCACCACCACTTCCAGCCTCACTCCAGCAAACCAACCAGTGAGAGTTCTCCCCTATGGAAAGCTGACAAGATTGAACATAGAATTTTTCAACAAAGAACATTTATCATGCACTGTCTCCCAGCTTGCTTCCAGCCTCCTGCCCCTGAAACACCTTCGGCCACACAAGCCATGGTTTGGTTTTTCTGTCACTCACATTTAAGCAGCTGTCTCTTACTTACTGCTGCATTCTTCCTACAGTTTGACCCTTGTAAAAATCCATAAGTATCACCAGATAAATCTTTCATTTTTTTGCACCCAGTTTACCCACTGATGGAAACTTCTTTCAATGCCAACACTAACTGCCTTAAAAATTAATTAGAGCTCTGTGTGGCTGATTCCATCACCAAACTCTGCCAGTGTCAAATTTACAACCACTGTCAAGGTCTCACCATCATTAGTCTCGTCTACAAGACCTTGCTTTTTCAGTTGTCACTGTAAAAGGAGCAGTCAGATGTTTTCTCAGTTCCTCTGGAAGGAGAAGAGGGCACCCATGAGCTTCAGTAAGATCTGCAAATGCCAAAAGGTCAGAGATACATTACCAAGAGACACCTCAGTATTAAAATAATTCCAGACTACTGTAAGTTACGAAGTATTTCTAAAATAGTTGATTTTTTTTTTAAGAGTGGGTGTCTGCAGGGTTGGGCTTTTTGCTTTTTCTTACTGTAACTAAAATTCAGAAACCAAAAGTCTAGCCCGAAGATCCACAAACGCCATCTACCAAGATCAGAGATGTCACTCAGCTTTTTTAACCATGTGGACATGAAGTCACAGCCAAATTTTAGGCATTGCCATTAAAGGGACAGGTCCTTTTGGGCAGGCTGTCGGCAGCTATGGGGCTGCACCTGGGAGCTTCAGTGGCCATACCCTTCCCATGGGGTGCATCCTGCTTTTCCTGAGCCTGGGGAGCAGCATGGGGAGCCTGGGCAGGTTTGCAGGGATGCAACCAGAGGTTTGTGGATGAGGAGGGTATTGCAGAGCCCCTTGGGCCATGGCAGTGACACTCATGGCTGAGCTGTGGTCCTTTTCAACATGCCCCCCAGTTTAAACCTAGCAGCAGGCTGTTATGAATCATCACGTGCTGACATTTCTTCGAATTTTTAAAGATTTAAACTCCACTCTGTCACGTGGTTGCATATTTCTTTAATATGCAACCACACACACACTCTGCATTGACAAGACGTGGCACACAGGTTCAAACTAATCCCTTTGCAAAGGTCAGAAAGCCAGAAAAACACACATATTGGAAAGCACTATAAATGAACCACTGTTCCCCATCACCACAGGCAGCTGAGGACCAATACACACTGGTAGTGATCCAGAGCACTTTCAGTCTCTCAGAAAGTCCAAATTTTGGGCTAGTTCTGCTCTTCAACAAAATCTTTAATTTTCCAAGTGGTTGTACCATCTAAAGTACCAAATACATCACTGACCTTCTCCTGGTCCTAAAATAATAGCAGTTACTGTAAATTTTAACATTCAGGGCAACATGTTTTCATCCCTGACCATGGCCTCGGCTGAAGTTCAAACCCTCTTCCGTTCCTGAACTTCACACCTAAATTTTGGCTCTTCAATGTTATCTTTCAGTTCTCAAAACTGGTTTGTGGCTCACTTGCTTAAACTGAATAAGATTTCTTACAAAACTTTCCACTTTGCTTGCCCTCTTACCTCCACCTAAAGTAGGAAGTTTTCCACAGGCAGGGTGAGGAGAGCCATGCCTGTGGCACCCCCAGGGATCACTCCGAGCAGCCGTCCCCGCTCCTGCCCTGCAGCATCCTCTGTCCTCTTTCACTTTGTGTTATTGTCCTCCCTGGCAGTCAGTCACCTTTCCATGGAGCTCCTTTCCCAGGTTTGATGCTTGCCAGCAAGCCATAGCTGGGACTCTTCTGAGAATCTGCCCCAGATCGGCCTCAGCAGTGAGAAAAGGCTGCTTTTTCCTGTACATTAAAATCTGTGGGATTGAGTCACCTTTCTTCTCATGTCAGAGACCTGAGACCTGAAGATTTCGTGTACATCTGGAGCTGGAGCATGTGGTGCTAAGTTAAAGGTGAGGAACTGGGGGTAATGAAATGACTGATGTGCAACATGAAGAAAACACGAACATGAAAGCCCTGCCTCAGTTTCCTTCTGGCTGAGAGCTTCACTGCACAGCAGCCAGACCCTTCTGTTTGCCCTCAGCAGTAGTCTGTCTCCTGAACCTCAGAGAAGACAGACCTGTATGAAACAAAACACCTTTAAATACTGAGAGCACCTTAAAACGCAGCCCTTCACCACGGGCAGAGATTTCTGAAGTGGAGATCACCCATCTCTGAGCATGGCTCACCAGGAGGAGGGCACAGGGTGGCAATGAGGATCCCACAGAGCCAGAGCCCCTTTTCTGCTGGGCAGCAGACAGCCCCTGGCTCCCCTGGCAGCTGCAATGAGGGTGAAGGCAAGCTGAGCTTCCCCTGTGGCTGTGCACCACAGCACTGCTCAGCCTGCCTGTGAAAACTGAGATGGATGCAAACCAAAACCTAGCACTCACACTCGCTTTGGGGGTCCAGTACGTACAAGAAAAACTGTGTTGGTGCAACCAGCATCAAGTTAACAAATATAACAGCACCACACAGCTTTTTTCCCACCTACCTCGTTGCTTACATGCTGTTATGACCTGTCTGAAAATCTCTGTCCTGCTGACTAGCAGCTGCCCCTACCAGGAGTTCTTTGGACTTTGGTGTGGGAGGTGCTATTGAGCAGAGTAATAAGCCATGATTATATAGTACATCCTTTATTTGGGGGAGAATTTCAATTAAATTAACATGCATGGGTTTCCCTCCAACCATGCATCTTCTCCTCAATCCAGAATCATAAGAGCTCTCCTATTCAGAAATGGTCAGTATTTCTCAGTTTAATAAACCAGGTCAGGATAAAAGAAGAAGAAAACAAGAACAGAAAATAGTTACTCTTTTTAACTACTCAAGAGAAACAATTTTTAAACGACCAGTTACAGTTTCAGGCAGAGAATTGGCTGAAATACGGCAGGCTATGTAGATGTCATTAAACTGCAGTTCTAGAAAATTTGACTCATCTTCATCTCAAATTTGATCTGATTTTTCATAAATTTATCAGATCAGAAAGAATGGAAGAAACAATATTCTGGATGCTGGAAAAATTTACTCCAAAGAACCAGGTGTCAACACTGAAAAACATGAACCAAGCATCATCTCTGCAAAAACCAGATTACGGTAAGAATATTTAAAAAATTAAGATTTTATAGTTAAGGAAAAAGATATTCTAACACTTTCTCCCTCTCCCCACTTAATTCAGATCACAAGCCAGACTGCTAAATCAGCATCAGTGTTATAGTCCTATTTAGTATTGCTTCAGTGGTTGTGGTTATTTACAAAAAAATGCTCAAGACCAGAGAAATTTTTACGCTAAAATACTTAAATACTTGGCCTTAGAAACGCTTACCAGGAAAACAACAGGAAAAGGATGTGGCCTGTGAAATGCTTGTAACATCTTCATCAGTGTCATATATTTATTCATATGTATTTGATTTCACTGAGAATTAATAAGTGTGAGAAGTCTGAAGTGCCGGAGTGTAGCGGTACCAAATGAGCAGCTATCAAGCTCCATTTTCAAGAAGGAAGACGGACATTTTTTAACTCCCAGTGGATGTTGTCCACTAAAAACCCTTTAAACCTTCCACTGAAGGGGCATTTTAAAGAGCAGAGGCTCAGAATGTGCACACCAGCCCTCTGAGGGAAGCAAACCAGTAGGAAGAGGAGGCAGGGCATGGCATGAAGGAGAGAGAAGGAGCAGCAGCTCTCCCTTCTTTTGGTTGAAACCCAGGGTTTATGTGGGGTTTTTTTGTGGAGCCACTGAACCCCTTTCTCTGGGGACCACATCTCTAACTTTGCATACACAAAGAGCATCCTGTACATACAGAGGCTGACACGAAGCTCTCCCTGCCCTACTCCACACAGCCTCACCCCAACCGAAATGCTCTTGAAATTAATCAGAAAGGCTGAAAGATTCAAATTAATTAGGTGATCACATACAGATGAAACATGAAAGGAAAAAAATGCCGTTTAATATTTATTTTGCCTGTTACTACTTACTATCAATACTGTTTGAACACTTACCACCAAGAGTAGTAACTTCTGAATAGGAAAGGTCATACAGACAAGTTTTTTTAGAAGAATGTAGGACTTCTCTAGAAGAGTGTGAGCATCCAGCCATAACTGATGCAGCGTTGTCCCTCCTGGGCTGCAGACAGAGCTGGGCCTCAGGAAGGAACAGGTGAAAAATTGTGTGTTGATCTTGGATATCTGGATCTGGTATCCATTGCAGGTGTCTTGTATAACCTTTGGAAAATCCTTCTTATTATCTGTGCTTCAATTTCCCACACGTAAAATGGGAAAAAACCCCAGACCCTTCCTATGCCAGCAAGACAAGACAAGGACAGGTACACTGAGAAGAGGACAAAAACCCATAATCTTGGCTGTGCCCAGCAGACAAAGCCTGTCAGGGTGCATTGAGATGTCCTGTGCAGAAACCTAAATCCCTCTAAATCACCCTAAAAGTGTTTTGTCCAGGCACAAACATGACACCTCATCAGCACAGTGTTCAGCAGGGATGGTATTTGATAAACAGGTTGTAACATTAGCAAAGCACCAACCTGATGTGTCCAGCTATGCACACAAAAGGAGGAAAGAGATTTTCATTAGCAGCCAAATCCTCTGTGTGCTCTACCTCTGGTGATAAAAAGTTAAATTTTACTAGTACATCATGATGTCATAAATACATGCATTGCTGCTGGCCTGTTAGCATTAAATAGACTGCGAGTTGATGTTTGGCACAACAATAGTACACACAGTTTACATTAAAAAGTAATAGAGCAGAACACAGAGAAAGCAAAATGAATTCTAGTAAAAACATTTTTTTAAGTTTCCCTTCCCCCCCCAACCAAAGCAGATCTTTTGCAAACATACAATTTTGTAAGAATATTTCCTTTGAGGAATATCTTATCTATAGAAAGTCAGGAAAACAATGATTTGTCAGCTTCTCACTGCTGCCACCGCATTTCTAACCAATTAATCTCTTAATGCTAATTATCTAAACGTGGAGATTTGCTGTCTTTCTGTTTGTTCTACCATAGGAACACTGGAAATCATGATTCACCTGCCAACCTGAGTTTTTCTCTCCACAGAGTTTTTAACTCTTCCCCTAAACATCCACTGCTGGTTCCAGTTAACTCTTCCCCTAAACATCCACTGCTGGTTCCAGTCACTTGAGCCACTTGAGCCACACTTTTTCTCTTGCCTAAAATGACTCTTGGGTTCTTCCTCCACTCGTTATTCTCTCGTAATGAAATGACATTCAATGACCTTCCCACCCTGCTGTAAATGCATCTGGCAGTTTCTCACAGACACACTGTGCCAACACAAGCCCAGAAGCAAGGCAAGGAAAACTGACTTTTCCCATTAGAAGAAATGGAACCATGAGATGTGGGGTCTGATCAAGACTCTTGTGGTCACCACAGGGGTCACACAGTACCTCAGCCATCTAAGCAGCCCAGCTACCTCAAAATTGAGTTCAAGTGCCTTTTGGGAAGGAGGTCCTGTTGTGCAGCTATTTTCCTAGAGCTGTATGTGCAATTCACAACTGTGAAAAATAAAATGAGATCTTGACCATCTTCAGTAACTGATTTTGTTTCCCACCTTGCAGAATTTCAGCTGAAGCGCCTGTCTGATCTTGCCAGGTCAGTCATATGGTTTGGAAATTTGTATGATCTCCCAGGAAATATTAGATTCGAGAAAATGATGTCCCTAATTTTTCAAAGGCAATGATAATTTGAAGACCAGTGTAGCTAATGGTTTAAGTAGGAAAAAAATACCTTAGTGTCAAAATGACTCAGCCATTAGGCAGAAGAGACACGTAGGCTGTGATGTGCTGTGCAGGGCCATCAGTTGGGGTGCATGAGCCTCGCTTGAATGCTGTTCTGCGGAGCCAGAGAACAACTGAAAGTGCAAAATCTGCAACACCAGAGACAGGTCTCCAACAGTTTTTAATTTCCCCATTCTCAGGGCACTGAGATGGAAAATATCTACCCTGCTGATCTGGACTCAGAAGTCCCACAGGAGCAACCCCAGCTGATCTCTCTGTGGAAACAGAGACATGTCTCTTGAAAAATACTACATCAGTTCAACACTAAACATGTCGAGGCTCAAAGAGCCAGACCAGCTCACCTGCTCTCCCAAGCAGCAGATTTTGGTCCTCTAGCACTGAAAGGACCCCTGTTCCCTGGGGCACTCTTGCACAGCCAAGGTTGGCTGGTGCCTCCCTCGGTCTTTCCAGAGGACACTAAACGTGAGTGACAAATATCAGTGCCTGTGGTCAGACCACTGGTTCGGCACAGCAGCTTCCTGGCCTGGCCCCTCGGTCCCACCAGCCACACACCGTCAGTCCTTGTGGCCACTTCCTCCCTAGAAAAGTTTCATTTCAGCCTTTCCTGTGCTTTAGTCCTCTCTGCCCATAGCCATCAGAGCTTTTGGCTCTCTCTTGCTCATCATTCCGGGGTGAGGATGCTGGGGCAAGCAGAGCCAGTGGGGATGAGAAGCTGAGTGGGGACAGGTTGGGATAAACTCTCTGAGCTACACGGTAAGCTGTTCCTCCCGGTGACACACCACAGACAGACTCATGGCAAGGCTGAAGACGAGTTCCTCATTTCTCCTGCAGCCACGAGATGGAGCAACTCAGTTACAAACAGTTCTGCAGAGCCACCAGATGAAGGTGATGGAATATTTCATCCCACTTCTGGCTCACCCAGAGGCTGCAGGCAGTTCTGGATCACAGCAGTGGATGCTTTCTCTTCTCAAGGAGGGCAAATACTTTTCTCACTGGTTAGGCTATGATTTAAACCGAGAAAAAACTCACCATGTCTTCACTGCACAACCCTGTGTGGTTACTGGTACGTCGTAAACTGGTAGGCTGACAGCAGCACCAGCCCCACGCTGACACTCTTCCCAAGAGCCAGGACTGACAGCAGGAGAGCCAGGACCTCAGCTGGCACAGCCCAGCACTGCAAGGACAAGGTTGGCCTTAAGGGCAAGCACAGGGAATTAGCAGAACTTCCCTGGTTGCCACTGAGGGATGTGTGTGTGTCCTGAAGGTGAGGTCTGTGTGGCAGCAGCGATATGGCAAAGTCCTCTATACCAACAGAAAAATGCCTGTGAAGCAGCTCCTTCATCAGGAAAAAGGCACAAGATGATGCATTCAGCATCTGAAATCACGTGAAACAGGAGGTGCTTCATGCACTGGTGGCACTGGTGACACACACAGACGTGTCAAGCACAGACGAGAATGTGCAGAGGTGGCCTTCTTCTTCCAAGTCTCCAAAAAAAGGGACCCACACTTGGACTTGGGTGCTTTGTGAAGAGACACATCCCATCAGCACAGCCTGTGTTGAGAACAGAAATGTTCCTTGCTGCCCGCTGCTTTCTCCCCTCTGCATCCCAAGTAAGCTCTTAATGAAGAGTGTGAGTCCCTCACGGGCTATCCCAGCCTTTCCATTGTGCTGCTCACTCAGATTCATTTTACCCTCTCCATCAGCCCTCAGCACTATACTTTTTCAACCATTCCATTTTGAAGGGAGAGGAGCCTTGGCACCTTGCCCTAAGTGCATTTGTCCCCCTGTGCATGCCTTCCTGGCCATTTCTTCCCTGAAAAAGTCACAAGGATACTGCTGGAAAAAAAGCAGATAACTTACTGGTGATGTCTAAACCACCCCCGCCACTGCTGCTTCCTCATCCTGCCTTTCCCAAAGCATCTCTCTCCAGATGTGGAGTCCCATGGGGCTCTGTGCAGCAAGGGGATACCTTGCCCAGGGACACCTGGTTCAGGACAGCCTCCAGCAAGGTGGGCAGTGCTCACGTGGCTTAGAACATGAGGGTCAAAGAGAAAATGAGGCAGAAGAAAAAGCACCAAGTGTGTGAGGAGAAAGCCTTGAGCGGGAAGAGAGAGCACCCGCTCTGAGCATTGGTGGCAGTTTCAGAACTGGCATCTGCAAACCCCAGAGCAGGGCAGGAGCACAGAGAGTGCTCTGGCACAACTGTGCTGATGGCAGCTCTGCTTCCCACCACCCAGGCTGCACCAGCCCCAAATATCTCTTCATGGGGGTGGTGGTGCCTGCCTGTGCTGTATGTGGGGTTTTGTTCACATCCAGAATGCAGCCATGGTCACAAGACCACCACAGGATACACAGAAGTGAAACTTAGCTGAGAAATGAGAGAAGGTACTATTCATTCAAACTTGTATCGGTTTTTTCCTTTGGTGGTGTTTCTTTTTTTTTCCTTAAATAGAGCAATTTCAACTAAAATACCATGGGGAAACCCCAAGGGACTATTTCTTCTCTCATCTCCTATTCCCCATCTCTTTCACAGATGCACAGTTTTAATTTAGCTGATGTAATCCTCAGTTCTGAAATTTAAGGAGTCTGCAGAAGATCAAGCAAAACTGCATCTGTGGCCTTTCTTTCCCTTTTTGGAAAGAACACTGCAAACATGTATACAACAGCAAAAAATTCCCACTTTTTTCCTCTTCCTACCTGAACAAAATCATCACCTGACACTCTCCATGGGTATATTCCCTGCTCCCTGGGAGTATAAACAGAAGTAAGAGTAACCCTCGACTTTTTTGAAACATCAAGTTGAAGTGAACATACCAGATCATCACTGAAAATGAGCAATCTCTTTTTCCTCTCTCATATCATGAAAAGGGAAACAATGACAGGATTTAGCTCAAAGCACATTTTGACAACTAGCACTCAATCCATGGATGCTATGTAAAATCTATAAAATCCTGTATTGGAGAAAAAAAAGAAAGAAAGAAAAAAAAAGAAAAGTAAGGTGTGTAAAACCAGAATGTCTTTCTGTGTTACTGGAACCTCGTTTTAAAGGGTGACTCACAGAGGTGTGAGTCCCACAGAGCCACGTGTTTACATTCTTAAATGAGCTGTGTGACGTTCTATGTACGTAGTGCCTGCCTGCAGACACGGTGTGGTGAGGCCAATGCTGTCATGGAAATCTGGGATGAAACAAGAAGCAGCAGCACTCAGTGCTTTCTGACATTCTGATCAGCAGCTGCTTTGTGCGCAGCTCACTCCACTGCCTTAAAAGAAAACACAAGGCTGAAGAATTCTACAAGCTGAGAAGGAAAAAAAGTCAACGAGCAGTGAGAAGGTAAGGAACTGGACACTGCACAGTTCAATATGAATCAAGCAAATGCCACTTTATTGCTCTCTTCTAACCCTAATATACAATTTCTCTACCTCTACATGCGGTCACACAACTTATCATTGGTAAAAGCCTTCTTGCACAAGGCAACATGTGGGCTTTTCTGCTTTTCATTGGCTTCAGAGTGTCTTGGCATTCACCTATCACCTTCAGCTCTTCTTGCCTCACCCCCTGTTTTCTTGTTAAGCAACTACTGTCCTCATCTTTCTTTCAGGGTGACTTCAAGGGCAAAGCTACAGGCCTAGCTCAGGCTCATAAAAGCATTTGTATCCCTTTCCTGGCTCATTCACTACATGTCCATTTTCCTCTAAAAACATTCCCACAACCAGAGCACGAGTTACCCCAAAGGTAAGATGACAAGTGATATTTCACTATAGCAAAACCTTGCCTTAAAATCTTTCCTCTTGTCATGAGATCTGAAAACTAATTATATTTTACAAAACTTGCATTGCTTACACCATAGCTAGCTTTTTTAATGACTGACCAAAACTGGCCTTTGAATTTATGATTTATATAATATTTTTTCTGTTTATTTTTTAATAAATCTGCACAACAGACCCTAGTCTGAAATATCTTTAATCATAGTGAGAATTTTCTTAGTTCGACATCTTGGTGAGAAGCTGAAATTCTATTTCTCTAGACCCAGAATTTCCTAGACACACTCTCAAACAAATTAAAAACAAGACAGAAGAAAAAGGAAGGTAGTAATGAAATCTCCTACAGAGGCATTGAAGTAAAGAACTTTGTCAGTATTTATTACCTTTCAGAAATTCCTTAATTAACTTCTCCTCCCTTTGGCTCTCAGCAATGGGCTCCCTCCCAGCATCAGACTCACAGTGCTTCATGCCGCTTTTCTTACTTCTGTCTAAGCCAGGAGTTTACAGAATCTCATTTACCTACCATTACTGTGTCCTTAAGAAGCAAAGTACTAAAGTTCCTTTTTGCTGATCTTAATCTCACTCAGAGAGATCTCAATCTCTCAAACCACAGCAAGGGAGAGTTTACCTGTGAAATACCCAGGGGTGTGACATGATCTGCAGGACAGAAACTTCGACTGCTCTGTTGACAAACAGTTGACAAATCTAAAATGGAACAGCATCAAAATCAGCAACTCATGTAGGAAAGACACTGGTTTGAAATAAAAACTAAAGAGCAGCAGGAGGAAGTAATTTCTGGATGCTGACAGAAAGATCTCTGACAGACTTTATTTACAGGCTCCATTTGCTATCATGGAACTAGCTGGAGGAAGGGATCTGGTATTCCTGGGCATTTGCATTTCTAAGTGACTACAGCACTGCAGAAACCAATGAGTGCCTTCCTAGTACTTATCAGGAGAGTCTGAGGGCAGGATCAAGCCAGAATCCTTCCTCTAAAGAAGATAATTACTTTGTGACCCCAGCTCAGAGAGTCCCTGCCTCGACACTTTTAGTCCCCTCCTTGAAGAGGAGAATCCAGCTGCATGTTTCCTGTAACCCCTGTCTCTGCTGTGGTAAGTCTGGCTGATTTAGGCAAAATCTCATCCTTCTACTAAAGACTTAATCTTTGCTAGAAATAGCCCATTGGAAGCTTCCTGCCTGCAGCTTTTAGAAGGGCCAGAGGTACTCACAGTCCCTCTTTGCCCAGGGGTGGTGGGAGAGGGTGCAGGATGGCAGTGACTGTATGGGATCTTCACATTAATAAATGTGGGGGACCCTTATTTTCTTGGCTCCCCGAGATCTCTTATGATAACTTGATGCAGGAAACAGGATCCACATAGTTGTTTCCACCCTCCAATCCAAGTAACCCTAAAATCAGGGTCTGCTACCTTGGTCCTGCAAAGACATTGAATCCCTCCAAGGGGATGGTGCAGTCACATACTCTTTCCAGCCTAAATTACAAGACAGCACAGTCTGGGGTTACAGGTAACAGTGCAAGTGAGGCTTGGACACCAGGAAGCCCTATTTCCCCTTGAGGTACAGCCTTGTCCCAAAATCATTGGCACTGAGCAGTTCCATGCTACTGGGAGCTGCAATTCAGTACACAGCAGTCCAAGAGGGGATGAAAGTATTCCCAAGACTGGACTCATAGAGACCTTATTAGCCTTTGTTCTTTGTCTTCTATGTGATCTTCATCCTTCCTTGTGGTGATTTTCTTCTCTTCCAGCATACCTGGAGATATGAATGACACCCATGGCAAGGGCAATATCAGTGCTGCTGTGGAACTGTTCCAGCTCATCATGTACACCCCCACTTTTATCCTGGGATTGCTGTTCAACACAATGGCTCTGTCATTCCTGTTTTTTAAGGTTAAAAAGCTGTCAGAATATACAGTCTACATGATAGCCCTTATATTCCTGGATACTTTGCTGTTGTTTACTCTTCCTTTTAAAATCATTTCCTACCACCTTCAGGACAACTGGAACTTGGGGTCTGTGTTTTGCTCCACCTTGGAGAGTCTTTACTTTGTGAACATGTATGGCAGCATCCTCATCTCGCTGTGCATCTGCGTGGACCGGTACATCGCTATCCGGCACCCTTTCGTAGCCCTCACCCTCAGGTCCATCAAGAAAGCTGCCATGGCCTGTGCTCTCATCTGCCTGGGCACTTCTGTGGGGACAGTCTCTACTTTCCAACTGCATGGAAAGGGCCACAACATCTCATCCTGCTTCCATAACTTCTCCAAGAGCACGTGGGAGAATACAGTCCTGTTCAGCACCTTGGAGATCATCTTCTTCGGCAGCATGGCAGCCATGACTTTCTGCACTGCCCAAACTGTCCGGTGCCTGAGAAGGCACAGAAACCCAGACAACCCCCAAACACACAGCACCAGAGCAGAGAGGATCGTGGTGACAAACCTGGTTGCCTTTTTGGTGTGTTTCACACCTTACCATGTGGCATACTTCATGTACTTTCTGGTGAAGAACAGCATCATCCACATCAGTTTTCAACAAGTGCTACGAGACGCTGTTCAGGTCACCCTTTGCTGGGCAAACCTGAACTGCTGTCTTGATGGGGTGTGTTATTATTTTGTTTTAAAGGAGTCCTTGGAAGACCCATTGCAAAACAGTGAAAAAAAAGCCACGCAAAAGCCTTGATTTATGTACTGCATGTTCATTACTTGGGATGATGTGTGGAGAGGCTTTTGGAAAGCACAGGGCTCTGAACTTCTTGCCTAAGCAGTTTGCTTTAAATATTCACGACTGAAAATATTTCCTAAAAACCAGAACTAAGTCCATGTCCAGGAGGCTGTTCCTAACTTTTTAAAAATTTCTTTCCATAATGTTTCTTGTTATTATTTATGGATACAAAGAAATTTAATTATTCATATAAATAGTGATGCATATTTGTTTGGATGTGATTCTTCTTTACTTTGAAAAGAAAAAAATGTTTTTAAATATTTATATGTGGTAGCATATTTCAGCTCCCCTGTCCACACTGTACCTGCAAACCTTCCTCAAAACTTTAGTCACTACAGACCTGGTCTGTTAAGAAACAAAGACTTGAAGTTCATGGTAAAAAGCTCCAGACTAAATTCTGTTGCCTCCCCTGTCCTGGTCATGTATGCTTGTCCTCACATACATGTGCCTGTTGGGTTAAATTTGCACATGTTATTTAAAAAAGAAAATAATGACTGTAACTCTAAATGCAAAGGCAGCTTTAGGTTCATATGGGTATAGAAGATCTCCATGTCATTCCTCCACTGCTTGACTTGCTCTGCAAGGCACAGAGTCACTGTTTTGTGACAGCTGTTGTGACTACCTCATCACACATCTAACTAATGCTGCCACTGGCTTAAATCCCCACACAGCACACATTAATTGACTCCCTCAGTTCCAGGCTTCCTCACCACCTCCTCTGCTACTTGCAGGCTTTTCACATCTGTTCCTTCCTGCTTGGTTACAAACACAGTTTTGTGAGCAGAGCCATACCAAACAAGAGCATGAAATAAAATCCCCGTGTCCAACGTAGCGGCAAACACATGAACCTGAAGGAACCACCCCCACCTTATGGGGGATAAGATAAGAGCAGCCCTGATCCCTAAAGCAGCCTGAAACACACAGAACCCCGGGGGAAAACAACCTTTTGGACCTCAGAGCAAGCTGAGCACTACCATTCCCCAAGCAAACAAGGCAATAAAAAATAATCAAGCAGTGAGAGCCTAACATGCCAGTCAGTTACTTCTTATCAGTGCTCACAGGCAGAGATAAACCCAAAGACAAGGAGCATCCAGCCTGCAGAGAGGCAGCCAGCTGCTCTGGGCCTCCCCCACTGCTGCCTGCAACACTGTCCAGCAATCAGCTGCCACCTTCCTGAGGAATGAGGCTGATTTAGAAATCAAAGCCAAAGTGTTTTCATATTCATGCTGAGCTGGATTCTTGCAGTACATCTTCAAGGCAGGGATACTAATCCCAGCCTTTGAGCTGTCTCTTTTCCACACACTTTTGACAAGGATAATGCACAAACTGTGTATTGATTTCTCCCCTGAGCTGGAGATTTACATGTGGGGGCTCCAGTCAGTCAAAGTGAATGTTTTTGAAGTGAATCTATGTATGAGATTGTACCAAAGAAATCCAGTTCCAGTTGGGAACGCTGACCCAACACAGACCTAAGTATGCGCTGCTGTTGACAGAGTCCTTTTGATGCTCAGACAAGGAACTGTGCTTCTGAGGAGACATGGACTGTGTATTTACCTTATGTCCTGGTTATGAAAAGGTGCCTGAAAGTAAAATTCACCAGGATATTCCAGCAAGAATTCCCTCACAATAACAATGGCCGTTTCCATTGATTCCCTTAAATAACTTCAGAATATCTGACTGAATATCCGTGCCAGCAGACATGGAATCCTCATCAGGTCCTTGCTCATAACTTACCTCTTAACTAACTATACTTCAGTAGACACAAAGATTTTACCCTTGCAACTTCAGGCTCCTTTTGGAAAAAGAATTAACAAATCATAGAAGAAAATAGTGCTGAGGCAAAAGAGTTGTTTTATATCTCAAAGCAGTAGGCCATGCCAAGAGGGCCTCCAGTTTAACTGACAGTGCCTGAACAGAGGGAACAGGGATTGCGTCAGTACCTCGGGAGGCAGAAAATGCCAAAGTGTATGAGAAAACTGATCTCAATTGCTCTTCTGTAGCCTGGGGCAGCTCCATTAGTTTCACTGACATGACTTTGGGCTTACAATGCAATAACTGAGATTAGAAGCTCACCTGTAGTTTTATGCCTCCTCTGTTGCTCAGCTTTTTTCCGACTAAGTCTGTTCTTTGTTTTGTTATCCTGCTGTCCTTGGTCCCACAGATCATAAAGTAACTTGCACTGTAATTTAATTTAGAGTGCTGCTAGACAACAGGGAGATGAATACTGAATTTAGGCATTTTTGGCGTCTGAGCTACCTTCCTCAGCAATAACATACTGCTTAGAAGGGGCTGGGATGTTGACCTGATTAAGCATTGTTAACACTGTATAAAGGACTAGTTAAAAATGCTTGAGGCATTTCTTCTTCTCCTGAGCATCTCCTCTGTGTTTCTCCAATGATTCTGGCCACTGATTTTTTTCTAGAAACGAGCAGGCTGAGGTGTGGAAAAGCAAGTACCTGCCCATGGACAGGGTACAGACAAGCACGGTCTGAGCTCCCTGCCTCTGCACATGGCCCACAGTGCCTCTGTCTGCTCTAAGAGAGCACCGATGATCAGGGCACAGTAACGACTTTCATTCTACGTTCCTGGGAGAAACTGGAATTTTGTAACGGCAACACTTTCTGCTCAAAAGCTCCTTGCTGGATCTTACTGCTTCTGAACCTCTGAACATTCACTGTCCAGGTAGTGTTGTCTGACCCCTTCTTTTCTCAGGTGGGTAACTGCAGCAGCTTGTTCATTGGCAGACATTTATATCTAAACCATGACATGGGGTATCACCAAGTCAATATTAAAAGATGTAGAGTGTTAAGAAATAAAAGGAGAAAAAACCCGAAAACCTATCATTCATGTGAAGAAAAAGAAAGCAAACCCAGGGATTTGTTTGGAAACAATCTGCCCCCAAGAACTGAGAACTCATTCCTAACACATACAGTTCTTAGCTTAAAATCATTAGTTTATTCTAAAAAAAATGCAGTGGGGGCTAGAGAGCTGCTATAGAGCATGTTTTCTACTTGCAGTTGGCTTTGCACTTGGATAGTGAAAGGCAAAAGGTTTGAACCAGCACTGAAAGCACAGCAGGTCATGGGAGCTGATGAAGCTGCTTTGCTGGGGAACTTCACCCTTCGGGCCAAGCAAGGCATTCCAATTGAGAAGCCTTTCAAAAATGCACCCTGAGGCTGCCAGATTTCTTGCCAAGTGTTGCAGACATTCAAGCCTGTATCTTGTTCACATAAGCAATTTTCCCACTCACTTCTTTGCAGGTTTCACTGAGAGACTGGGCATGTGCTTCAGCAGCAAATGCTCTATTCCCTGCAGCCTCACTCACTGGGGAAAGCAGTGAAGCTCAAACTTACACTAACTCTGCACATCTGTCCTTCGCTTCCCAAATTTCTTGTCTTCTAGTACAACTATTATCTTATGTGTCAGGCTCAGTAAGTATCTGTTTGGCTTGGGAAAGAATAAAAGGTTTAAAAGAAAACATCACCAATTATATTTACAAATAACCACCAAAATCCCAACCAAAGCATTCATCTCCCAAATTGAAAGAATCAATGCAGATACCAGGCATGCAGAAAATTCTACAGAGTTTTCACTATTTTGGGAATAAAAAATGAAAAAGTAAAAAAAAATCACTTTATAGGTTTAATGAAAAATGTTCACATATAATGAACGGAGAAAAATATTCACCATGTACAATATCACATCTGTGATCAGTAGTAATGAGAAAAAGCTTCAGAAAAGTAATTCTCAGCAGAAATAAAAAGGGTTTTAGAGATGTTTTCTTCTCTATGCTTCACTTCTCTCAAAATGTTTTAGCATTTTTACTGCTGCCAAAATGGGTTAAAATTGCCCTTTGTTCTCTCTGCAGAAGGACAGCAACAGGATCTAAAGACGAATTTGTAGCACTGTAGATGCTAGGCAGAAGCCCTCTGAGAAGTGAAGTAGTTAATTTTGCTGTGAAAGTGAAGTGCTGCAGATAGGCAGAGGCAGAAATCACACCCCAGCTCCCTTCACAGCTATTTCCCCATGGAGCAAAGCTGTTTGCATGCTCCTTCCATCTGCTGCATTTACTGGTGGAAGTCTCACAAAGAAGTAAAAATGTCCTAAGTGGGACCACAAAGTGGTGAAGAATTCTGACTCTGGCCTTGGTGTGCCAGGGACACACAGACGCGGCTCCAGTTTTGGGGAGAGGACACTGGTCTCACACCTGACCAATACAGCTTGCTCCTGGATTTGCAGCTAGCAAAGCCATAATTCAATCAGGTGCTCCAGCTTGCCTTATTCATCCCTGTATTCATCCTTCCTTCCCTTTCACAAGCCTCTGCCTTCAGCTTTTTGGAGGCACTGAACCTTTTAGCAAAGCTGAGACTTCCCCCTCCACTAGGTTTCTTGCTACTGAGAGGGGTCTACCATAGCAACAAACTAATGAATCTGTGTCTTTAGCTACTGGGAAATGTTTATTCCTATTATTCTGATTTTCTTTACTGTCACTTCATAAGAATGGCATTTACCACATTTTCTAATGTTGCTCTGGGACAGTGTTAAAATGAAAAATCTATGAGGAATCAGAATGTGTCCCTGGAAGAAGAGCTGAATCAGTGCCATTTGCAGAAAACAAACAATGGAAAACATCACATCTGCTGTATGCTACAGATTCTCATTACTCCTTCTCTCTATTCCAAGACAAAAAGGGCATTAAACTGGGACTATGTCTGAGAGCAAGCATCAGCAGTTTAGAGCTACAAACACTGGTAGGCAATTGTTAATCCAAAACTAAGCATTACAAACCCAGGAAATCCAGTTTAGATTACGCTTTGGAGTACACCACAAGAATCCCAGCCATTCCTGGGTAAGTATTAACTTTGTGACTACAAGTAAAGCCATCCCCCAGAGCCCAGCATTTAACCTGGGCCTGCTTGGCCTGCCATCACTGCTGAGACAGTGAAGGACACTGTCTGACACAGCTTTTATCAGTTTAAAGAAGAGCTTAGGAAAGAAAACACAACAAGCTGCAGACAGCAGAGACCTGACTGACATCATACTGATAGGAAGTGGTGTAGTTTGAAGAAGTTGCAGCTGAAAGGGTGCAGAAAAAAAGGACTGCAACTTTTGCCAGACCCAGCTCAGCATAGCAATAAAAGTCCTGCAGGTAGGTTTGTCTCCCTCAAGCAGAGCAAAATAACTTGGTATTAATAATAAACATGCTATTTAGATCTTGTTGTTTGAGCAGTGAGAAGACAAAAGGAAGCTTGAGGTATAAAACACTCTCTTTCACTCTGAGCTCAGCTCTTGTTGCTGTTCCTTCTGCCTGTGACTGCAGAAGGATCTTGGGCTGGGACCCTACTGTCTGTTTGTTCCCTTTTGAGCTGCCCTGTGGTATCCCACCCAGCCTCCAATGTGGAATTGAGCAGGGATGGGCTATTCCTGGTCCATCTCACTTCTGCCCATCTCTCACGGCAAAAATCACACAAAAGGAGCCAGATTACCCTTAATTCAAACCCACAGCCTGACACACGTTGCCTTATGATTCCTCAGAAAACCCACACGTAGGCTATAAGAAAAGGGTGGAGGTAAAGCAATGCCATGGACATATCTGCATTTGTAACCCACTCCATGCTATAATAGTAAGAAAAAGCTCAACACAGCACCCAGCAGGAATAGCGAGACCTTTAATGCCCCTCTCCTTTGCAACACAAAATACTGAGGCTGGAATAATGTGTTACCTTGGTTTGGGACAATGGGGCAGAAACCAAGCAGTATCACTGACTCTTATCCCAGATTTCACTTCTGCACATAATCACACCATTCAGATCATTTTTATGCTCTATGCTATTATGGGTTACTGCTCTCCCAAATTAGCCTGTGTCATTCGCCTTGGGATGCCCACATACACCTGTCACAAAACATCTTTAGAAGATATCCCAAATCTCTCCCGCTTTTTGCCAACCAAAAATCCAATCCTGTGGGTAAATACACCCATTCTAACTATCAGGCTATCAGATTGTTTATCTTGAACACCACAGCAGCCAGACTCCTGTACTGAAAACTATTTTGTTTGCGTTAGATGAAGTATTTGTTTTTCTAGACCTCCACAGCATGCGTCCTAGAATCTTGTTCCTAACATTCTCCCTGGCCACATTACAGGTTTACAGTCCAACTCCCACCTCATAGCCTTTAAACACAGATGCAAAGAGAACCACGTAGGTCACAAACTCTCTTATCAAAGTTTCGACAAAACTGCTCAGGATACAATGTATTATTTTCTTGTTTATGTGCAAAATGCCAACAGAGCAAAGCCTGAATGTCTTTCTGTCAGGGAGCCAAAAGGAAGGACTTTGCTGGTCAGCTCAAGGACGCCTGGAAGTCTTGTGATACTTCTTTGGGTGTTAATGAAGACAGCACAAAGGACCATCAGGCAAGTTTCTCCAATCAAACAGGATGAAGCAGCAGCACCCCAAGCCAATTGCAAGTGACAAACCAGCCACGGAGCTGCATTGCAGGTCTCCCACTGGAACAAAGGCGCAGCAGATCAGGCACCTACAGCTCCAGGATTCTCAGCCCCCAGGGAAAGAGTGGGGGTTCAAACACAGCTGGAAACTGTTACGAACAAGTTCGCAAGTTTGTTCTGTTAATGTTCTGTTAACTGTGGAAAACACCCTGTTTTTATGTTAATTGTTACTATTGTTCTGTTCTGGTTCTCACTCCCTGGAATTGCCCTGCCCCTATGCCCTATCCACTCCTCGTCGGGCGATGCCACCGCTGCTCCCAAAACGGTGCCTGGCAAATAAGAAAACCGCAAATGCTTATGGGACACAACTCAGTAATAACAAACCGCTAAAAACAACCAACCAATAAAACTAAAAAGGTACTCCCAAGTAAGAAAAACAGTAAAGAAGATGAAATCACCAACCAGTGCTCTTTAGCCCTGTCACCACGACCTCAACAGCACCCGATCGACATGAGATCCCTGAACTACGCGTCAGCCGAGGTCTTCTTAGAGACTCCTGTGAGGATAGAAGGCCCAGCTCTGCTGGGCAGCAAAGCTGAATTTCTTCTGCTCTGGATTATCTATCGAGAGCAGCGGTGGTGCACGTGACCCGTTGGGCCCACCCCATCCAGAGCTGATTTCTCAATGAAAGCATTATTAAGGAGCTGGTCTCCTTGCGCTTTGTTTATTTCAGAAACAGCGCGTGAAAATTTCATTTCTTTAACAGCTACATTTGGCTCTTGGAGAACTCTGGGGAAATTCCTGTCAGAAGGGTATAACTTCCACTGATAGAATTTACACGTGTGGTATTACTGCACAGCGCTCTCCATGACAACCACGGTCGCTCAACCTCTGCTGTGTACTTAATCCACCTGAAGTGAGAAACCCTTTTCTATATCACAGTCAGATGCCGTGGAAATGAGCCCAGTATCACAGAGGATTAGCGTCTGGAGAATCCGAGTTAATTGCACTCTCTGGACAGACTCAGGCTCCAATGGTCAGTGTCCAAATGAGGAATCAGTAGCCGGGATGGATCAGCTCTTCAGAAACAAAAGGTCCCATTATCATGCAAATAGCATTCACTAGGAAGAACAATGAAGGAAAAGTAAAGAAAAGTTAGACAAAGCAACAGAATCCTTGTGGTCTGAAGGTTTTTAGGAGGTATCAGCTGCTCCTTAAACTATTAACAAGATTTTGGAGGGTTTTTGTATTTGCTTTTGCATCCCTGGGTGGGAGTTGATAGATGCAAGCAAAAGCAAGTATCCAATTTGCTTTAACTTTGTTTCTGTCACCTAGGTCCTATTCACAACTTCAGATGGGAACAAATTTCAACATTTCCAAACTTCTGAATGAGAAAGAAAGAATTTTTTAAAAGGAGGAAAAAACAATGCCATAAAAAGGAGAACGGTAGCAATGCCAGCAGCTCTCCTTGGCAGGTGCTGGCTGTGAAAGGGCTCCTTTGGAAGATCTTGGCAGCAGCACCCTGGGCCCAAAGTGAGTGAGTGCCAGGAAAGGGGGCAGTGGGAGACAAGGGAGGGCTAAGGGAGCCCTCTGCACAGGCACAGAGCTGACCAGGGGTGACCCTGCAGCATTGCTACATCCCTGGGGAAAGCTCCAGTCTTCAACTGTCACAGAGGGAAAGTGTCAGGAAAATGTATATACAGTGTAGTTCTTTGAATAAATCAGCATAAATCATGTATTGCTTTGCAAATTTTTCCTTGCTAAGCCCTGGTGACAGAAGACACCTTTTTATTTCGTTTGTTTGCTTTTTTGGTTTGGTTTGTTCTTGTTTTCGTGCTCCACTGACACCAGAGCACACCAAGAGCACATCACACCCAACACATGAAGGGCTCACTGGTGCCCAGCATTTGACTCCAACCATGTCAGGCACTTTTTTCAAATGACAAAGTAATTACAATGCCACCCTTCATGGTGCCACACATCCCTGAGTGCAATCTGCAGCCTCAGCCCTTCCTCCTCCCCCTCCTGCCACCATGGCGTGACAACCCATCCTTAAGGGGAACTGCATCCTTCCCCTTAAGGGTGGGTCATCACACACATTTGGTTGGTTGGTTTGAAAAACAATACAAAACGAAATTTAAAAACGAAACAAAATAAAACAACAAAACCAAAATCAAAACCAAAGCCACCCTCAAATACTTTCCTACATACACCGCCACATTCAGGATTCTGTCTCCACAAGGTGTCCCAGGGTCCTGTTTTGCAACGACCCAGGGACCATGAGGGCACTCCCAGCTGCTGGCAGATTGTGCCTCAATGCAGCAGCACGAGAGTTAATTTTAAACATGGACAGAAAGGGATATTTAACTTCTTTCTCCTCAAAGCCATTTGCCAAATTCAGAAACTGTTTTAGTCAGAAAAACAGTGTTACTTTTAACCACTCCCTGTGCCCAGGGAAGATTTTGCACAGAAACACTCACAGCTCTGGAGACAAAGTGCTGCCGCTGGCACCTCACCTCTGTGAGGGGAAAAACACAGCTTTGGACATGAAAATATTAATTTAAGCTTCTGACACTTCCTGTGTGTCTGGGTGAGTGCCAGGACACGGCCACAGGTGAGAGCAAGCCGGTGTGTGAGGGGAGGGAGGGCCTGCAGGCCCCAGCCTGCTCCTGCCTCCCTTCAGCACTGCCGCCCTCGGCCACCACCCTGCACCTCCATTGCCCAGCTGGGGCGAGTGGCAGCAGCATGGCCACACCTGCCATGAGGGGGTCCATTGATGAAGGTGATAACTCCAGCAGGATCCCTGCACGCTCTCTGGCACAGGTGCAGGGCAGCCTCGGCCCCCCCAGCCGAGGAGGCCTGGAGCCAAGATGGAGGCAGTCGCCTCAGGAGCAGGCCATATGATGACTTAAGGTTTTAGCCTTTGTGTTTTCCAAATCCTGTGCTGCATTAGTGCATGACTCTAAACTCCATATAAAGTGTTAACTACTGTCTTCATACTTTGGCCAGACAAAACAATTCCTCTGGGCCTGGAACCCAAGCACACCCTACAGGTGCCTGAAAAGTATAAACAAAAGTGAATTTGGGGGAGCAAACTGGGGACAAATGACTTCATGACCTGAAGCTGTAATTGGAGAATTAACCCCTGATATGTAAATGGACCAAACTTATATCTGTCTGAAAAACTCAGGCCATTGTCCATTTTGGCTGTAGCCTCTGAGGCTTCTGACTGCCCCAGGTGTATCTATTGAAGGCTTTCATAAATACCCACTTTATTCTTTTAACCTTGTCTAGCTTCTGTTCTAGGGATCCACCCCAAGGCATCAAGCAGACACAGAATCTTCTCCTGGCCTGGAAAACCACTCATTTTGGCCAAGCAGGGGGATGTAAGCAGTGCCAAGATACCCCACCACAGCTGCGTGGGGCTGACATTACCCTGCCTACACGTCACAGCACACAACTGAACATGCTGAGACACACAAATATTAGAAAGCCTTAATCAGTTTTACAGCTCCTGCAAACAGCTCTGCACAGTGCTGCCCTTCCAGCAGCCAGAGTGTAAGAACAGTCACTGTTAATGAAAAATCTAGAGAAAGAGGCAAACTGAAGATGTAAAGCCCCTCCAGCTCCCTGTATGGACGAGCACAACACACTGCTCTGGCAGAGGTGGCACTTCAGGAACAGCTACACCAGATGAACTCAAATTGTCAAGGAGATTAATGCCAAATATTTACCTTTTAGTGCAATTAAGCAACTCCGTCAAAAGCACTTAATGAAAGCAAAGTGCATTTCTCTCGCAAACCTTATTAGAGAATTGTCAAGCTTCCCTCTCCCCACTTAACATTTCAGCCAGCCATCTGGTATTTGGTACCTGCTGTTATAAAGGCAACTCAGTTTGAGTTTGCTTATTGTTGGCTCACGCATTTCATGGGCTAACATTAAAATACTGGGTCAGGGAGAAAGAGTGAGCATTTCTATCCATGACATCTTAATTGAAATTTTGTTTAAAGCTGTTATAAAGCACAGAAAGAAATAGTCCAAAAGGCTTATTGCAAACCTGCTTCATGATTCAGAGGGGCTCAAGCTACGTTGCAACTGTCTGTACTTCTGCAGCATTCATTTTTCTTGGAGAGGGGGATGATTGTCAGTTCTAAGCACCTCCTTTCCAAATACAGCAAAATGCTTCTCAAAGCACTTTGATCAAGCAATTCTTTTTCCCCAGCCTGCTGCTGCCAAGAGAGGAGCCCCTCCTTGCAGTGCTGGGGATCTGGATGTCTTCAACTGAATGGAGAACTGAGACCAAAATAGGGCAGCAGACAGAATATGCTTAATTAGCCCGCATTTCCTTCTCAAGTCCCGGGCTCAAACCGAGGCAAGACTGACAGCTGTGACCCTTCAAACAGGCAGCTGTCCCCAAAACACAACTAAGAGCTTGATAAGGACCTACTTAGGGCAATGCCTGCGGCTGGCAGCCAGGGAGGTAGCACAGAGACGGCCGAGGCCTGGGGGCTTGGGTGGGAGCTCAGTGCTCATTCCCAACGATTGCCATCCAGCATGACAAAGGCAAATAAATGTGCCCCAAAAGCTGCCATTCTCCTGGCCATCCAAACAGCTCCCTGCCTGAGCCTAACCACATTTCCCCTGACCCAGACCCTGACCTGGGGGACAGTTTCACATCCACCCTGCCCGCTTAAAGAGTTCCTGCCAGGTGGGGTGGGAAATCACCTGTGTGCTGTTCCCAGCCACATTCATTGCCTGCCATGCACAGCCTGCCACATTCACACCACAGGTGCTGCATGTGGTGCCATGGGACTCTTCCAGCATTGCTCAATAACTGGGTGTGCTGTTGGTTTTTATGGAGGATGTCGTGTTAGCCTCTCATACCTCAGTGAGCAGCCTCAGAGGCAGATGCTGCAGCCCTTCAGGGTGTGTGTCCCGTGTTAAGTGTGTGCAGACTGTGACACAGCCAAAGGGCCACCTGGGATATTATAAAGCTCTCTATAATCCAGGGACTCTTCAGTAGCAGTGGAGAAGGCCAGGGATGGGAAGTGCTTTCAGAAATTTGGAGTCAGCATCCAGCCCAACACAATGAGCCCCTCCTCCTGCTCTCTGTCCCCACAGCTGTTCTGACAGCCCTATCTCACTCTGACGTCTTGCTAAAGTCATTACAAAACCAAAAGCAATCAGCTGCACAACCTGATGCAGGAACACGGGCCTGCCAACCCACACAGCCTCCCCTGCTTCCCTCCCTAGGATCTGGGACTGCAGATGGCCGTGCAAATCCAGCCTGTGGGTGTGGGTGGCTGTGCTTGGTTTATTCCATCCTGGGCTTTTTTTGTTTTCCTGGATGTTTGTGCAGTGACCTGTAGTGTTTATTCTTAGCTTGTATAACAACAATTCAGCAATTTAGTAGGCTGCTCCTAAATATTTGACCTACAAAATGATCAGTCTAATTTGGAGACCAAGCTGAACTCAGCCAAGTCATAAAATGCTGCCTCATGTTACTACTTTCAGCCCTTAAAACCCAAACCCACAGCTGTGTCAGGTCCAAGTCTTTCTCTAAAGGATAACTGCATTGCCCTGTATTTTCCTACACACCCCCCAGAGACCATTAACATGGTGCTGCTGGTTTAATTGCCACAAGTTCTGCTGTACATTCAAAAGCACTGAGCAGTAAACCCTTCATTTCTCAAATCCACCGTGCCAAATTTCTTTGTGCATTGCAAAGCCACAGCCCACTTGCCCACAGGTGCTTTCCAGGCCTCCTCAACTCCACCAGACCCCCTCAATTCCCCCAGACCCAGGCACACTGCAGGAGAAGGTACCCAAGGGCCAGAGACAGGCTGCACCTCTCAAAACCTCTGCAGAAGGTGTTGCTCTGACATTACTGACACTGGGGCATTTTCAGATGGCAGCTCTGGGTATCCACAGTACCAGGGCAAGTCAGCTTATAGCTGCTTATTTGAGTTTGATTTGCAACAATTTTTGGAGAAGGGAGAATGACTTAGGGGATTGACTGTCGTTCTGGCAGCGGCAACCACAAAATGACCCTCTGAAAATGGGGAGAAATGAGATGGGGGCTGATCCAAAGCCTTTCCTGTTACTTCATGGACAGCAAGTTACTCCATGGATAACAGTCGGGGGAACAGAGTTACATTCCAGAGAAATCTCTTGAAAAGAAGAGAAATTTTAATTTCAGAGATTTTCTTCAACATAAAGTTGTCTTCGTTTCGGAAACTTCTTTCCCCAGTCAGACCAGGAGAATATTCAATCATTGCATAACGTGATTTCAATTCAAATACAGATCTAAAAGTTCAAGTACAAAATTACATACTTGGCCTTTTCACATTAATTAATCCAAATCAATAGAGTAACACACTGGCGTTCACTGGAGAACATCTTTGTGCTAGTGAGAACAGTTAATTAGAGCTGGCACAAACACCTTCCATATCCAGCACGAATAATAATATTCCCAGAGCAAATTTTCTCAGCAAACTTGAGGAAACAGCTGATTCTTGATTCTTCAGCTCACTCACTGCTTCAGAGATTTTAATAAGAGAGAAGGAGTTAATTGGTAATTGATGAGCAGCCCCTGTGCTCTTCCTGCCCAACACACCAGCTCCAGCCCCTCCTCTGATGGAATCAGAGGTGCCCAAGCCTGTACAATCAGTCCCGGTGCCAAGGCTGCCTTGCATGTTGTGTCACCTCTGCAGCATCCCCCTGCTGCCTCCAGCAGGCCATCAGTGTCAGCCAGTGACAAACGGGCTCAGGGCAGGGCTGAGGCTCTGGGATGTGCTGCACCACTCGGGTCTGCTCTGGATCTTCCCTTGAGCTGGAGCCTGTGGGGAGAGCTCTGCCATGTGAGACCCACCTGTGAGCACCCCGTGGAAAAGGGAACAATATACAAAAGGAGATGATGCGGAAGGTCACAGTCATCAGCTGAAACTGCTGTGGAGGTAACCCCAACCTAAATCAAGAGATTTTCCTTTCATTCAACAGAGACTGAAGGCAGCAGCCACCCAGGGATGCCCATTTCTGCTCAGCACTCTCCTTACCTGCAGACACAGCCAAGTCACAGCCAGCTGTGCTACTGAGGAAGCAGAGAAGCACAACAAGGGGTCGTGTACACAGCAGCCAGGAAAAGCAACAGCCAGTTGCTCACCCTGTCCTGAAGTCAGTCTTGTGTTAAAAAATGCCACTCATTAAAAGTTATCTGACACACAAGGGTGTTGACACTGTCTGACTTAAGAGACTCAGGTGTGCAGGAACTCCTCAACTGAGCAGTCAAAGGCATCCTCTAGAGAGCTCCTTACTCCCCAGAAACAAAGACTCCTAAATTAAGAATGACAAATTGGATAGTCCAAATGTTTCTTCAAGCTCCAGTTCCCCTCCCGGTCTCGTAGGGCCCTGCTGGCAAGTAGGCTGGACACTGTTTTGTAGACATTTTGGTCAACATAAATGTTTCTTCTAACACAAAATGAACAGCATTTCATTTAGTCACATGTTACTTCACCATTTTAATTCAGCATTTTTGGTTAAAAATTGTTTTGAAACAAGAAATAATTTAATTACTAAAATATTGAAACAAATGTTTTAGCTTAACATCAGGAAGTTTAGCTGCTTCCACCCCTTTTTTTGCTATGACTGTTTTTCTTTTAGCTGGAAATAGTCACTACAGCTCAACCCATATGTGTTAAGGACTCTGTTCCCTCACACTCTTTTTGTTCATTTAATCCAGAAAACATTCCCTGTGACAGAGCTGCAGCACATCAGTGATTTCACTGGGACATCAGGAATTGTAATTGCCAAAAGAGCAAGAAACAGGCATTTACCTAGGACCTGTGAAGCTATTTTTGTTGATCACACAGCTGTCCAAACATGCCATTTTTTCTCTGGGAAGCTGTGACAGCATCCACAATACTTGTTCTTATAACATTCTGTGTAGAATTCAGAACAAGACCAGCAAAACGCTTTGGGAACAACTTGCACATCCTAAGGCACATACATGAGCATGTCCAGAAGAGAGAACAGGCTTTCATTAGCCTGGCATCATAATATACCAGAGAGCTGTTCCTGTTGGGCTCCTTTCTGGAGCGCCTATGTAGTCCATCATGGCCTGAACACTCCTTGTCCCAAGGCTGCAGAGATCCCAAAGAGCTGAACATCATGGGATGGGACTTGACCGTAAATGCAACTGCAGAGAGCTTGTAACAAATAAAAAAAATAATTTATGTTTTAGAGGAGACACTGAGATACCTCCCCTTGACTTCTAAGTTAATAGGTTACCAGCAGTTTTTGTTTCTAAAAAAGAACAAACCCAGAGCTTGGAAGTGGATTCTCTTGGAGTTAGACCAAATTTGACTTACTGTGCACTGTCTGGCAGAGTTAAAAAATTGCCTGAGCCATGCTGCAATATGCAAGTATTAGAAAGTAAATTGTATTAGATGCCAGCCATTATCACAGTGACCCATATTTTAGGGTTTCAACTGCACATCTGCCAGTCTTCCTAAAGCAGGTTTTATTGCCAAACTTTTATACATGCCACTGTTCAGTCAGATAAAGCAGCTTTCTGCCAGAGTGTGAGCAAGATTAGGAAGTAGAACTGACTTAAGTTTTCCTAAGAGCAAGGGGCAACAAATACAACCTCAGAAAATGAAAATCTGAACCATGAGGGAAATTTTGAAAATGCGAAGTTTCACAACACAAGCTGGTTTTCTTTGTAGGGGACAAGTCTCAGTTGGCTGACTCACTGCTAACTGAATTTACTGGAATGCATCAATCACATTCTTAATATAAGCATTTCAGGCTTCAAAAGGCATGTCTGAAAGGTTCAGGTTTCCAACAGAGTGGTGCAGAGTTGCTTCCTCTGCCCAGAGCTGATGGAAGAGGGCAGTCAGGGTGAACCAGCTGGGCCAGCCTGAGAGAAGAGGTTTTGGCAGAGATACAGCAAGGTGCAGTTCCCTTCAGAACCCCAGTGATGGAAAGAGCACCCATATACTGAAGAGTTAAATGCAAAATGCAGCAAAAATGACTGTAACCAAGCAAAACATGAACTTCCTCCCTGATTGACCAGAGACTAATTGTGGAAAGATGAAAAGTCAAATTCAGGAAAAATATTTTGACACTTCTCTACCAGGATGAAACAGGGAGAGAAAGCTTGCAAGGGCACTAAGGGACCCCCATTACTTTGTGTAGTGAGGAAAGGAAAAACCCCAAAGAGCCAGCCAGAAGGCAACTGCAGGCTTAGGTTACACTGGACACATTTCTGTGTAGAAATCCAGCAGCTGGAGAAGCAAGGCTGAGCACAAAGATCCAATGCCCACCAGCCACCCAAGCAGCAGAGGTATCTGGCTGCTGCATAGACCTCAGCTGGGCAACTTCCCCACACAGGCTGCCTTAGGGTGTCCCAGGGATGTGCAGGAAGAGGGGAAGGGCCCTCCAGAGCCTGCAGGCATGGGCAGCTCCCCAGTGGGTCAGCCACACCCCCACACAGCTCTCCCATCCCCATGGGGAAGGGCTTCCCCACTGCAGCATCCTCCCACTGCCCAGCTCCAACATCCCACTGGGCTGGAGCCCCCAGCTGCTGCCTCCCATCAGCAACAGCCTTGTGGAGGGCATGTGCTTCCCACTCCAAACAAACACACACTTCACAGATCAGAGGTAAAAGACTTTATTATCCCATGGGTTTTTCCTAAGTAAGATTCCCACCAGACAAAATATACAAAGCACCTTATGTTTTCTTTCTAGACAAGTGCATTCTCATCCTATGGAACAGTGACAACATTAGTTGACCCCAAAGAACCAAGGTTTGTCCTTAAAGCTGCGGGATTGCACAGTTAGCACATCCAATGACCACGTAAATCATGCAGAACCAGAGGGGAGGGCAAGAGGCCTGGATGGTCACCTGAGTGCAGGCTCAGGCTTCTAGAAACGAAGAGAAACACAGGGCTTAAATTTACCAGTTACTTCCACTAAGTGAACCAATTCTCTGACCCACTTCTTGTCATCCTCTTGGCAATTAAAGGCTGGGGCTAGCAGCAAGTTATTGATGGGAAAACACAATGGTAGAAAAGTAAATACCCATCTGGCAGTGGAAACTTTCCACACCAACCTGCAAGAAGTGCACACAATTCTTCATTTTACATCAAGCTTATAGCAGAATGAAACCAAAATGTCCTCCTCTACTTGACAGAAATTAGTATTTATAGCTATGTTTATATAAAATAATAAATATTCAGCCTCTAAGGACATACTAATTCCTATTGCATTACGTGACCATCCTGAGATCCTGTTTTGTTTTCACATAATTAACTCATAGAATTAACACTCAAAAGTTTAAAATATATTAACTTTGCATTTTGGTTCTGCTGAGTTAATGATTGTACTTGCATTTACTTTATCCTTCCTCTTCCAAAACAACAAGCTCATTTCAACAGATGGTGAACAAGTCCAGATTTGCTGGAAACCAATTAACAAGAATGTGCCAAGTTGAAACTCACCCCAATCTTTCAAGCCAAAAAACTGCCTGCATTTCAAGAACCTAATTAGTTTTAACAACATTTATGGAACGAAGGGAAGAATATTTAATTACTCTGCAATTCTTCCATCTGATGATCAATAGAAATGCAGTTTTGTTCAAACAATTTCTCTGCAGTATATTGATCAGCTGAATCTTGCCTTGTATCAGTATCTGTACTCCACTGGTGCCTGCAGATGTGATACACAGCTGGATTACAGTGATTACTATCAAAACAGCTTTCACTGGAGGAGTTACACAAGAATACACACTGGTAAAAGTTTTGAAAAACCTGCTTCTTCACTTGCCGGTAACTATCAGTTCTGCTGCTGACACCACCTTCCCTCTGCTGAGCTCTCAAACTGCCCTGTCTGTAGCCTCACAACTATCCCATTCCTAAGTGCACCTGGTTTAGGTCACCAGCACCAAAATGGAAATCCTCTTCTTGTACACACACCCTCTGTCCCAGTGCCACAGCAGCCTCAGAGCAATATCCCAGCTTGAAAGTGCTCAGCCAGGAAAAGAGCACCTATTTCCAGCATTCCTATTCCTCAGCCCTCCCTTCTACCCAAACCTGCTCCCAAGAGATTTCTATGCTGTGGTGTGGAAGAAGCTGCATGTACCCCCAGTTATCTTTGAGTACTGTGTAAATTTAAGCCCAGCAAATGTCTTGGGTAGGTAGCAGGGAAGAAAAGGCCACAAAGGACCCCAGAGGTTAGAGCTGCACAAGCTGGGGGGAGTATAAAAAGTAGCCAGATTACCATGTCTAAAGAGAGGGCTGAGAGCATGTGTGTGCATGTGTGTGCAAGCAAAGCCAAGGAATGTTACATCTGGAGAGCGGCTTCATGACTTTTGGCAGATAACAGTTTCGACCACAAAAGTGTTTTCGAAGTGACGAATACGATGACAGTTTCCAGCCTCACGTCGACTGATACCTAGAAGTGATTTAAAGAAAGAAGAGAGGTGAATCAACAAATGATAATCTGTAAGAATCAAAGCAAGGTGGGAAAGAAAGCAGATGAGATGCAACTTCTGAACACTGAAATGTGGGGACAACACAGCCCGTATGGAAAGCAGCATTATCTGGTCTTTGGAAGAATTAACTATCTTTCTCTAGGATACAGTCCTGCAGTGAGAGCTTCCATTGGCTGAAGGAGTCACCTGGAAACAGCTGGTTTCAGCTGACAGCATCTCAGTGTCATCTCAGGGACCAGAAAGCCTCAAGAAACCAGCAGAAGTCACAGGCTGATACAGAACACAGCCCTGGATATAGCAAGAAGCGTTTAAATAGCACTTCCTCTCGTGCTGTTTGTACCCCTCCCTGCCTGATCCTGCTCCTCCCCCTTACAGCAAACCTGTGGTGCCCCAAGGACAAGCAGGACTGTGCCAGGGCTCCATGGGAGCAACAACCAGTGTGTGCCAGCAGCTCCTCCATGTCAGTGCAGCTCCCATTGGGAAAGCACAACCAGCTAGAGCCATGGGGACCTCTGTACTCTGCAGCTGCCCCAGAGATCCAAACCCAACTGACTGCAGGTCCATGTTCCAGGTGAGCCTTTAAGTACACCTTAAAAGCAAATTAATACACATACTGGTATTAAAGAGTATTTTGCAGCAATGTTACCATTTCAATATAAGGTACATATTGCTGATTTCCATTAAATCATTTTTATGCAATCCAATGTTCCCTCTTCACAACGTTTTTACATACTATTAGAAACTTAATTAATTAAAGGCAATTTGCAGATCTAATTTGCTCTGAATAGCTGCCACTGAATCGGGTGCCTTCATTAGGGAAATTTTCCAAACAGTTCCCAACAGCACTGCTATTAGTTCAGCCCCAGGAGACCATGTGTAAATGAATTGCTGCCTCCTGCAACCATTTTTGCAAAGTTTCTATCAGGCTGATGGACGACACAAACACAGCAGTCAGCACCCATTTGCAGCAGCATCCTGAAGCTGGGTTTCCATTAACTGGACGGGAAACACCTCAAGGGAAACCCCCAGAGGGAAACCCCACTCTGGTCATGAAGAGGCCAGTATGGCTGCACCAGCCACAGCGGGACTGTGATGTGGGGTAGGGAGGATGGGGCAGGGCTGTGATGTGGGGTAGGGAGGATGGAGCAGGGCTGTGATGTGGGGTAGGGAGGATGGGGCAGGGCTGTGATGTGGGGTGAGGAGGATGGGGCAGGGCTGTGATGTGGGGTAGGGAGGATGGAGCAGGGCTGTGATGTGGGGTAGGGAGGATGGGGCAGGGCTGTGATGTGGGGTAGGGAGGATGGGGCAGGGCTGTGATGGGAGGAGGATGGGGCAGGGCTGTGATGTGGGGTGAGGAGGATGGGGCAGGGCTGTGATGTGGGGTGAGGAGGATGGGGCAGAGCTGTGATGGGAGGTGAGGAGGATGGGGCAGGGCTGTGATGTGGGGTCAGGACGATGGGGCAGGGCTCTCACGTCGGCGGGCGCCGCGCCGCCGCAGCCGGTACGTCTCCTTGCCGCTGCACAGGCGGTAGATGAAGGAGCCCAGCTGCTCCATGTCACTGACGTGCTCCGTGGCTACCATCTCCTCCTGGATTATGTACGTCTGAGGCAGGTATGTCCCTTTCTGAAACGACAGTTTCCACCCAAATAGGGCACAAACACTGCCACGATCTTCTCCCTGAACACAACTGTTTCATACAGAACACATGGAAAACCAAACTGTAGAAAATTCATTCACTGTTGAGGCTCAAGCTCCACTTACTGAGACCAGTTAACACGTGTCCTTGTCCTTGCAGGAAACTGTCCCTTGCTACTAGCACAGTGCACACAAAACAGATTAGATCCAAAAATGGAATGTTCATGTAAGGGGTGAAAGTCAGCGTAGGATCAACCCTGTTATAAACTGACCCAAATTTTAGAGCAGGATGCCCAAAACTGCAACTCTGAGAGTACAACAGACTCATCTGGAGAGAAATAAAAGCTTAACCAAAATTCCAGGAACTCCATTGAAATGCGCACTCTACATTTACTTCAAAAGGCAAAAGGCAAAACCACCAGCCCAGCTCAGATTCCAACATTCCCCTCTCCTCTCTGGTCCATTCGGCACAGCCACAATGACGTCCTGCCCTTCAGGAATGGGGACTGTCCTGCCCTTCAGGAATGGGGACCGTCCTGCCCACAGGAATGAGGACTTGAGATGGGCCATGAGCACCACATGCAGAGAAGAACTGAGCTCTCCACATGTTCTCCAGGAACATCTGGGGCAGTGACATCCCTGCTGTTGGGGTAGAGGCCACTATGAAGACCAGGGTGATGAGTGAGGTGTCATGGCAGAAAGCTACCAGGGGATGGAAAAAACGAGGTTTCTATGTGCCCCCCACAGATGGAGGGGCACTTTTCCTGCAGGAAAGAGTTCAGCTCAGCACTGGAGACTCTCTGCAAGCTCATTCCCAGGTGCTCAGGGCATCTGTCTTGTTTGGACATCGCTGTAGCAACAAACAGCTGTGTAACAAGTGCAGCTTGGGTCAGGGGGCACTTGTGAGTAGATGCTAACTAGATCATGAAGCAAAGAATCACCTCTGGTCCCTTTTCCTTAAGAAATGTCAAGGAAATAAAAGAACTGTCAGACCCTGGGGCCAAGGTAAGCATAATCAAGGTGAAAAGAAAGCAAGAGCAGCACCATTTCAAATCTCACCTCTTCTGTTTTCCAAGACTGGTTATCTCCACAGAGACATACCTGGAAACACACTGCCTTAACTCAGTGCTGTGCTGCTGAGCTGGCACAGCCAGGTGGATCAATAAGGCTGTCCTCTAACGCTGCAGGATTAGACAATTAGTGCCAGTTTGTACTGCACTAACACAACAGTTCTGCAAGAAATTCCATTATTGATCCTCAGGGAGAGAAGGCAGGGGGGCTGTGAGATACGTGCAGTTCCTGGCAGGGCCTGTCACGGTGACAGCCAGGGCTGGGGCTCAGGATGTGCTGTGCCCTTGGCCTGGAGAGAAGGCTCAGAGAGACAGACATGAGCACACAACCAGTTTCTTCACTGTCTCAGACTGAAACAGCTGTGGCAGGTGAAGGGGGAATCACCACTTCTCCATCACAGGACTGTGCATTAAGAACAATACCTTCAAGTCTCTGCCAAGAACTTTCAGCAAGCTAAAGCTCTGAGCATCTTGCGTTCTGCAAGAGATGTGGATCGTCCATCATTTAACTGGGTCACCTCCAATCTCCTGCTGCTGCTTGGGGGAGCATCCCTCCATCCTTTTATGCCAGACACTGATGCAGGCCTGGTCACTGAACTGTCACACCTGTACAGAATAAAGCCTGAAAGAAGCAGGTGCAGGGCACGTGGCAGCCACTCTGCCAAGGGGCACCCTGGCACCAGGCTGGCCAGGAGGAAAGAGCAAAGGAGGTTCCCCAACTCCTTGTGCTGCTCAGCCTGCTGGAGCAAACCACTGGTGTTAATTGCTGGACTGCAGACCCTGAACAGCTTCAAAATGAAACTTTCTGCTGGTAATCAGTCTCATTTATTACGGACTGACTGCATTCAGAGATGCAGAGAAAGCAAAAGTCTCCAAGTCCAAGGACCAACAAAGCTCACCCAGCCTCCAAAAGGCAGCACTTCTGAGCAATGGGGCAAGTCATAAGGTCATAAAGATCCTCATGCAACAGGAAGAAACTTGAGCCTTCTGCCTGACCAGCAAGCCATCCCCCCTACATGTGGCCATGAAGATCACAGGCCCACAGGATCACAGCTAATTCAGCTGGGGATGGACCTCAGGACTTTATCCCATCTGGTCTTGAACACCTTCAAGAATTTCAAGGGGGCAGCACAACCTCCCTGTGCACCCTGTTCCACTGCTTCACTGTCCTCATGGTGAAAAACTTTTTCTGAGCCCAAAACCAAGCTAACCACTTCAAAACAATGTCTCTAAGGTATAGGTTAAAGCATCCAGAGCACACAGATTGGACAGTGCTGGAAATCCATCTCAGTAATCAGCAGGTTATTTAAACCCACACCTGCTTTGGGCTCTTCAAGCACGGAAGACCACTTTATTTGTATTGTTATTGCCTTTTTAAATTCAATGACAGTGCATCATATTCACTAACCGTGAGTTTATTTCTGTTATTTTAGGATGTGACCAGCATTCCCAATCTCTCAGTTGTTTTCTCTCAGCTTGTACAACCCTGCCTCTCCCATTTCCCTCTGCCCCAGGGTCTGGTCACCTGCCACAGTCAGCAGCTGTGACAGGTCTCGAGTGAGTTGTAAGTAAATGTGTGTCGTAGCCCAGTGGGGTTCCCAGCACATTTGCCAGACAATCACAGTGCACGGAACTGTGAGGACTGCTAGGAAACAAACTGGGAGTCTGACAGGGACTGGAGATCAGGCATGTCTCCAGGCATAACTGTTTGTCTCTGAGCTCACACTGCAAAGTTCACCACATTGCACATAGCAGGAAGCGAGCAAAGGGAATTTAAGAAAGAGTAAGAACTAGATTGTCTTTTTTTCCCCTTTCTTTTAAACAGACCCTCCCAGGAGTGATAAAAGGCCCAGGCTCAGTGCCTTGATTTACCTGCAGAAGACTGAGACAGATATATACCTTTTGCAGTCTGAAAAATCCTGTGCTTTTTCCCTGCTGTGGAGATTAAATAGTATTCTATTTTAAGATGGCTGCTTTCAGCAGCACAGGCTTCTGAACTGAACAAAATCGCTGGTACTAAACCCAATTAATGCTGGCTGTGAGCACAATTGCATGAGCCCAAGGCTGGTGCTGCAGCCCAGCAGGGAGGGCAGCAGAGATTCTCCCCCAAAAAGGTGAATGCTGAAGGCCTGTTCCTCCCCAAGGGACACTGAGAGCTCCGCAACTGGTGAACCACAGTGCAAACCACAGCAGGGTGCAAGGAAGGAATTTCTTCTTTTTTTCCCCTTGATTCCAACAATCAGGAAACACCAAAGAGAAGGCATCTGCTGCTTCTCTGTGTCTCTCTGGTCAGCCTGATCACCATGCCAGCGTTACTGTGCTGTCTGCACAACCAGTATGTCAGTTAAACCTGCTGAAGCCTTCACTTGACATGAAGACTCAGGGCCAAGGCTTACTTCCCCTGACACAGCAGCTTTGATTTCCCAGGAGCTGCCGGCTGGCACTCAGGAGCCAACTCAAGGAAAGCATGCAGAAAAGCAGGGCTGCAGCTGTACCTTCACGTTGACCAGCAGCTCCCACAGGTTGCGGGGAGGCATCACGATGGTGGTGTTGAGCTCGATGACGTAGCACTTGTCCAGCGTTATGTCATGATACGCTGTCAGACCCTGCATTCCAAGCACAGAAATTACACAACTGAGCCCTCTGCAATCAGCTGTGACTGCGAAAATGGATGAAAAGAGGGAATTCAGGGAAAGCAGGAAACTGTATTAAACAAACCTCCCTACCAAGCAAGTAGAAGAGCGGGTTGGAAAAACCCAGAGAGGGCCTTGGGCAGGAGAACAGCTCAGGAATAGAACCATGTGACAACAGTGACAGTGCTAGGCCATGAACACAGAACTGGTGCACACAGCTCAGCCCCCCAAAGGCCCCAGAGCTTCTTACTCGCTGGAAATCGTGGATGATGTCCGCAGGGTCGCTCCCTCCAAACTGGGGCACTGGGACATTGATTTGCTCGTAGTTCTCTTCAATGTAGATCTTGACATCTTCGTGCAGCTCCAGCTGCCCTTTGAAGGGCGAGTAGAGCGAGTCTTCGTACAGGACACCGCAGTGAAACACACTCTCACGGGGCAGCTGTGGGGACAGACCCAGGCAGAGGTACAACACACACAGCCCTAACAGCTACAGCAAACATGGGCAGGAATGTACCCCCGCTGGGTAAAACATTCATCAGATGCTCGAAGGTATTTCAAGATCAATCTTTTTACCAGAGAACATTCTCAGTGAACCTAGTGCAAACTACCCTTGTGAAATGATCACACCTCACCTCATGCTAGCCAGGCCCAAAGTGAATAAAGAATTCCCTGTCAGCTTTCATGAGGAGTAATTCAGAAAGGCAAAGTACAAGCTCTTATATCTCCTCACCAGGCTGTTCACATTCCCCCATAGCCATGGTTTCCAGTAAGTGCATTTTTCTACAGGAGGCTTAGAAGTTTGGGCTGAGCAGAGCATCATTTCTAGAGGCCCTGGTAGCTTGGAGTGGCAAATGCAGCAAAAACAAAGTGGATTCACCTCACAGCAAAACAGGAGCTGCTGCTCCCTGAGCAACCTGGAAGGTGTCCCTGCCAGGGCCTCCCTCCGGGCCAGGGCTGCTTCTCTAGGGCAGTACCTCCACCAAAGGCCCTGTGACAGGTACCCACACCTGGGACAGGGCTGTGTGTGAGGGGGAAGCAGCTCTGGGGCTGTCAGAGCGTTTCCAGATCAGGTGTAAAGGAGAGCAGGTAATAAGGCACCAATGATTCTTGAAACAAAGACTGCAATTTAATTTGACAGCAAGGAAATCTATGGACAAAAGGAGTATATAAAAAGACTCTTCTGCTGAGTGGATAAGTGCTGGCTGCAGAGATGAAGGTTCACTAATACTCATTCACTAACAGCCACTCCATGAGGAGCACAAGGAGCACTCTGGTGCAAATCAGTGCTCTGGAGTTTCTTGGCTAAACACTCAGAAAACCAGAGCTCAGCAGTTTCCTCCTTCAAAAGCAGCTCTGCCCTGTCTCATTCCATGTGTTTTGACCCTCCACTGTGCTGCCAGCCCAGTGCCTTGGCCAGGCCAGGATAGGCTTTGCAAAGACTACATGGAAGAAAAGGTGCTGAATGTAAGGAGGTTGAGGGCTCACTTTCTACATCATCTCATCATCTCCCACTTAGTTCTTACTTCTCTGCTTGCTTTATTAATACCAGCACCTATTTTTGTCACACCTACAGAGTTTTTCTGTGCTAGAGCCTACAAAACCTACTGCAGAAAGCAAACAGCTGATCCCTTGCCTGTACCCTCTGTTCTCTCCAGGCTTGTTCTCCCCTCACAAGCCAGGCTTTCAGACTGTCATACCCTGGACAGTAGTGATGTCGAGTTTAAAAGGTACAACTGGCAGGATATTTTTATGCATTTAAAAAGAAAGCACAACAAAGCCATAAGGGAAGGGGAGGGTTTCTGGAAGGCCCTTCCTGGCATTGGGCATGGAGGTCAGCCTGAGCCTACCACTTAAGAAATTCATCATCTGCAGTGCCCAGCAACCTGGCTCCTGAGTTACCACAGTGCAGGGCAACAAAAGCCAGCAGCACCTCTCTCAAAGGTGGTCTGGCTGCTCAGGCTGATGGAGCCAGAAGTGCTTCCCAAGTCGCTCTTACCTGGGTGATGAAGAAGTACCTGTACACGTACATTGATGCAAAGACCAGCCCCAGCAGCAGCACAAGCAGGCCCATGGTCAGGTAGCACACCCCACTGAGCGATGACCGGCGGCCCTGTGCCGCGGGGACCGGCTCCTCCTGAGGGACAGAACCACAGCAACATCAGCTGCTGCTCCAGGGCACCA
This sequence comes from Rhabdornis inornatus, assembly GCA_013397075.1. Lineage (NCBI taxonomy): Eukaryota > Metazoa > Chordata > Aves > Passeriformes > Rhabdornithidae > Rhabdornis > Rhabdornis inornatus. The sequence continues at coordinate 771,361 of VWZS01007625.1, read as the reverse complement.
CCACCCTGCTGTTCCATCCACAGGGTGCCCCAGGGCACCACCACCCTGCTGTTCCATCCACAGAGTGCTCCAGGGCACCACCACCCTGCTGTTCTATCCACAGAGTGCCCCAGGGCACCACCAGCCTGCTGTTCCATCCACAGGGTGCCCCAGGGCACCACCACCCTGCTGTTCCATCCACAGGGTGCCCCAGGGCACCACCACCCTGCTGTTCCATCCACAGGGTGCTCCAGGGCACCACCACCCTGCTGTTCTATCCACAGAGTGCTCCAGGGCACCACCACCCTGCTGTTCCATCCACAGGGTGCTCCAGGGCACCACCACCCTGCTGTTCCATCCACAGGGTGCTCCAGGGCACCACCACCCTGCTGTTCCATCCAAAGAGGTCATGCTGTGCAATGAACAGGCCCTGCAAAGCTACTTCACACCTGGTGGCAGTATAACACTTCTTGTGGATTTTGCCTCCCTCACCCCAGGTACATAAACTATATATACTATATACATATATATTTATATGTATTGAGAAAAAAAAGTGTATTGAGAAAAAACATGTGTGTGTGTGTGTGTGTGTGAACATACACAGACATATGTATCATCAGCTTCCCACCAATTGTTCAGAACAAAGATATGCTTTGTTTCAGTGGGTGATAAAGACTGACCAAAAATAAAAAATAAAATCAGGAACTAAGACTTCCTGACTACTGAATGTAACAGCACTTATGTATTTATAGTCAATTTTTTTGTTGAAATGCTGTCACTCATGGTAGAATTTCTCAATGGAAATTTTTGTGATGGGAATTACTGGTCCCAGAGAGGTACCTCCTGGCCCTGCTGGGGTGAGCTGACACAAACAGACGCCCTGATCTCAACTTCATTTTCAAGCTCATTGCAGCACAGCTCCCAGGAAAATGGACAGAGCATCAAAAGAAAGCACACCTGTCCTTATCAGAGTGCTGCCCAATCTATAGAGACAATAGCCAGCTCACCTTGTCACAGCCCTGAAAACAGAGGGCAGTGCAAAGGCAGGGGTACCTCCCGGACATAGGTCATCCCAACCTATGATGCTCTTGTTTTTACTACCAAAATAACTCTTCAACAGGTTAAGCAGGAAGATGTAAGGCCTTTCAGAAGCAGATAAAAGAAGCTGGTTCAGAGATGCCCCAGTTTCCACAGAGAAGAGCTGAAAGCTGCCCTCAGCTGAGCAGGCAGGCAGGGGAGAGAGGCCCCAGGGAGGGCTCTTGCAGATTAACTCCCTCTGTGCAGTTTGTGGTCTGATGTGTTTGACTAGACAGACATTCTCTCCACAGCTACTCGGAGACTGCTACAAACGGGAGGAACAGACTGAAAAGCAAACATCAGCCTCTCATTTCTAAGGTTCCTCACCTCTTCAAGGAAGAGATGCTTCTCCAGAATAATGTGGCCAAGACCCACAGGGTGGTGCCAGTGCTGAAGCCCCCACGGGAGAGGCCCCTGGGCCCCTGCCACCCCCTGGTGGCATCAGACGAGCTCTGCCCAGCCCAGCTGGCAGCAAACACCTCTTCCCCCTTTCCCTACCTTGGAGCAGCCCTTGTGAGAGCAGCAGTTCAGTGCCAGGCTTGGAGGCATTGCTCCTGTCCCAGACTAGGACACCCCAGCATCACTGAGGCACCCGTGGGGACCCTGCCAGGTGGGCATTCCCTGCTCCTGCACCACACTGAGCTCCACTGAGATGCAGGAAAAGGGGCAGAGCCAGGAGCCTGCAGTCCCTCTCCTGCCTGCTCCACTCCCAGCCAACAGAGACTCTTCCAGATACTGACTTTTCTATTCCTAGCCACATTCAGCCTGATAACTGTCAAGACCAAATTGCTTTGGGGGAAGTTACAATACCAGCACACCTCCAGGAGAAATTAATCTACATTTATTTCTCCTTCATTCCAGCTGCTGGAAGACCCACAGCACCTCTATTCACTGCCAGCTCCCTGCACCGAAGGATCACTGTAATCAGTTTGATACTGCTCCTCTAGCAAATAAAGGGATGAGCAAGCTGAAAAATATCATATTTTTCCTCTCCTTCTGCAGACAATGGGCAGCAACTCTGACAAGCCACAAAGAACAGGAAAAAAAAGAAACAAAAAATCGCATTACTAGAGGAAGTTTAAAGGCTTTCTGACATGAACCACTAGGACAAGAAAGTCATGCTGGATGTCAAGTGTTTCACAAAAACAGCTTTCCCCAGATACTTGTCATCACAGAAAGAGTGCAGATGGTGGGGGTGAAGAGGAAGGAGAAGATCTCCTGACACTGAAGCAAGGCTGAGAAAATGTTTAATGCTCTGCAAGTGAACCATATCCAGAAGGTGCCAGGTTGCTGTGGCAGTTAATGCACTGCTGCTCCTGTGGTGGGCTGCCAGTACTGACTCCAGGGAGCGCTGGGAGAGAGGCTTCATGGGGACACAGCAACACAAAGGGCAAAAAAACCCCACTCCCACTAAAAGAAAAGCTGTGTTTGATGAATGGTAGGGAGGGGAAATAAGCCCTCAGTGGTTTGCTACTTGCTAGGGCAGCTCTGTCTTCTTTGCATGACCAAAGACACTGTGAGATATCCCATCTCTCACTGCCAAAGATGAGTTCTGCTCCCTACAAAACATTTCTGGCTCCAGAAAAAATGCCTGAGCTTTGCCTTGTGGGAGAAGCAAAGCAGAGTTTTGCTCTGGAAGAAGTTATTAAACAAATCCCCAAATTCTGAGGGAGGAAAGAAAAAAATCAACAGCGATCATTCTGATGGAGCAGCAATTTAGGCAGTGAGGTTAAAAATGCAGCCAGCCAGGCTGAAGGGAACAGTTAGCATAGTCCTGCAAAATACTGTGTAAAAATCACCTGGAAAAACCTGACCAAAAAGGTATGTCTCCATCTCCCAGCACAGCAGGTAGAAAAGCCACCTTTATCACTGTGAATAAATGACAATTTAAAAGCAGCTACACCAGTCTGCAGCTCAGAGTCCACGGATGGAGCAGTGCACAGCCTGCTCTAGCAGCTCTTCACCCAGGATAACCAATCTGCACCAGCCTGGAAACATCCAAGAAGCTTGTTCCACAGGCTGCTGCCCTGCTCATGCCTCTACACACCTCCTTTGCCACAGGACCCCCACTCACTGCAGTAGAATAGTTTACAAACTCTAAAAATCAGAAAAATCCATCACAGACGATTTCCATCTTTCTTGCCTAGGAATGCCTGGCTCCCCAACAAGGGGAGAATCAGACTTGACAGCAGGCTTTTCCTGAAGAGCAGTTCATGCCTTCAAGGTGTGAACTTCAAGGTGGTGCATTTCCAAAGGACAAAAATCAAAATATTAACACAAAAAAATGCTGTGCATTCACCAGATGTTTAACAATATTCTAGAGAATTCATTAACCAGACACACCTGCTTGCAACAAGCCATCCTATTAATTTTCTGCCCTGATCAAGCTTGGGTTTTTTTTTGGCCAAGAGGAATGGGAAAGGTTGGGGACAAAGCCATCCCTGGGCAGAGGCAGGGACAGGTATTTCAGCTGAGTAAATGGGCTTTCCTCTTTTCGTTGTTTTAAACACAATATTCCAAGAGTTGGACATATTTTACACAAAAATGAACATAAGGCACTTCCTCCCCTCCCTGGGCTGAGCAGAGGACAAACATTCATTTGTTTCTCCATGAAAGAACAGAAGGAAAAGCAACAGCAGTGGCAGAAAGCAGCATGCCCACGGTCCAGGCACTACAGATGTGCATGTGGGGAGCATGCAGAGACACATCCTCAGCTCTGCAGGCTATCCCACTGCCACTCCACACAGTGATTCCTTCTTTGCTCCATTCCCCTTGGCAGAGCCACTTTGCTGACCCTTACAGAAAGAGGGCCAGCTGCTTTTCCAGTGGACAGTTTCATAAGAGGCAATGGGTAGAGTTCCTTATGCTCTGCAACCCAAGGGGAAGCCACAGCTCGCTCTTCCCCTGCATGGGCAGTGGGGGAAACAGCACCCACCTGTCACAAAGAGCACCTGCACATCTTGGGATTTTGCCTGGCATTGTTCTGCTAATCCTTCATTCCGCTGGGAAGAGTCAGAGGCAGCTCCAGGCACAAGCCTCAGCTCCCAGACACGCTGACTCTGCCCCAGAGTGCAGGCATGATTGCTTTCAGACACTCAGCCCAGCAGACAGGATATTGGAATATAAAAAGGAATTCCTTTCCTCAGATAAACAGGCTCTTCACCAGGACTCAGTGCCCTGCCAGCTCATGGAACAGAGCACAGGCAGTAAAAACCCAGAGGGGAAAGGATGGAGGCATGATACAGACCATGGGGTAGAAGAGGCTTGAAAGTAGCCTGAGCGGTGGGAAAAAGTCCTAATTCAGTCTTTGTGGATTTTCTTTGGAATTTCAGGTCTTGCTGAGGACATGATGAAAATGGCTGGTGTCCTGTTATCCCTGTTTGGTACTAAATAGTTAAGGAAGAGTTCTCCTACAAGGGGGTGGTGGACAGAAGCCTGGCTGGGCACAATGTCTGGTCCAAGGTTTGGAAATCAAGTTCAAAGGCCACAGTGAGTCAGACCAGGAAAACATCCCAGGCACCTTTGGTTGAGCCAACCCCCTCCAAATTCACAGCTCCGAGCCTTTGGACACAGGATTGGAGGAGCTGTTCACAAGAACCATACCTGGTGAGATGCTGCCTTTGGAATTTCTCATTAATACACGAGAAGGTTATAAAAATAGAAAAGTGACATTATTGCTCCTTCATCACCCATGTCTCACTGAAGATGACAGAAGTGAGAAAATTAAAGTTGTCGTGTCACGCCTCGATCCCTTCCTGAGTTGCACATTGCCTCGGCAGAGGTGGGCTCAGCTCACAGCCCTTTTCTGCTTCTTCAGCTTTGGAAACAGCTCTGAGTCCTCCACAAATCCTTCTTCCTGCATTTCTGAAACACACTGGTTTGAAATCTTTCCTTTTAGGTGTGGCAGGGCCTGACAAACAGGAGACAGAAATTGGCAAGTGTCTAAATATACACCCCCAACAGGAAAAGAAGCATGGGGTGACTAAAAATAGTAGATGTGATTTTGATGACTGACAAGTGAGGAGAGAAATGCAATACAAAGGGATGCAGTTTGGAGAGCAGTGCCATCTGAAATATGTCATCGCTCTCTGGGACACTGTTAAAGGGAGCAGCAGCCTGAGCTTTCAATGTTTGATGCATTGACATAACTGCAGACACTGCCATGGCTCCCTCAAAGGATGCAGGCTCCAAATTTAAGAAACCCTCATCAGAACAATCTATCTTACCTTGCTGTTCACTCATTTCTGGTACCCAAAGGCCAATATGGACTATGGGAAAAGAAAAAATATCAGTTCGAGGTCGCTACCTCCAGCACATCAAGTCCCATATTCACAGCAAAATCAGTCACTGTTTTACAAAACATAAGGACTTGCAATAGTGGCATCTCCACAGACTTCAAGTAGAAAACCCCACAGCTGACTGCTGGAAATCTGCAGTGCTGCCACTTACAGTAGGTGTAAGCTGGAAGGGACTGACCTCTCCTCTGATGCTACGGCTTAGCTTTGAGTGACCCCGCCTGGGAAAGTGACCCCCAGGCCTGTATCAAGAGCCTGCTCTTTCTGCACATGAAGCAAAGCCCTCTCATCCACCCTCCCACTGCCAGCACCCCTACTACCTGCAGGTGCTGGACACTGCTGCCACTTACTGCTGCTCCCCTGCTCCAGGAAAAGCACTGGGGAGTTCATGGGATAAGCTGTAAGATGAAGAAATCCAGAGCTGCCTCCCAAAGACAACCATGTCTGTACTCAGGAACTGCAACCAGGGGAGCTCAGTGGTGGAGAGCCCCCAGGGATGGCTGGGTGGGCAGGCAGGCTCCAGACTGGAGCACCTGCCAGGCCCTGCAGAAGGGAGGTGAGAGACAACACACAGGAAAAAGGGAGACAAAGGAGGACAAGAAGAGGGAGAGGAAAAGAGAGAGAAAATATCACAGCAAAGGCATCCTGGCATCCATCAAAGCACCCCCGACACTCCAAAGAAGGCTCCTGTGCCAAATGAACAAAAGAGAGGAGAGGAGAGGAGAGGAGAGGAGAGGAGG
>VWZS01007625.1:681168-757634 GCA_013397075.1 Rhabdornis inornatus | reverse complement strand
CCCAGAGCCGCCCCGGGCCCCCAGAACCGCCCCGGGCCCCCAGAGCCGCCCCGGGCTCCCAGAGCCGCCCCGGGCTCCCAGAGCCGCCCCGGGCCCCCAGAACCGCCCCGGGCCCTGGCTGCCCGCAGCATCCCTGGCAGCAGCGTCCGGCCGGGCTGCGGGACACGGAGCAGGTGCAGTGGCACCCTCAGGATCTTGGGGTACGGGCACGGTCAGTACTGCCCGTGGCACTGCTGCCATCGGGTCAGCAAAGGGGAAAAAACAAAACAAAACAAAACAAAACTGAACAGCCCCCGAGCCGAAATGCATCAGCCTGCAGCAGAGGTACACAGAAAGCAGGGGTTACTCTGGGGAAAGCCGAGAGAGCCCAGCCGCTCTTTGCTTGGAGGCCACAGAACAGAATCCGTGAACAGAGAGCACTCAGGTGGCCTTTCCCCCAGCATCAGCTCTGGACGGCACCACAGATGGATTACCTTCGTCCTGGGGACAGCGACCCAGAAAATGCCCTGTCTGCCAGAAGCAGAGTGTGGCATGCAACTTGGGGGAGGGTTGGGTTGCTTTTGTGCCACCAGATGATGGCTGGGGAGCAGCAGGGAACACAGCAAGGAGTAAAGAACACATGTTGACACTTTTGTTAAGTAACAAAATGGAAAAAAACCCCAACATTAACAAAACCCTCTCTGCCAGCTACAGGTAATAAGGAAAGTAGGAAATTGTCAGTGGATAAACACAGCACTACCCTTATATTGATTTGGTCCACTTAAACATAGAATTTATTTATAATAAAGTTGTTATGAGCATTTTCTTTCGATCCAGACGGGTTCATTACGTACTGAGTGCTTTACATCATGTTTTGAACTAACCCATTGATAAATTAGTGCTAAATTTTATTTGTAAAAGGCATCTTTGGCAGGGATTCAACACTGACTCACAACAAGAATTGCTCATAGTGCTGAATACATTGTTCAATATTTGGAGCTGTTTGGTCCTCCCAGCATCCCACCCTGTGGGTAAAAGTTACATGGGGATTGCAGGTTTTATTTCACACAGAGATAAGGGGCTGCATTTCCACAGAACACAGAAGCCTCTAATTTCAGGAGCTCAAACTGAGACAAGATGGTCCTGAGTTTACAGAAATGGGAGTGTTTACAGCCAGATCCAAACATCTCACACTCAACATGCAAACCAGGAGACAGCCCACCAGGGTCTGCCCTGACTAAAGCTGTAAGGCAAATGCTAACTCTTCTAATCACATGTAACCTTAGAGCAAGGAAATGTCCAGAACAGGGCAGAAATCCCCTTGTGTCCCTCTCAATCCACCAGATCATCCTGCTGCCCAGACTGCTTTTTTCAGGTTGTTTAGCTGCACACTTCTGCAGGGACAGCCCTCTATGTGACAAACGCTGTGCTACCTCCTCCAGCCCAGGGGTCCACTGGGCAGCTCTTGTTACAGAGAAGAAACCTAAAGAGAAGAAAATAATCCTTTAGTGAAGAAACCTGAAGCCAGGATGCAGCTGAAGAAAAGTGATTACGAAGTCTTACATCTGATAAAACCAGAGAAAGCTTGATGCTAAAATCTTCAGTTTAAAGGCAGAAGTTAAAGAAAGTTGGGGTTTGTTCTTTTCATTTATATCTAATGTGACTCTGGCCCCAGTCAGTCAGTCTGCAGGACTGGTAGGACAAGTCTGCAGTCAGGATCCTCTTCTAATATTTGGGTTATTTGTGACAGATACTGAAAGAAATAGGCACAAGGCTCTTGCTGTTCACCAGGGCTCCTGACATAACTAGTCTATTGATTTTCTCAGAGGCAAACAAATGGAAAGGCAGCATCACACCATTGCCAAGCCAGCAGCACAGCACCAGGCAGCAGTGACAGTGTGACTCTGCCCTTTCTTGCATCGGGTGCTGGTCTGTCAACTGCTGAATCAGCCTGGGTCCTCTCCAGAGCACAACTGATCTGTTTCAAGTGAGGAGAAGTATTGATCAAATATGTGAGACTGACATTGGTGTTGGGGTGTCCCCTGTGCATAGCTGGGGCCAGCCTGGCTGTTCTCCAGCAGGAAACCTCACCTGGCAGCCACTGCCCTCCCTGCAGGGTCTGCACCTTGTGCCCAGCACAGCCTGAACTGCAGCACCCTGTTTCAACCAAGGTTCACGTGTTCTTTTTTCTTTTATACATAATAAAATGCACAAGTGCCTCAAACAATCTTCAAGTTTGCAGTATTTGTGAACATAGCTGTAATACTGGAATATGACTTCTGCTGTACCATAAAAAAACTGCAGGAATGACAAAGAAGGCAAGTTATTATCACCATAACAATGAACCCAATAATTATAAAATGGGTCAACATTAAGGGTGTAAACTGTTAAGCATTTTTACTCATTTAACATTTCAAGACTGGGGCTCAGTCACAGCCACTGCGTTCTGTGGCGTCCCTGGATTTCAATTACATCCCTGGATAAATGGCTTTGCAAGCATTAAGAAAAATCACCCAAGTTATCACAGGCCAAGTTTCAGACTAAAAGATTTCTCAGTAAGAAATCTCTGGCTACAGGCCCTTCAGTCAGAGGCTCAGAGGATAAACACTGACAATGGACTCAAGGCTTCTAACACAGATTAAAACCATGTCTCTTGCCCTGCAGTGGAGAAGTGACATGCTGCTCACAGAACATCTTGCTCAAATCTACTGTCTTTTCTATTTTTAAGCAAGCAGGTTTCTATTTAAAACTGCCACCTTACCAACTTCCTTAAAGCCATCTGCTGGTTTATTAGTTTGTGACAACAAAGTTTCCATCTCTGAATGTAATTAATGGAATTCCAGGGACAATTTAGTTGACTGACCTTTCATTAAGAATAGCAGTGTGATAGCACTTCTCAAGTAATGAAGAAGTGGGACCTTTATAAACCTTTATTCAACTGTCCTCTACCTTTCCACTTCTCAGTTTTCTAAAAAGCACTTATGTAAAAAAACCCAAACAAACCAATATTAAAGAGAGAGCACAAGATAAGTGCTTTAATATATTCTGAGCCAACCAAAATGTGTTTGCCATGTATTGAACTGCATCTGTTTCTGAGGTTTAGCTGTTGTCCCTCACTGTATCAGACTGGAAGGAAATGAGAATTTTAGAGTCCTTAAATCCTTCTGCTTTTCCACTGCAGTTCCAATAAGGGCTTGTACTAGAAAGCGTGCCTAAACATGAACAGAACTCTGTAATGTGCTGAAAATATACTTTTATTTTCCCTTCTTATGCTTGATCAATTAAACAGAAAGAGGGAGACAGGTTGGGCTAAACAAAAGAAACCGTTAAAAAAATCATAAGCACTCTTAAAGGAGCAGACCACAAATGCAGAGGATGTACTCATGGTTTTTTGCTATTCCTTACACAGTCTATTCCTAATTACCACACATAATTGCATGAGGTAAAGCAATTACCTGTAGCCAAAGGTAGAGAATCAATCCAGTGGTTTCCATGGAAAGTTACAGCTTTCATCTGTAACTGAACTGAGCTGAATTTCTTGTCACTCCTGGGCACCTGCCACACCAGCCAGGACAATGTGTCAATCCTGGTGTAGCTATCAGGGACCAGACCCTTTGTTCCTTCTTTTCTGTTCTTTGAAAAAAAATCCTAATGGTTCAGCAGCACCAGGAAGCCTTGGGCTACCTAGGAGGGTAAATGGAAAACTATTACCATTATGTACTTCAAAAATAACAAGAGAGTAATTTTCTCCTAATAGTAGAAATTATCCCGGATTAGTCTCCCTCCTGGAAACTAGCAAGCTCCAGGTATCTTGGTTTTCTCTCTTTTACAAACTCTGGTGTATAAAAGGCCAACACTTTGCATCCTTCAGTCAGTAGCTAAAAAAAAGTATTCACATTTCAAAAGGTGTGCACAGACCAGATGCACAATGGCTTTGACCTGAGCAACGCCCAGTTAACTACTGGCGGCAGGACTGCTGAAAGCCAGAGCCAGGGGCTTGTTAACATTTGGTTGCCTGTTGTGGTACCAAAACCCCTTCACACCATGTGCCAAAAAGCAGTGAGGGGTGGTGAGAACAGGAAGGGAAAATGTGGTTTGGAGACAGCACCCAAAATACCCAAGCTGGATTTTTATGTCATGGGATAAGCAGGGAGCATACTCAAGACAACAAAATTACCAGGACTGTTGTGTAGTTCATACTTTTTATGATTTAGAGGGAGATTTTCCATTGAAGTATCCACAATTTACCTGGAAACTTGTTAGGGGTTCCACAAATCAAAATACTTCAACTTTGTGTAATTTCTGGAACCAGCAGAGAGGGCATTCGAGTTGGTGGGGAAGCACTAACAAAAAGAACAGGATACAAGCCTAAAAACCAAGAAAGCCCAGGAAATGGGAAGGGCCTTATTTTCCTACTTTTACATATGAATGCAAGTATTAAAACACAGCTTAGGCACGAGGGGAGAAAGGGGATGTAGGGGAGATGCTGGTTTAGGATGAAAGGCTGTGGCTAGATTTAAGTAGTTGCTGGAGAAATTTGGTGTGAAGTCTCGGCCCCACGGAGTTCAGCTGCATTCTTGCCCCATTCCCCGAGAGCCCCAGCGAGGGACAGAACCCCATGTACAAGAGAAAATGTAACCTGAGCTCTCCCTACCCCTTTCCCTTCGGTCACCTCATTTCTACTTCTGTACTCAAGAACTGGGCTTTTTGCTGTACCTGCACCAACCTTGAAATATTCTGCTTGTCTGAAGTTAAAAGAGGCCAAAGGATGTGAAAACCACAGACTGAAGCAAAGCCCCCATCCTGCCTGCAGGGGCCTGCAGACCAGAAGTGTGGGAGGGGATTTGGGGAGACTGGCTTGTGTTCCCCTCACCATAAGGACTATTATCTCAAAGTCATTAGGCCTGGCAAAACCCATCTTCTGGCAGGTGCAGGCAAGTGTTCCCTCTCCATGAGCTCTGCCAGAGCAGTGTCTGAACCAACAGAATCATCGTGGGACACTCCTTAGTGCAGAGGCAGCACAGTACCAGCCTCAGATGTGGGGACACCACAGATGTTTCTGTGGTGTTGGGTGCCTGGCCCCAGGAAAACCTGCCTGCAATTACTGTTCTGAGCACAATGCATGTTCTAGTCAGCTGCAGAAAAGCCAGGGAGTTTGAGGAAGTATTAGCATACCCCAGCAGCCACCAGTTTTCACCAGCTCATGCCCATCCATCAAGCAAGTAACCTACTGAGAGCAATGGCCCCACCTTTTTCTTATTTTTCAGTGTTCCTCTTCTTCAGTAGGGACTATTTACAAGTGTACAGAGGGACAGGACATGGGGTAACGGCTTCAAACAGACAGAGGGCAAGTTTAAACTAGATGTTAGGAAGAAATTCTTTACTGTTAGGATGGTGAAGCATTGGAACAGATTGCTCAGAGGAATTCCAGAAGACCTATCCCTGGAATGTTTAAGGCCAGGTTAGATGAAGCTCTGCTATGGTGGAAGGTGTCCCTGCCGTGGCAAGGGGGTTGGAATGAGATGATGTTTAAGGTCCCTTCCAGCCCACACCATCCTATGATTCAGGATTTGTTAAGAGCGAGTGACCACACTCAGCCAAGAGCAGAACACACTGAAGGGAAAGGAACATGACACTGAAAACCAGCACCAGTTCTCCAGCAGAGTTTAGGCTGGGAAGGAGGAAAGAAAGTGTCATCTCCTGCCAGTAGACTGACTGTTGCAGAACTTGTTTGAAAGCTCAGATATAACAACTGTGGTGTTCCATGACAGCCACATCCTCTGAGTGAGTCTGCTGTCTCTTTTAATTAGCACGTCTCCATTAACATCTCAAAATTTTATGTTACGTTCTTAGAGAACTATCATTACCTTGAACCCAAGAGGGATGAATTATCACAGGACAGTATAACTAACGATACTAATAATCCCTAGGAGATTGAGGCTTTCCTGTTGTCCAGGTGCAGGACTGCAAAACAGAGCTTTAACCTCCTCTGCCCTCTTTCACTTCTTCTGTCTCTGTTGAAATTTCTGTGCGATGCCCCGTCATTGCCCAAAATATTTGCACAGCAGACACCCTCCTGCTTGCCCTGGTTCCTTAGATTGGACACTTCAGTGCCTTGCCTGAATGCACTCCTGAAAATACACACCAAGAAGATGAGAAAAAACAAGAACAACAAACCCACAGCCAGCATGTTAAATAGAGACTGAAGTGTACATGGCAAACACCTGCTGGGACATTCTCAGTTCTGACTTCTTCTTTGAGAGGGTGACTCAGTGAACAATCCTTTTGTTCGGACACCTGGTCTATCACACCCAAACCTGCTGCAGATCAGCTCGCATGGAAGGAACCTGCCACCCCCCCAGCAGCATGTGATATCCCATCATACCCATAACTCAGTTAATACCAAACAAAATCTCAGTATTACACAGCTGACAAAGAGTTTGCAGTGAGAGACAGAACCACTCCTGTTTACAGCATCAGCACATGTTATACAAATTCAAGCAAGCTTGGAGTCATCAGCTGGCAGAATTGATCTAACCTTGCTGTGTTAAGAGTCCTCAGCTTCGCAGCCCAAATGAAATAAAAGCCAAAGCAAGCAAATTAAACTACATCCAGTAATTGCCATGCTCCTGTTCAGAAGGTCCCAGGGACAAGGGAATGAAGATGACATCTGTGATGATGTCGTATGTTCAATGATCTTGTTTCTTTGAGAACTGGCATGTGACATGGAGGAGAGCTGCCCATTGATTAGAAGAGGCTCGTGGGGTCAACTGGACTCCAGCACATTTAGAAGTCAATAGTGCAAATGGACAAGCAATGAAAAAATACTTGGATTAGTTCTAATGCAGCTGATTACACGGGCCCAATAGTCATACAGCTGAAACAAGCTCCCTACACTCTCTTCTTGTCCCCTAACACTGCTTGACACCTTTCTGCCCAAGAATGAGGGCAATCCAAATCAGAAGTATATGCCCCAGTTCACCACTAAGTGCCCAAACCACACAACAATCTTTCTCTAGCCCCCTTCTCTTTGGAGCGTAGGCAGAGCAAATCCAGCTGACTTCATGCACAGAGCATCTTTGAATGGCAGCTTCCATTCCCCTGTGGTTTTATCTTCAAGGCCTACCAAACTATATCCCTGCCCACCAACCACCCTCGTTCCTGGGAATGTGTATTCCACTTCCATCCCACACATGAGAAACCATCAGCTGGCAGATCATGTGGGCACAGCTTGTGCCTGTTCTGCCAGCAAAGATGCTGGTCTGTAGAGCAGTTTAAGTCCTGTCATTGCCCAAAGCCAGTATTTGCAGGTTGATATTACAGCTGGAGTGCCATGAACATATATTCCTCTCATGCTTTTTCAAAACACCCAATACAGCTGCATCAACAGCTGCACAGTTGGTTGTGCCACAGGCAGGCAAAGAAGTTTCAGTACAGTAGGGTGGGACACCAGAACACGCTCCTGAATGTTTCAGGCATGACTGGGGTTACTCTTTGGGGTGTTGCCACAAATTTGCTTCTAAGAAATGGGCTGCTGTATGTTGTGGTTCCCCATTTATATTGAAATTTGTCTTGGTGCACTCCTGGGGTGCACATATTGGCCCTATTCTGCCTTCATGGTAATCCTGCAGTGCCCTTGTGTGAGACAGAAAGTTGGCAGTCTCATTTTTAATCACTTGTAGGTTTGATTTCATCAGTGTTTTTCCAGGGTTTTATTTATGCCTTGTAAAATTTTCCAGAAAGCAGAAAATCTGTTCAGTCAGGTCACATTGTGAAGGATATGCCAGTTTGTCCCTCCACAAGTCATCATGACATACTCCCCCTTGTCCCATCCTGCTCTGCCAAGAGAAACTTAAAAATCTCTTTATTTAAGGAATTAAAAATATATAGGAATTAAATACATATAATATATATTCTTAATTCCTATATTTAAAAATATATAGGAATTTTAAAATCTCCTACTACCAATATTGTCCAAGTAGAAAAGACAACACAGTGTGGGACTCCTGAAAACAGACAGACAACTCTTTTAGAGTGATCAAAAAGAAAAATCAATGCTTTTACGAGCTGCTCTCCCACTCTGTGCCCTTGTGACTGCTGACCCATCTTTCACAATCTCAGTGAGACACCCCATAATGTGCTGCTGTATGAACCCAGCAGCATATCAGGTAGATCCCTGGATGAACATACTGCACTATTCACGAGCTGAAAGCACTGTATGTATTAAAATTCCTTCTTTTCTGGGGCAGAAGAGAGAGGTTGCAGTGCTCCACAATGCACCCCAAGCCATACACAGAATATCCACATTCCACACGTGACCCTGGCACAGCACATGGCTGCAGGTTTGCATGATGGCACAAGAATGTGAGAGGTCCATGTGGATGCCTAGGATAGATCTATTGAACTGGCTCTAACTCCTCTAGAACATCATCTTCCACAGTGAAGGATGGGCCTAAGCAAGACTTCAGAAGGTGAAAAGTGATATGGGTTTTTCTGAACATCTCTATTCTAAGCTCAAAGTTTGGGCATAAACACCATGTGTTTTCCAGGACACAATTTCAAGGAAAAAACAGAGAATAAAACCTGTACTCCAAAATCTCATCTTACAACTCATATAAAAATTTTAAAAGGGCAACAGACAGGGCAATGGCACCTTAAAACAATCCTATTTGTAAGAATTGGTATTTGATGAGCAATGCAGCCTGCAGGTTACTATGGCAGCCAGATCCATCACCTAGGTGACCAAGCACCAGTGATATCAACATTAACCTATCCCTACACACAACCTCACACTGTGCACATTACCAGCCTTCCATTTCTTGGAAGTTTCTGTTCATAGCAGCAGATGGACAGTAACAGAGCATATGGGCAGTCTCCAGGAGGGGTGAGCTCTCCTCACAGCACCAGCCTGCCTTGCTAAGGAGGATTATTTCTGACAGCACCACCTGTGGGAAGTGCTGGGCACTTGAGGCAACCAACATGTGTAACCTGATTTCCTACCAGAATAATAAGTAGTAACTTGCCACTTTGGAAAAGCTTCTGATGGCCAAAGAGTCCACTTAACATAGCAGAGGGTCTGAAGCAGAAATCCACACAAAACAGATTGTTTTGAGGCATTGGCAAGGTCTTCCCCCAAGGAACCATTACTTTTGGGAAGCCAAACTTTCAACAAGGAACACCAAACACAGTAAATTCCCAAATTAATACCTCACCTATTCCATGGGAATGATCTGTTCCAAATAAGGCCAAATGAGATGTTTCTCTAATGTTTCACTGATGCTGTTTAAATTTGAGTATCTGATGAACACTCCTGAGAACAGACCTGTTTGTTTACAACCAAGCAACACATCGCTCTGATTACAGGGACAGATTCAACTCCAGACTCCTGGAAAATACTGATTTTTTTTGTAACAATGTTACGTAACTGGTAGCTTCTGTAGTCTAAATTTTGGTTGCTTGGGCTAAAGGAAATTAAATGGAATTTAGATTTTCCCCCCCTTTGTTAAAGGCCACCTTATACCCCATTGAGAAATTAACTGAGGCAGAAATCTCTTTTCCTGCACTTTGATAAATAGGGATGATTCATTATTCCCACACTTTGCTTTAAATAGCCTGTCATCCTTGCAGTGTGCTTTGTTCAGCTATTCTCTCAGTTTCCTACAGCACCTGCTGTAATGACACAGGAAATCCTCTGTGGTTCTTCTGCCCTTTCAGTGCATCCCCTTATCAACAGAGCACTCTGACCTTTACACATCCCTCACTTTACTTACCCAGCAGACACTTGCAGCCCCCCAAGACAGCCTTTCTTTGATCACCACTTCCTAGACAGCAGGAGATTACACAACCTTGGCAAAGCCAAAAAACGTGTCATGCTTTTCCAAACCTTTACCTGCATTGAAACACACTCAGATTTGGGGCTGCAGTTTATATTTCCAAAATAGACTGAGCTGTTAACAGCTTCATTGATACTTCAGGAGGTGGGAAAACTTCTTCAATCAAATTTATTTGTTTGAAACCTAATTGTTTGCTTCTTTGTCTCTTGCCCATCTTTCACTGCCTATTGCCCCCTGTTCCTTGTGCTCAGTAAAGACAGTGGTGTCTTTTACCTGCTTATCCATGCACAGGTTGAGTAAAGACCATTAGAAGCCAAGCCCTTTGTAATCCTGGAGAACAAAAGAATAACTGTCTTCCTGATAAAGCCAGTTTTCTTGTCTGTCTCTCACTGCCTGATGATGGGATAACACCAGCAAAAGAAAACAAGATCAAAGTCATAGTGCTGGATCTGAGAAGATAAAAGAAAAAATTTCAGAAAGAAAGTAACTTTGGGCAGATGAGAGAAATAAGAAACACAGTTCTGCAGCAAAGGATATTTTACACCGAGGCTAGACAAAGGCAGAAAATTCTAGGAAGAAACAGGGCCTTTCTGTTCCAGGGAAGACATCTACTGGGGCCTGAAGGATTCAACCTCAACACAGAGAGCACTTGAGCAGTGGAAAACAAAAAAATAGGAGCATGGAAACAAACAGATGTTTTATTGTTAGCTGAGAACTGTACATTCTTTGTTGTTGAAAAATGCAGCTTGAATTTTGCAGAGCTTTTGTGTCTGCTTGCTTCCCTAGCGAAAACACCCTTCAGAGGTGATGCAGGAGTGCCCAAGGGCTCCCACCCTGTCCCTGGGGGGCGGAGGTACAAGAGCCAAAGTCCAGATTCTGTGAGAGGGGGACATACCTGCCTTGCTTTGCTCCTGTCAGACAGGCAACAGTGTGACTTGGAAACTTTCAGAGGGACTGGCAAGGTGAACAGCACACATGAATGCAGTCAACTGCTCAAGAAGCTCTCCATGTTTTTTGTCTGTGAATTATTGAAATAATGTTCATTTAGTTCATATCCCTAACAGTCCTCTTCAGAAGATTGGGTATCCAAGGTCAGCATGCCTTTCAGGACAACTGGGTACCTTTAATGAATAACTGCACTTTAAGCAGTGAATTTAATTAAAATGCATCACTACACTGGAGAAAATATCCAGCCCCTGTGACATTATGCAATAGTGCACTCAGTGTAGATATACAAGATAAACAAGGAACACTCTGAGCTTTCGTATCATCCTGCATCACTTAACTTCCTATTACTTTTTACCTTTTTTCTTTCTCAATTCCTATTTATATTTATATTTATATATTTAGAAAAAATAACAGGCTAAGTGAACACTGCAGAACTGCCAACAGCTGCTCAGGTGGAAATCTTGCCATTATGAGGCTGCAACCATGCTCAACTGTGTAGAAACAAAACTTCCTTCACAAAACATTGGTCTTTCTGCACGAGCAATGAAATGCTCAGGGTTTCCAACTCCATGCCTCTGAGAAATGAAATGGGTCCTAAATGCTGGAATCCCATTTTGACTTTCATTTTTATCACTCTCAAAACCAAGACTGCAACAGGAAAAGGCAGTAGGATTTTGTCTGTTGTTGCAAAGTGCAAATATCAGCTCAAGGCTGCATCTGAGAGGCAGGAATGTAAAGCTTTGTATTTTATATAATGACAAACAAGACAAACGTTATTCATCTGTTTCTTTGTGGGGAAGGCTCACACTAGAGAAAACCCAAAAAAACCTACAGAGAACTGCTTGAAGAGATCATGAAAGGAGACCTTCAAAGTCAGGGGGCGAAGAACCTTTGGATTACTTTTTTTCTTCCCTTTTTATAATGCATAGAGGACATGAAAGAGGTTTTTCAGTAGTTCTTTCTTATTCTAAAAGGATTTTTTTTTTTGGTTTCTGCTTCTCTTTTACATTAAAAATTCAAGTCTTGCCTTGAATAGAAGGCTCTGAGGCAAACAGCATCAAAGACCTGCACAAGGCAGGATCAAGTACATTGGTAAGGACATTTGGTTAGAGCCCATCTTGCATTGCATTCTTAAGGTTGCAGATAAAAGTCAACAAATTTGAAGATTCAAAAATCAAACCAAATTTAGTTCAGCTGCAACAAATACTTTTAGAATAGTAAAAAATTAACATCTTTAAATTACTAATGGTTTAACTTTAAGAAAAATAAATTATGTGCCCCCAAAAATTCACAGTTGTGTTTGGGCAGAAGAAATCTGTCCTTCATACTCAAAGTGAAATTAGTGATAAATAGAATTTATTGCCTTTTATTGACTTTCTGTTGTGATGAATAGACTCTAAGTTACCTTTTGAAACAGACTCGTATCCCACACCCTTTTTCTGCTGAGGGGAAAAATACTGTCTCAGCCAGCTGGTCTCTTTTCTGAGTAGGAAAGCAGCAGCAGAGCTGCTGGAGAAGGACTGGAGACTGTTTCTTGTGCAACAACAGAACAAACTTCAAGTCTATTGTACCTACAAAATACCAGATAATTTTTCTGCTTGTAAGAGCAGGAAACCTCTCAGACCATTGGGTGGTGAAACTATCTGCTAAAAACATAAAAATACAAAATAAAAGCATCTTCTTGTAACACAAACATACTGGATTTGGAAGTCAGAAAGAGGAAGCAGAGATAGTGCATCTGATATTTTCCCAGCTTCTGAGCAGATCTGAGCTTTAAAAACTGAAGTGTTATTATAACACTTTTTCCCTGTTCTGCATATGTGGTTTTGGTGGATTGCCTACTGAATACTGAGTTAGGGATGCTGAGAGCCTCCTCGTGTTCTCAAAGTCCTGTGGCTATGTTGCCCTAGCCAGAATTAAATGACACATGACACCCTGAGTCACCCTCTGCTAATGCCTGCTAGATGTTTTCTGGCATCAAGGTTTCGAATTGGAGCTCATTGGAAATTTTCCATAGGGGAGATTTTCAGTTTCTGAGAAAATAGGAATTTTCCATGTGGGAAAAAAAGGTTGTTTCTGCCAAAGAAATTTGAAAATGTTTGTTTGTAAGGAGGATCAAAAGATAGTATTTCATTTTGAATTGACTTGGACTAACCAAAGTGAGCAATGCTCCAGGTGATCTGTGTGAATTTTGGATACTTTCTGATGGAGACAGTCCAGCCAGAGCCCAGCCCCTGACAAAGCTGGGGCTGTGACCACAATTTTCAGATGGCCCAGTGTGACTGCTCATTTCTGACAGCCACAAGTGTCACAGGTGCCTGCTGGGCAGGGCAGGGGTTCAGCAATCCCCCCAGTTATACAGCAGCCCCATGCAGCATGTCCAGCAGCAAGACAGACCCAGACAGGTTTTCCAGCGAGAGAGGATGCATTTCCCAGTAATCCCCAGATGCTTTCTGAGCTAGCATTCCACCTCCACCTCCTTTCTTCTCTGCTGGAACCACTTCCTCCACTCTTCCATCCCTCTTCCCTATCAGTTCCCTCTCCTTTCCTCACCCCTCACATCCCCAGTGCCACTGCACAGTAACACACGGGCTGCTGCCCCTCAGCAGCTCCACCCTGGCACTGGGAATCACTGGAGCAGTCTCCTCCTCCCCACTCTCCTCCCTGGCTGGCTGCCCTCACCCCACTGAGTGGGGCACAAACTGCCCATCACACATGCAGAGCTCCAGGGGTAACCTCCATGCTGCTTCCCACCAGGAACATCAGTGGGAGACAAAGCCATTGATGCTCTCCAGCCCTTTGTCCCTTCAGCAGAAGTTTCTCCTATAGCCGAAAACACTCCCAAAGCTTGGTTTTTGTTTTTGTTTTAAAAACAAAACCACACAACCTCTCATACTTATCTAAAAGGAGGCCCTTCCTCTGCTCTCCCAGTGCTCAACAGGAATGCCCCGAGATCTGGAGTGTCTGGACTGTGAAGCCAGCAGTAATCTTTTTTTCCTGTTTCAGTAGGCTCTGGCTCAGGCCACAATATGCAGATAAACATCAAGGAAACCAGATCCCAAACCTGAAACTGATGTCACCATGAACAACCAGTGCATAGCCTGGAACTGGTTCTGTGACTTTGCTGCTGTAGATGCAAAAAGGAATGGAAAACTGCCCACTTTGGAGCTGTCTCTGAAGTGGGGAGAACCTCAGATCAGAGCTACCAGTACTCTTGTCTGGGTAGAGAGCTTCTCACTTACCTTGTGCCTCCAGAAGTTAAAGGCCACGCAGTAAGATAAGGACTTTCAAATTAATATCTCCTGGCTGTCTGGACTTTTGTCCCTTGATCCATGAACTTCTTCCTTCATTCCCTTCCAAATAAAGCAAAACCTCCCTGTACCATGAATGTAACCCCGTAGACACTGCAGGCCTCTCAGAAGCAGACCACACATGTCCAGAAGCTCAGAAGCTCCGGGAAGGACCTGAAGGAAGCAGAGTTTTCCAGGCAGCACTTACTTCCAGCAGCCTTCAGACAGCTCTAAACTGTGCCAGAGGGTAAGGCTGCAGAGGTGTGGACATGTTGGCACAAAACCAGTTTCTATCAAGCAGCAGATAACAGTGACACAGCTATCTATAACCCCCCAGTGCTCTCCAGGAGAGGCTGCAGGCCAGTCCTGGGAACAGCCTTTGTGTCAGGCCACAAAGCCACTGTCTGGGTAACTTTGGAGCTCATTTGTCCCTCTGTTGTACCAACTCAAACACTGTGGGATTTACAATTGCCTTTTCTCTCCCTGAGGGTGCTGATCCATCAGGCAGACAGCACTGCAGGGAAGCAGGGTGTGGCTGATGTACTGCATGGAAATTGCAAGGGTCAGTCTGAACAGGGCCACGAGGGGTAGAGGTTACTCTGACATCTGTCACTCCTGCTGGCAGCACGGTGCATCAAACAGCTGCAGCAGAAAGTCTTTTAGAACTAATGGACTGAGAGAATGGGAACCAAAGATCTGTCACAGAGTGACACTGGCAGTGTCTGACCCTGCCAGCTAGCCTGACATCAGGGTGACACTGTCCCAACCACCCACCTAGAGCCCAGAAAGGCCAGGACAGATTGCAAATCTCACTGACAGAACCCGTGCCTGCCACCAGAAACCCAAAGCTGAGTGTTCATACAAACAGGGCAGCATTTTGAAAGCAGAGGTTTTTATAAATCTGTTATCAGCTGCAGGTACTGAGTGCCCCACACAGCTGTGTGTGGGTGTTGAGAGCACCTGGCTTCCCAAAACTGCCTGGTCACCAACCACACACCAAACCTCTCAAGGCAAGGGTCACTCTGCTCAAACTGTGCTACTGCTGCTCCCATCCCTCTCCACATCCCCAGCAAAATCCTCATGTGCCAGACATGCTGAGCCCTGTCTGTGCACTACCTGTGACCTACTCCCACACTATTCTCTATTTTCTGATAATATACAAGTAGTATTTCCTATAGCAAATCATGTTACCTGCAGCAATGATACTGGATGATGAACTCTTTTCACCCAGAATAAAAATGATCAGACAAACGGCCGCACTTCTTACATGCAATTACAGAATAGTTCCCCAAAAATACAAAGAGCCCCTTGAAAAATGAGCTGAAAAGGCAACTGGCAGCAATCAGGAGAGAAGGGCAAGAGTGAAATATGTGATTTGCCAAGAGGATTGGGATTTTGTAAGAGTAGAATCAGACTCAGTAGGAGAGATTAACTAACAGAAAACAGCAGTGCAGAAAATATCCTTTATGGACTTGGAAGTTGAGAAGCAAGGAGTGGGAGCACCAAAAGAGATAAAGAATATTTAAACCGTTTTACATCCCCAGAGCAGAAACAGCTCATGAGGCTGAGCACACACAGGAGTGAGTCAAGGACAGGTAACACAAAGCTGCTGTCACTGCTCTGCTGTGTCACTGACAGCTCTGCTGCAGAACTGCATCTTTTCTGAACCTGTGCTTCACTGTCCTATCCTGCTCCAGGCTCTTTCTCCTGGAGATCTTCAGCTAATCTGTGGGATGACGGAAGAGCCAGCGGGTCAGCCAGGAGGACAGCCGCCTCCACAGCAAGGGGCAGCTGGAGCAGCAGCAGAGCCAACATTCTCCTCTTGGGAGCTGGCAGAGCCTCCACAGCTGGTGGGAATGAGCCAAGACCACAGGCCACACAATAATGTGGCACCTTGTCTGTCACCTGCCTGACAGGTATTTTTCCAAACTAGACTAAAGTTTACTGCTCATTGTGAAGAACCATCAGGCAACAGATCAATGCAATCATTATCAACTCCTAGGTTTTGCACATCTTTATTAGTAAAGTAAGACTTCCTTTTTGAAACTGGGATGTCTAAAATTGACAATAACTCACTGTAAGCATGAATTTAGTCTACCTGAATTTTCCCATATGAACCTTACACCAGAGCACCCCACAAATGTGACACCAACTGTGCACTGCAGTCACGTGTTACTAATTACCAGCCTGCCATGTACAGTCAAGGGAAATTTAATTCACACCAGTCAAGGCTGACAGAAAAAGCATCACTCAGAAGAAACACTCAACTAAAAGAATTAACTCACAACTTAACACTCTCTTAAAAGTTTCTGCACAAAAGTTTAAATTATCCCAATGTTAGCTTTCAGGTTATTCTTGTATCAAAGACATAAAGGGAAAACCTTTTAAAATTGCAAAGCAGCAGTAAGGAATTACTTGTGTAGTATTTTAGTATTTTCATTTTCATCACCATGTCTCTCCCACCTGCACGTTTCACCCAAACTTGGTGAACACACAAGAGAAAGACTGGCATTAGAAATGTGAGAGCTGGGTTCCTGCTTCCCAAACACCACCAAGAAGCAAGAACACTTTCAGCATCTGCCCATTGTAGCTTTTTTTTTTGGGTCCTTGTCAAGTACCTGTTTTTTATATTAGATAAACTGAAGCCAAAATTCCCAGCCTGCCTGTATAGTGTGTACCATATTGCATATATTAGGCCATTCTGATGGCCTAAAACCCAGTACAGCAAGAAAAACCATCTTTTAAATTACACAATAGATATTTTCAAGCTGTTCACAAGCTCCAGTGAAATCATCTTACACTTTCCATAGGCCTGTAACTATTCCTGCTATGTTTGCTTTATCTGTGCTTTCTTTCCTTCTAGAACATCCCTCTGATATGACTTACAGCCAAGACTCAGCCCTGACCTGCAGCTCTGTGTGGTGTAGAGGCTGCTCAAACCTGCAGCATGTACAGCATCACCAACTTCAGCCCAAAGGTTTTCCCTGCTGCTCCAACAGCCTGAAGGAACAGAAAAACCCTGCTCTGCCCATACACTGGGTTTGTGAGACTGTTCTCTGACTTCAAGACACCATTTCTTAGGAAAAGTATGTTTTACAAAAGGAGTATAACTGTAAATCCTTAAATGCTCTTTTCACTTAGTTTGGATATTAGCTGGCATGACCCAGCACTCTAATTCCAGAGATGGAAGGTGAGGAAATTCAGCAATTGCAGTCTGAAGTTTAATAGCCAGGTGAACCTTTGCACCTTTTATTCTCTCCAGACTGTATTTCTCAATCTGCCTAGATGCCCAGAATCCCAAATTACAGTCTGATTTCCCAAACTGACACTTTTAATTCCATACAACCTGGAGATGCTGCTAAAGACCTGAGGCCAAAAGCCTGGCTGGCTCACACTTCAGTTATTTAAACACTGTTCAAGACTGCATGCCTTATTTAGATGCCCTGAATTATAGTTACAAAGGCTTATTTCTTGATGTTACAATATACAACATTCTTAAACTTAAAACAGATCTAAGAAACCTATACAGCTTTTATTATTGTTTTATGCTCAAATAAGTGTAAACCTAATCCTTCCTTCAAGTCTCTGAATAACAGTAAGCATATTAAATTCAGTTCAACATCTTTTAATTGTATAACCTTGTTAAGCAACACTCACATTTTTATTACCCTGAGTTTCTCCTTGGTGGGATGTGAGGCATATTCCCAAAGGCTGCCACAAGAGGAAGGAAGAACTCTTAATAGGATCCTCCATGACAGCTCAGTATAAGGAATTTGCTATGGAAGAAATGGAAAAACACCTACTGATGATTTAATTTTAGGCAAGGACAACAGTAGTCATTATTTTAGGCAAGAAAACTGTAGTCGTTTATCTTGTTTTTTTCCAAACAGATCCACTCCCACTAAAACATATCTAAATTGTATCTTTATATTACTGCACACTGTTTATGTTCCTTCACTGCAAACATTCCCTCTTGATAAATTCTGCAGTGTTGCCAACATTAGGAACACCTAAGGCCAGTGTCACCCTGGTGGTGTCACCTTCAGCCGTGGGACACTCTCCCTTGGTGGACATAATCCTAAATACTGGAATTACACAGCCCCACCACAACACAGCTGGAAAACTCTCCTGCAATGGAAAATCTTTAGCCTTAAGGGTTCCTTTATGGAAAGGGAGAGTGTCAGTTCTGGCCAGGGCATTTCTGAGCAAGGAAACAAAATATCCTTACTTGTGTAAATCAGAATCTCCAGTAGGAGTCCTCAAAAAAAGAGCTTGCCTTTATTTTTTGCTGTGAATACAATACACTCATGAAAAATATATACTGGCTGTATAACTTGGGAGTGTTGTGGTGGCATTTTTTAAACAGAGGTGCCTCAACATGTATTTCAAAATAGGAAGCAGAACACAGGACCCCAGAATGGTCTGGGTTGGAAGGGAAGATCATCGTACTCCAGCCCCCCACGTGGGCAGGGACACCTTCCCATTACTCCAGGTTGCTCAGGGCCCCATCCAGGGATGGGGCATCCACAACTCCTCTGGGCAAGCTGTTCCACTGCCTCACCACCCTAACAGTAAAAAATGTCTTCCTACTATCTAATCCAAATCTGCCCTCTCTCTGTTTAAAGCTATTTCCCTTTGTTCTGTCACTCCATATTCTTGCAAGTAGTCTCTCTCCATCATTCTTCTCTCATGAAATAGCCAGTTTCCTTCAAAGAATGCAATATATTGATGCATATCACTGCTCCCTCCTTTCAGCTTTTTTCCAGGTTATGATTTTTTGGATATTTTGACCAGTGTCTAGTTGTGGATTTAAACTGGATCTGCCCTGGTACACTTGTAAATATAGATGATATATGCCAGAAACAACTCCTCACAAGTTCAGTGTGCTCAGATTAGGCTGAACACTGATCTAAAGAGGTAACATGTAAAAGAACAGGGTAATGTTTTCCTCATTATGATACTAACCTTCACCTTGAATTGCAATGTGCTGGAAAACTAGAAGAAACAGTATTTAAAACTGCCTGAAAAAGGCCAAAACCTTTGGAGAAAGGAATACAGATGTATTATGAGAAACAACCACAAAAGTGATGGAAAACAAAGACACTGCACCCAAAGAGATGGCACCAGTGAACAGCCATGGGAAGAAAAGCAGCACAGACAGGGAAATAATTCAATCTATCAGCCAGCAAAAGTCTAAAACAAAGAGGGGATAAAGGGGAAGAAGCAAAAGGAAAGCTGATGAAGGTGCCTGCTGGGAATGACCTGGCAGGCCAAGAACATAGGGAGACTTACTGAAAGCAGCTTTGTCCACAAGCTGATCCCATGGCTCCACGGACAGCTCCTGCTGGGGTTCCTGGAGGTGGCAGCTCAGAAGGCAGGTCCTGCTGATCAGCTCTGTGGGGAAAGCAAATTTTAAGAAGTCAGGACATAGTTCCTTGTATTTTATGTGCTTCCTTCCACCAGAGCTGTTTCAAACACCTTGTTAAGTGCCCGACTTGTCCACTCAATTCAAATTTGCCATTTGTCTGACTACCAGTACAAATTACTCCTTCCCCCTGTTATCTTCCTGCCTGTAGGGAAGAGAAATGCCAGCATTTTCTACAGAGGCTCAGACAGGTGTGGTCTCTAGTGGGGGCTATCAAAGACCAAATATTTCTGTCTGCAAAGTAATTATGTTTCTGAAGAGCAACTTTTTGTTCAGTAATGTCGCTAAACAAAACCATCTGCAGAATCTGCATCAAAAGCTCCTGAATGTTGTTTCAAACATAACACTGTCCTCTCATGTTTGGCACACTGCATCAGCTGGGGGAGTTACCTGTGACAGCAGCTCCAGAGGCAGCAAGGAGACCCCAGTGACCAATTACAGACTCAGCTCCTGAAAATCAGAGAGAAGTGAAGGGCCAAAAATTTATCAACCAACCCTATCAGGAAATAGCATCTCCTCTTTGCTCTGGGTCATGCCAAAAAGAAATAGAATCAGCAATAAAAATACAACGAGGCAAGTTGGCTACCAACAGCTAATTAAAATTGATTGCATCTTTAATACAGCACTTTGTCTTAATTCTTTAAAAATGTTTGTGCAAGCCAGAGCTTTTCATGATTTAAAATGATTTCATATTTAAAAGGAAGAAAGCTGAGCTACTCTAAGGCAATAAGAGAGACCTGATACACATCCACAAGAAACTGATCCTCTTCAGTAACACAGTAAAGAAGACACATTTTTCTTCAAAATTTTATTTTAATTTAAATTATGGGGCCAGCCAGATTTTTTGGATACGAAACGCATTTTCCTCAGGAGAAATGAAATGCTACCACGGAAATAGAATTACAATTGTTTACATCTCTTAAAAAAAAAAAAAAAAAAAAAAAAAAAAAAAAAAAAAATTTTTTAAAATATAAAAAAAAAAAAAAAAAAAAAAAAAAAAAAAAAAAAAAGCCAAACGGAAAACCGCTTGCATTTAAATATGTTTTAGTAATACCCTTAAGCCTTCAAGCAGATAAGAAACCACTTCCAGAACAAGTTTTTTAATATGAACAGCACATCGAAGGAGCTTTAATTTAAATACAACTTCTTTTCGAAAGCCAACATTCAAATGTTTCCACATATTAAAAAAGTCACCATAGCCATTGATTCCAAGGCCTAATATAGAGTAACCTCTATCCCAGTCCAAATGTTTTCACTTCTTTACACATAGAAATCTTTAGCACATCTACGTCTTTCTAAAGAGGAAGCCTTACATGTTATAGTGAGTAACTTGGCAAATAATGTTTTCCTCCACTCAGCTATGATAAACCAAAATATAACAGACTGTTAGTACTGAACTACAACACCACCTCAGTGCCAGCTCTGCCTGGCAGCTCCGTGAAGAGTCAGCTATTTTCTTTCCTGTAAGCAAAATGATTCTGTTTGCAAAGGACACATTACAATCCTTTAAAAGACCAATTCTAATTGTAAGAGCAGTTTTGAACAAAAACAGAGTTTTGAACAAAAACAGCAGTTTTGAATGAAAACACTCAATTTTCTGGAGCTCTCGAATTTCCCTTGTGAAGGCTTTCAAATCAGCTCAAACGTCACTGATTGCGAAATATTTCAAATGGGAAGAGGACAGGAAGCAACAAACATTTTCTGTAGCATTCGCAATCATTCAGTCATGCAGAATTGGAACTTTCAGACCCCAATCCACGAGTTTTTGCTTGGTAGTGATCTTAGCGTTACTATATGATGGATAGATACAATTTTAATAACATTATTTAGCTATATTTAGTAGATTCCTTTTGTATGGTCACAGTAACAAAAACATGGTGCAAAATCAGTTGGGTTTTCTGTTTTTATAAATACTGATAGTTTGCAGCATTAAAGAACAAAATCAACGAAGAATTAGATCATTTGGTTATCCTAGGACACCTATGAAATTGTTTCTTGAGGTTGGAGGGAATTAATCACTCACACAACTATTGTACTGAGTTATTTACTGTAAGAAATGACGCACTGCAGGCTCCCCAGAAGTCAGAGGAATCGATATTCATTTAGCATAATCCTTGCCATTTGCAGAGCTGGTGAACACAATGCTAGTTTAATTAAATAAGGCCAGTATTATCTGGTAAGAACGTAGTAGAAAGGGTTCCAGTTCTCTGTTTCAGCCTACCCTAATTGATGGCACCCCATTAGATAAGTGAATACAAAGAATTTGTTTGGGTTTGGGTTTTTGTTTCCTTTTAAATGCTGCAGTACTTAACATTGTTAAATCAGCATTTCCATGTGATCTGAAGTATTCAATTACATATGAGCATTCATTTTGCAAAACTCAATATTAGGTAATAGTTACAGACTAATACATTAACATTCCTCTGCTGTACAAATTAAATCATATTTTAAAGAAATGAGCAGCCTAGGAGTTATATACAAAAGAAACCGGCAAGCATTGTTGAAATGAAATGCAAAATGTCACTGCTAGGTCTACTGTCTGAAATACCTTTAAAGTAAAATTAACAAAAACCCTTAGAACATATTTCCAAGTTTACAAGTCAAGTCTCAGAAAAATCAAATCATGTCAAAAAAATTCTATAAAGCAGTGAAAGGCATATATACATTTTCCTTATGAACCTTGAGATTTCACTCTTTTAAAAGTTGCTAAGTTTCAGTATCAGTTTATTTGCAAGACAACTGTTTATCCCAATAAGCTCACATCTTAGATACATTTCCCCTTTGATTACAAATAAAGCACTGCACATTTTTTTTTTTAAATCAAGGCATATAATCTTATACTATGGTGCCAGGTATGCACAGGTCACGTTGTGCTCATTATCTCAAACAAGGTAAGTGCAAACATACAGATTTATTCAGATTTGCAAGCATGCAACCTGTTACTTAACTACATGAATACCTTCTCTCCTAGACCAAACTAGTATCTATATGTTTGCTTTCACGAACCTAGAATCTTTCTTTTCAGGACTCCTAAAACAAGCAGTGTCTTTGAATTCTGAAATGACACAAATATCAAGAAAGTCCACATTGTGCAAGAAAGCAGCAGCTATGTTTCTCAACTTGGACTAAAAATGAAAAGAGAAAAACAAAAACCGTTCACTGAACAGCAGATTAGCAGTAATGTTCCTCATGAATCGATAAGAGTGCCTGATGCTGAATATCTAACAGCAAATGCTGATTTTGGGTTTAATATTTTAAAGGTTTATTGGAGTTTAAGCTTCTTGCTGCGCTGGTCTCTTCAAATCCCTGATCTGTTTAACTAAATAGGTCTTCTCATCATTAAATTGTTCATCCTCGGTCCTGTCATTCTGAAACTTGCTGAGGAACTCAATAAGTTTGGTCTGGTTCTTTAGAAGGATGTCTAATATAGGCTGTGTCTTGTTAGGATTGGCTACAAACACCTGCAACAAAATAAAAGACATTGAGCATAATAGCGAGAAACAGAAGGTTAAGTTAAAAAAAAAAATCTAACAAAATACTGATGATGATAATTAAAAACTATGTTTTAATTATTCTGGTATCCCACAGAAAAGAAAAATGGGGTAAATGCAAGTTTTTAAATAAAATTACTTTTTTTTAAAATCAGGACATAAGCTGAACAGCAGTACCCAAGTAAATTTAGTCTGTGGGAGGTGACCAGCCACAACAGCCTCTGCAGAAACCAATGAAGACACTTTATGGGTAAATTCTATAGCAAATGCATGGTTTCATATCAAGTGCAGCATCTGATGGGTATCTCACACTTCACTGCAAAGTTTTAGACCTCAAGCAGTAACTCTTAGCTGCCTGTCTGCTGCCAAGTCAGAAGCCGTATCTTATAATGTTCAAATTAGAATTCAGGTGACCTGACTGAAATATTGCTGTCCTTCAGAGATCATGCAGCATGATAAAAACACTTTTTAACTCCATGATTTTATATGGAATCATGCATTCCTCCTTATCTTAATGCACTTAATTCCAAAAGTTTCTAAGAGAGATTATTCTGACAATCACATGGAAGTCCCTAAGTGGTTTCTAAACAGTTTTCAAAAGATAACCAAGATAGCTATTTGTAAAGATGGATCATAATAAAGCAAACATCAGTGCTCCCTTTATTTAACCACTTAGCAGACATTAAGACAAGCTCCATTTAGGCTCAGCTAAGTAGTTTACTCGATTAAACAACTTCTGGTCAGATTCTTTCTGTTTCATGGTGGGGTTTTGTAAATACCTTGAACACATGGAAGGCCTCAAACTGAATGTTACGACTCTTGTCTCGTAGAAGGTTCATCATTAGTTTGAGATTTTCAGGTTTACTGATGTACTTCGTCATAATTGTGAAGTTGTGTCTGTCCAGTAACAATTCACCCAGAAGCTGAAGGCAGAAAAAAAGCTCAAATGAAAAAATTACTAACACTGGGCATAAGAATCAACTTGTTTATAAATGCTTTCAAACCCCCTGAAGTGGTGTGGTGCTCTGTGAATGCAGTAGCAGTGGTCACTAGATAGAAGTACCAACAGAACCAGGTGCCCTAAATTTCAAAGTGCATTTTCCCCTTATTTCAACAACACAGTTTCTTCTTTTCCTCAGAAAATGAAAAATCACACTTGTTCCCCCCTTGTTATGAATTGGAAAGAGAAGTCTTTCATTTTTTTTCCCTATGACTTCATTATTTTTTTCATCTATACAGAAGCTATTCAACATAGAAAGAATGCTTTTTTAAAATAAAAAACAAAAACCCAATAAAACAGGTCAGTACATCAAATAAAATATTGACACTTCTTTTGCTACCTAAAAAGTTTAAAAGGATTTTCCCCAAAAGGATCACCTTTGCTGCAGGCTCTGTATTACATTTATGTTCACTATTTCTTACCTACTTGAATGAAAGATCAGTATTGCATTGGCACATCACGTGAATCTCTGTTAAATTATTTAAATGTAACCAGATTTGTTGAGGGAAAAAAATCAACAAAAACAAAGAAAGTTGAGGAGCCTTTTCTTCATAGGGAGAGAAATTACTCTGGTCTGTGCTGGACACTAAATAATGTAAGAACTGGACTAAAAAAAGTATCTGATCCCAAGAATTAAAATGTACAGAGAATTAAAATAAATACTATTCAGGGCTGTTACAGAAGCCATTTCAAATAAAGTTAACTCACCTTGAAAATACAGGGAATCTCTTTGCATTTAAGAAGAAAATAAAATTGCCTTACCTTAAGTGACTGTCTCTTTGTCACATAATTTTCTGAATGAAGTAACTTCTCATATTCACTGAAGAACTAAACACAGAATAAAGAGAAGGGTTAGGACTTTTTCAAGTGTCATAGGCATCTTCCAAATTATTGCAACAAAGTGGAGGAGATGCAAATCCCTAACAAAACCAAACTAAATCTGAAATCTCAGCAGATGCCTGTAAGTCACTACATTGTTACTACCTATGCTTTTGAAGCACATACCAAGTTAAAGATTGAATACGCTTTTAAAAATATGAATTTACTCTTCCAAGAGACTTTAATGCTTAGATTACAGGGTAGTGGAAGGAACTTCCTCATTATTTCTTTCACAAATACGTTGCCCAGAGAAGCTGTGAGCAATCTGGTGTGGGTGCCCATGGCACAGGTTTGGGATGAAGGAATGTTTGAGGTGCCCTGGGCACTGCTCCCCAATTCCCAGATTCCCAGGGATATCCTGGAAAGCACAGCACGAGCTCCCTCTGGAGGAGAAGCCAGGCCTGGCTCCCACAGGACCACATTCAGTGTAAGACTGATGTCTTGCACTCACCAGATCAAACTAATTTTAAAATTTGTGCAGGGTTTTATAAAAACACCAAAGTGACCAACTGGAGTTGCCATTCAAAAGTGTGTCAAAGTGGAGTGTGTCAAAACGTGAGGACACCACTGAGTCAGGCAGGACTAAAATAAACATTTACCTTGCACACTCTTTAGTTTTTTTTAAATATTGTCAAGTTTTACTATTCATAAGTAGTCTAAGTTTCTGTAACATTGTTAAATACAGTTTCACTGTTACTTTTTTTAGAAATACATTGATCAAAAACTCAATGTTTCAGATACAATTTCACAGCAAGAAGAACTTTGCTCTGAAGTAGATGAAGAGGTCAGCTAAGTATCAACTCTGCACATCTAATTTCTCAGAGCCTCTTAACTGGTTCCCAAACAGTGCCTAAAGCATTATTCAGTAGATATTTCAGGGCTAAGGCAAGTAGTCAAAAGGGAATAATAATTTTTTATCTCCTGTTTAAAGCTGAGTCACTCAGAGGAGATATTTGTGATTTAGTGAACATGTCTGGAGACAAACCTTTAAAAATCAAGGTGATTCCAAGTTTGTTGGCTGTGGGGTTTTGGTTTTTTTTAATTGCTTGGGAAGTCTTGGAGTTTCAATCAGAGTAAGATTTAAACACTTAAATACCTTTGTGGAACTGGTTCTGAATAATCTTTTGAAAGACAAAAGTATTGAAGCCATGTAGCTGAAAATGTCAGGATAAATGAAACTCTCTAACACTATTTGTTTTGACATTAGGTGTGGAAACTGAACCCGAAGTTCAGTTGATTTAATACTGTGGGGAAATCCCCCAAACCAGAGCCAAACAAGGAATAAAACCACTGATTCATTCAAATAAGATACACAGCCCCAGAGCTCTAAATATGAAAAGGTGTCTGCTCACCCTATCGTAATGCTGTTCCAAAAATTCTGCACTTAACAACTTGTGTCTTGTAAGCAAATCCTGTAAAAAAGCACAAACCCAGTACTGTCACTAAGAAGATTTAAACAGTACAAAGACATTCTCAAACACATAAGACATTTGATCCAAAATTTTGCTATTTCATTAAACACACTCATTCAGGATATGACTGCAATAATCTGCACACTGCTCAGGATCTTGACATCACTTAGGAAAGTTACTTTAATTCACAGAGAAACAGCCTGTGAAATTATCATTGAAAAGTGCTATTTATGGATCAAGGCACACAGCTACACACAACCAAGTTTTAGACCCACCATTTAATACTGGTTAATATTATACTTACTGTCCCCATAACAGATTATTTTAGGGACACAAAAACTGAGCCACAAAAAATTTCCCCAGAAAAAGCAACAGCATCAAATATCCTCAGGAGGAGCACAGGAGGAGTTGCAGACACAGACTGAAAGCCCCTGGATGGGAGTACACCTGCATTCAGGTAATGCTCACTCTCCAGAACTCAATTTTCGGGAGCAAATATAAAATATGCATTTACAGGTGTTTCTGGCATTCTGAGAAATAAGTGTCCAGCTTACCCACCTGCATCACATCTATCTTCTTCCCCTCTCACAAGGCTTGTTTTGCCAAGAACATCACACACAGCAGAGAAGTACAGAAGTAACAATTCTGAGGCTCTGAGGAAATTACCTTGAACGTGGCAAATGCATCAGAAGCGATGTCAAACGTTGACATTTCCACATATCTGAAGAAATCGTAGAATTGTTCTGACCACAAGATGATTTTAGCTAGTGGTTCATGCCGGATGCATTCTCTAAGCATTATCCCACAATTTAGAGCAATTTCTGGAGATTCGTACCTATTAAAAAACCCAACAAAGATACTTTATAAATTTATAAACTTTCCCAAGTTAGCATTGCAGCACCACATTTCTAATTACAATGTTCAGTACCATCAAGTGAACAAACCCATAAGAATTAGAGGTATTTATTCCTGCATTAAACTCCATTTTTAAATATTTCTACAAAATACTGCTGAAATAGCTGCCAGTTACAATCATAGCCAATTCAAAGGATTTCCACAAACTGGCAAACAAGACTAAATAAAAATACTTTCTTTGCTCTCAGAATCAATTTTCTTGTTCCATATTGGTAGGATTGCAGACATCTGGAAAAGCAGTAAATTATTTGTCTTGAAAACTGCTCGCTTAAACATGACAGCAATTTACACAAAACTTTCTATATGGGCATGAGGGGTTAACAATACTGGACATAAATTCAGATCTCCTCTTTCATTAAACCATTTTTCAGTATCACTGGCTGCTCTGCACATCATGGGGTTCCAGCATCTCGGAGCAGTCACAGCCTCTCACATGCATTCCTGCCTTACACCTAGAGAATCCTCCCTCCTTAACCAGTGGAAGCTAATTGAAATTCCCCAAAATTTCAGGAGAAAAGTATCATTGTGCATACTGAGCATTAACTATACTATCCTACTAAAAACTGAAATAATTTTCATTAAATCCTGCAATACCCTCCCATTCAACCTGTCGTGAAGATTTGAAACCTACTGAACTTTTTGTAATTCATGCCACAGTTTAAATTTATATTAATTTGCCTCAGTTGGATACCAGTTGCTAAATGCCCGTTTCAAACATCCTGACTTATAAATATAGATAAACAGAAAGTTTCAATAGCCCCTGTGAGAATAAAGCTCTCTGAAGTGTGACAACACAGACTAAAAGTGAGCACCAATGTGTTGCAGCCCTCATTCAACCACTTACCAATGAGAACATGCTCAAAAAGCAGTTTCATCTCTCTGCACCTCAAATATCTTTGGCTTCTTTTGTAAATTATTTTGAAGAAGCACTAAATCAATAATTTCTTTTGCACTATGCCAAAATTAATATTTTATTTTGTCCCTCTAACATTTAAATGCCATTACAGGCACGTAAAGCTACCAACAGGCAAATATCTTATTGAGATCAGTGGTCCTTTCATACACCCTTGAGTTATCCCAGTAGGTGGAAGAAGTGCTCCTCAATTACACCAAGCTTACCCAGCAGCTGTAGCCAGAATTATAAATAGCTGCATTTTTAAAAATTGTTTATTAATGTTTGAAGAGCTTTTCTATCCCAAAATAACACAGTGGAATTGCAATTTTCAGAACTTTTCTTAATTAATGTCATTAGAAATGCAAGGAATTATTTTTTGCCTTCATGTTTGAGAGCTGCAGATCTATATGTATTCAATACGGCATGACCCTCCAATATCCAGCACACCAGATATTACTGAAGAAGACAGGAAGAAATAGTTGTCTGGTATGCACAATATGCCACAAGTAATTCTTTTTCTTGGTCAGGTTTGTGTTGATGTGTTTGTGTCAATACAGTAATATAAATCACTATGAATAAGATAGTCTAAGACAGGCCAGCAAACTGGAAATTACTCTGGTTAAAAGGAAGAAGAATAGCCTTCAACTCTTGATAAATAAGTTCACAAGAATAGCTTAAATAGGCTGAAAGGAAAACATCTTACCAGCCCAGTAAGAGTAATTCAGAGTACTAACAGTTGTCCATTTTCAGTTATATTTCATGTAAAAGTAGATGGTTGGTTTTCTATTTTTTAATTTTTCCTTTACTTAGGGGAATTACAGACCCCAAAACCAAGAAAAAAGAAAATAAACCCAAGCATATTGCAAAGGAAGAACAAACATGTCAGAAGTCACTGCTTCTCCATGCATTTAAAAGGCCCTTACTTCATGTAAGAACATGGTTATGTTTCACAGTGCACATACCCTTTTAATAGCATGAATAAGATATTCTGTTGAGTGCAGATGTATTCAACTGTGGGAGTTCTTGTACCAATTTGTCTTCTGAGAATGTTGTTGAAAATTTGCGCAACATCTTTCTTGCCCTGTCAAAAACATCAGCAGTTAAACACAAAATACTGAAGTCCACAGGGAACTTAACAATTAAACATTATCATCACCTCGTGCAGCTGTACTGGGGGGGTTCTGCAGTTCAGGCAGCCTCCATACTCTGATCTTGAACAAATTCAATATTTTCTTTCTTTATGCCCATTTCAAATATGCCAAAGCACTCAAAACATGACACCACCCTGCAGCCAGATCGTGGGGAATTTACATTCAGAAGTAAAGCCAGTTGATGTTTCATCAGATATTTCCATGTAGCATCAATCTCCTGGGCTCATTTGATATTTGATTCTGCTAACAGCATAACAGTTTTTAACTGTGCTCTTGCCTGGAAGTGTATTTCTTCAACATTCCATTATCCTCTCCCCTTGTCTAGGGACACACAATGCCACCATTAAGAGTGTGCAAAGCATTTCCAACTACACTGTTAACATCCAACTTAGAACTGCAACTTATGAAAGTGGAATAAATAAATGAATGAATAATACACACAGAAATCATCCACTGACCTAAAATGCAAGTCTCACATTTTTCAATGCACAAAAAAAGTATAAATAAGACCAGGATGCTGGAATTCAGCACAAGATCATACACAAAAAAATGCACAAGTATAGCACCAGACAGTGTAAAAGGAACTGGAAATGTTCTTTCTTGAATAAATACACATCTCCTGTTTATTTCTTCTGTCAGACCACAGGTGAAGATGACAAACTGGTACAGACATCTAACAAAAAGCTGATTATAAACAGAAGCACTTTCCACTGTCATTCACATGCACCATTTAAAAGCCACATTTCTGCAATTCACTGTCCATCCTGGACTGCACAAATCCGCCTTCAGGATCATGTGTTATCTGATCTATTCCGGAAAAAGACCAGCCCAGCTTGTACTAAGCTTGGATGTGCAAATAAAGGCCTGTAAAGCAACTCCACCTACAGGTTCCCTGAATGTTCTACACTAAACCTAGATGTATACAATATTTCTTGACAAGCTCTAGCTGTGCTGTAAACCTCCTGAGTAACACGAGGAAGCTTTTGAGTAAAATGCAGGGCGTATTTAACTAGCAAGAATTTTAAAAACATCAACTATTTAAAATTCTTTCCATTTTCTAATCAGCATAAAAAAAGACTACATGAGAAAAAATGAAATATTTATGAAAACGTAGGAGGACTGAAGTTTTACAAATGGCATGTTTGTGAATTACCACGGACAGTTTTGCTGGAGTGTTGTTTTCAGGATATAAGAGATTGTTTGTAAACGCTTGTTTTCTCAATTACAATTCCATTGAAAGCCAGCCCAAAGCAACACCAGAACTCTTTGTTCTGCCATGAGTAGAGCAGTGTTTGCAGGAATTGCTTTACTCAAACTCCACATAATATAACCATCAACTCCCATTCACCAGCTCTGCCAGTGCTGTGCTGGGTCGCGGCAGTTGTCTCGGAGTCACCAGCAAGAACAGCATTTCCTCACAATCCCATCCCTGAGCTGCCCGTGGCACACAGCAACCCCACAGCCAGGTTTTGTCACTTTTTTGTGCCTTGCCAAGTGACCTCATGGCCCAGCAACGGCCAGCAGGCCCCGACCCTGTGCCAACAGTCACGGCGGCCAGAGGTGAGAAGGACACTGTGCTTGTATTGTCTTGCTCCCGTGGGCAAAAGGCAGTTTTGTTTTGTTTTTATTCTTCATTTTAAAAATCCCAAAACAACAGAACAAAAAACCCAGTTTCACCAGGGCTACCATCTCTTTCAGTGCAAACCAGCAAGGAGGTAACTGGCAAGTGTGTTAAGACTGGTAAGGAGATGGTTGTGTTGACTGCTTTATTGGAAAGCAAGCTTCCAGGGAAGGGCAAGACTTTAAATGGGCCTGGGCACAAAGTAAGGGCTGGACAGTTACAGTTTTCTTCATTAAAACATCAAATTTGTTATTTTTCTAGTTTTTACTTCTTACTTTTCTATGGGTTGTTTTTACCATAGCAGTTCAGATTTAAGTACATTTGAGACAGTTGAAGAGTTACAATGAACAGCTCCTGTCTATTAATAAGCTGTCTATTCCTGTTCTACAAAGAAATCTTCTTCAGAAGTGAGACTGAAAGGAAAGAAAAGTTTAGTTTGTCACTGAATAATCCAGCTGTAGTGGGAAACCAGGAAGAAAAAAATTCTAGACCCACTCTTCCAAGTTTAAAAACCACCAGAAAACCAAATATGTATTTCCATCAGTAATGGAAAAATTGCTCCAAATGCAGTAGACCCATACAGACATTTGGTATATCAAAAGCAACATCTGACTGGCTTTGTAACAGCTGGGAAGCTGGAGCACATCTGGAGCACAGGTGTGCTGAGATGAATTCTAGGTAACAACAGCAGGACAGTCTACTAGCTCCCAGCCATAAAAAGCAGATGTGGTCTAGCCTAGAAAGCAGTGAATGACTTGTTCTCCAAGGGGAACCATCACATCCCCTTGAAACAAAGCAGCACAAGAGCCACAGGCAGGAAACAACTCACAATCTTTTCATGTCTCCTCAGAATAAAAAGCACAATTCTCCTTAATGAGAGCAAGCCTGTGCAAATTGTTATCATTCTTCATCACCAGGAGATAATGAAGGTTTCCTTTGCTAATAACTGGGCTGAGTAAACACCAGGCTGATACCAATCTAGAGGTCAGCAGAATCCAGACAATGTTTCATGATTTCCTTTCTTCAGCAATTAAAGGCCATCCCATTTCAGCATTCCCTCTCAGCTTTCCCAGGTTTCCTTGCTTATTTAACAACCTGAATGTTTTATGTATGGTATAAACACTTGTGTGGATAGGGGAAAAAATACCACTGTATTACAATTAAACACAAATCAGAGGGAATTATGGGTGGGGTAGAGGGGAGAAAAGAAAAAACAGGGAAGAAAGCCATTGCTTTTGGAATGTCAAACTACAATAGGACTTTAAACTGTTGTTTTTGTATTGTAAGCAAGTTGTTTATGAACAATCTCTTTTTTAAGCAATCTTAAATGGGATGATCTTTATGGTCGAGGCTGTGGAGTGAGATACATGGGTTTGGCTCCTTTCCTAGACAACCACACGCTTCTTGTGAGACCTCAGGGAACAGAGAAAAATCCAACTGTACTGCAGCATCTCATAACTAAATAGGATTTTTCTCTATGGTGCTTGGAATGTATATTATTCCACGTCATGTGGTGACAAATGCCACACAGGCTTGTAGAGAGATACCTTGACATATAAGTAAGTATTGCTGTTTTGAATTGATCAATAAAAACTTGGGTTTGTTTCTTTAATAAACAGAAAAAAAGACAAGGAAAAGCAAAAAGGTTGCATCACTTGTTTCTAAAAAGAGAGAAATCCTGGACTATTAATAAAACTAACAGCTTTAAATTATATATTTAAATTGATTCATAAATGTTACAATAATTCTATTAGTTTTCCTAGTAATCAGATGTGGCAAGATGAATAGATATTGTATCTAGAATACAGATACATCTCGTAGTATTAAGGTTTGTGCTCACTACAGCACTATACTAAGAGACCTTTCTGTGTACAGAACTCAGAATTATTCCATAATTTTAACAGAACTGTACCCCCAGATTAGAGGTTTATCAACTTCAAATTTGTGTTGTTCATATGCCTAAATTCAGAGATTTTATATTCTATAGTTGCTCAATCTTCTATACAGTTTGGAACAGTGAGTTCTCTTTCCAACAGATTTGTCATAACCACAAAATAAAAGCAGAAGACTGAAACACCTTAATCAATTAAAGTGGTAGGAATTCAGATGTTTATTTTAACGTACAGAATATAAGAAATGTCAAACCTCCCTTCTTACCTCAAAATCAATGAGCTGCAAGTCAGCTACTAGGGTACTAAGAAGTCCACTGTTGTATAGCTCCTGAGCAAGCTGTGCCACAGCTTCTGTTTGGGGTTCTTTTTCATTTGTGCCATACAAGATTTCTTTCATGGCAACAAGGTTTTTTGAGACCTCCTCCGTTGCCTAAAGAAAATGGGAAAACAATACAGTTAGAGCACAATGCCATTTGTCTTTCTAACTGCACACTCCTTTATTCTTAACATCTGCAAACTTCCAGTGGTGGGAGGAACAGTCAGGAAATGACAATCTGGTAAAAAAACAATACATATTCTTTCTGCAAATAAGATTGTCATGAGACTGGTATTAAAAAAAAAAACAACAAACAATAAAAAGCAGAGGCAAGACATACACATGTTTAGTTACCAAAGGTAAGAATCTCCCCCTTTTTACTGCCTTTTAACTTTCCATTCAAAAATCTCCTTAAGAACAGCAATAGGATGAAAAGAACCTGATAAAATTTCCATTCTGTAACACAGTTGTGCAGGATCAGACTGGGAAACATGACATAGAGCCTCATGCCTGTGCTAGTGAACTGCCCAGGGAGACCAATGTATCCCTCCTGTAGATTTTGCACACATCAGGTTTTTCCAAATACTAGGCTCCCATTCCAGTTACTGTGAGTGAAGTGAACAAAACAAAATCTCAAGGAGAACCAACTTTAATTTTCAGGTTATCTCAGCACACAAGAACTTGGCCAACAGACTCAGAAAGAGATACACTCAAAAGGACACAATTAAAGGTCTAAAATACTTCCCTGCTTCAAGTCCACTTTAAAGAAGACAGACAGGTCTGACTTGTCACTTGTGAGGAATTCCTAAGTTGCTATGATGAGCTGGAGAAGCATTTAGCAGTGGAAACACAGTTATCTCACAAGTAAACTAAAAAAATATAAATCAACAAGAACACATCTAAACACCCACTTCTGAATCTTAAAACATAGTTGTATTGGACCAAAAAAAGAACTACTCCTTTCAATATGTATGTTTTACTGAGCTTGGGGGCAAAATGCTGAAAATGATCATCATAAATTGCTGGTTTAATTATAATGGTTCTTCACATGTCTAAAAGTTCTGAATGGTTTGTAAGTGCACTGATTTTTAGTAATTAGATGAACCTACCAACAAAGTATGCGTACACTTTTATGTAAAGTATCTATGATTGATAGCTCACAGAATATTAATAAAGGGAAAAAATTATCACTTTCTGGATACTGCCAGTCTTATAAAGGCTATGTAAAATGACTTCTCATCTGTGCTTTTTATCCAGAGAGGCTTAAAATCAGCATGACCCATGCACTATTCAAGCTAAAGCCATTCCAGCTTTGCTAGGTATGCAAGCAAGGATTCCATGACCTTTAAGGAGGCTCCATATCATTTTTAGCTCCTCCACAACTTTCCACTCCCTGCTGCCTCCCTCTTTCTGCTAACTTCAGTTCCTAGTCCCAGTTGTCTCCTCCTCAATCGAAATTCCAAAGGATTTTCTGTGTACTGTTAGTGAGACAGCAAGAAGCAGGTGCCCAGTAAGATTACTTCGATTCATGCCAGCTCCTGAAGTAGTGAAATGGGAACACCAGCTCACCATACCAGAGCAGAATTACACCACACAATTGTTCTCTGAAATTCAGAAGAAACTGCTCTTTCATATAAGAAGAACAGGAACATCTGTCAGACACTGAGATATGAAGAGTTATCTTTGATGCATGGCTACCAAGGGAAGAGGAAGCCAAGTCTGTCCCTGCACACTAATGTAGAAAGCAAGATGAAAGAGGAAGAAAGGCAGCTCAAGAAACTGCTTATTTTAGCTAAAATGATGGCAGTATTGAGGGCATGCCTGTAATTAGGAATGTGAGTGGAGAATTTTTCCCACCAAAACCCCAGGAAAGAGAACAAGCCTCCCAACCCCAAAACCTTAATCACCACACTTGAGGCCACTCCCTTACCCCCACCCAAGACAGACACCAGTAATGGAAATGCTTGGAAACCAGGCAGAAAATAATGTGGCACGTAAAACACAGAGGGCTTTAAAAAACCAAAAAAGCCTTCTAGCCCAACATGAACATATAGCTCAGGAACTTCAGGAAGAGACAGGAGGACTCCAGTGCCCTTCACAACCTCAAGACCACCTGAATGTGCTCCACTGGAACTTGGCGTGGCGTGAAGTGTTAATGGGAAGTAGACACAGAATCATTGAATCATTGAGGTTGGAAAAGACCCTTAAACTCAAGGCTGCCACTAAACCACATCCCTAAAAAGCAGCACAGCTCAGGCTGGAAGGTACCTCAGGAGGCCATCAGGATGCAACCACCTGCTCAAGACAGGGCCACCTCAGTCCTGCCAAGCTGAGCAGGCTGATGGCCAGCCATGCTCCCAACAGCTCCACGGATGGCCACTCCACCACCGCTCCAGGCAACCTGCACCAGTGCCTGACCAGCTGCAGCAGCAAAGCGTCTGCCTTGCATCACTCCAGCTATCATTTCTGGGCATCTTCTGGGACAGAAGTATGAAGTTTTCTGGAAGTATTATATCAGTAACCAATGTCTTTCGATGCACTATACTTTCATAAAATCTAACATTCTTATACTACTTCTCTACTGTAAAATTCAACATCAGAAAGACTAGAAATAAACTCCGACAAATTTCTAGAACCTCCTTACTCTTGTATATTCCATGAACTCTCAAACATATTCCAAATCCAAGACGTGCAGACCTATTTTTGCCATTTCAGGTGCAGAATGGAATTTAGATAGTTACACTGAAAAATATGCTACGTTAAATATTGGTGTGAAAAGCCAAGTAAAAAACCACTAAAAACAAATAAAATCAAGAAAGATAAGGTTGGCTAGCATTACTTGCAAGATTTTCTAAGATACTGAGATCTAAATTACCTAATGCTCTGCTTTCTTTTAAGAGGGGGAAAAGATATCTAGAGATAAAGATCAAAAGTCACAATGAGGTTCATCCAAAAACCTATGATCAACAGTGGAACTAAAAATCAGGCACCATATGTAAAAATACATAAAATATATCCCAGTACAATGTATGACCAGCACATATTTTATATATGTAGAATATCTATACTCTCTATATATTTTATAGTCTCTAAGTATATACTTTTAATGTTAAAATTTATGTTTTTTAAGTGTTAGCATCTGTATTTATATGCTCTCAACACTGAGAAGGAGCAACCTGAATTTTAGAGAAAAATTTCATGGCAAGTCATATTTGAAATTCAATGGTGCCAGAAATGGACAAGCCACACTATAAAAATTAAATGTAAAGCAAGAAAAATAAAGAAAGTACTTACTTCTCTATGCTTATGAAGGACAGGAAGATACTATTTAAAAATAAAAGCAGACTACCATGAAGTTACACACATTGTTACACCAGAATGGCTGCACATCTTGATAGCTATGGTTTATTCCAGTCTCTGGAAAGATCAGTGAAATGCCCTAACATTTAGTATTTCCTTAAATGGTGAGCAGTGCAAACCCCAAATACTCTACCTGGAGTTGTACAGCTGGATTATTTGGGGTTTATGAGCAGTAGAAAATGATAAAGAACACATGGCCAGTCATGAAATATTTCCAGTGAGCTTGGCAGTCTCCAGGCCTATGGAATCCCAGTGGCTGGGGGTTCTCTACACATGGATAATGCAGTTACAGAAACTGCACTATTAATGAAAACATCCATCGAAATGATAAAACAGATATAGCTTGGAGCCTGTACTGGGTGAATAATTTTACTAGTCTAGAGCACTATCTATAATGATGAAAAAAGCACCGTTTCAATGACTACGTAAATTGGCTGGATTTCAAAATGCTTACAAAAACATACAATTCCATAAATGTATTAGTTACTACATCAGTGCAGTAACATATTTAAAGGCCAAAAATGATTGTATGATTTTCCAGTAAACATCTAGCATGGAGACAGAAGAGCCAAGTTCAATTAGAACAGAAGCATGTCCTCTCACCTGCTGCTTCCTGAAGAAGCCTCATCTTCACCCCTTGAGTAACAGCCCCATGCTGGACGCCAGGCAGATTACTTAACATTTAGCCTCCTTTCAACCACAGATTAATTGTGCATACATGCATAACAAATCCAAGATTTTACTGCTTTATGAATGACAGCATTAA
Source organism: Rhabdornis inornatus (assembly GCA_013397075.1). Lineage (NCBI taxonomy): Eukaryota > Metazoa > Chordata > Aves > Passeriformes > Rhabdornithidae > Rhabdornis > Rhabdornis inornatus. The sequence goes on along the minus strand of VWZS01007625.1, from coordinate 720,461 downwards.
CTCCCTAAATGAAATGTGAGCTATGGCAACGTGCACAGCATCCTCCTGGGACAGCTGAGCCAAGCAGCTCTCGGTGCAGCCCCGTTACTCGAGGAGCTGCCATCACACATAGCTGGGACGTAAAGGAGAGAGGCCAACCACGCCTGCAAAACCTGCCTGGGATAACAACAGGGCTCTAACAAGCACCAGCAGCCCAAAGGGAGCTGCTGGGACCAGGTTAACCCAAGGTCAGAGGGTAGCAAACAACAACTTGATTGCATGAGTAAATATTTACCTGCTTGACAGTAAATGTGTGCCACACATCAAGTGAACTGTAGTATGAAAAAAATGCTGCGATCAGCCAAAGAGAAGGAAGAGATGTCAGTAAAGACTAACTAATGGACTAGATCAAGGGTAGGTCCTGCTTATAGGAAAGGAGGTTTCCTTTCCCTTCCCTTTAGCCCCCCGTTCTGAGAGAGCACAAGCAACGGAGAATGAACAGCATAAATGATGAACACATTTCAGTTATAAAGCACTTGAAATCTCATTTCCCTTCCAAAATACTGCAAGCCATGACCTCTGTGCTAAGCACAGCACTGAAGCCAGCAAGCACCAGAGCTGTGGCACACGAGGGACATGGGAGGAGAGAGCCACAGCCCAGCTCTCCCAGCCCAGCTCCCAAACGAGCACCACACGCTTAGAGGACATTTCAAATGACCTGGAGAATTACCTGGTTAATTTTTCTCCAGTCGTCACAGAGCTCAAAAGGTAGATTAACATGTAACTAGGATAGACCTGAATTTCAGATTTTTGGTTATAAAACAACTTTTCCAGTATTACAGGGCAAAATGTTCCACCATTGAACAAGACATTACTACTGTTTTACGTCTTTCACTTTGAAGACTATCTTCCATTTTTATTGTAAAGAATGGATAGAAACACACACTGTCCAAGATTTAAAAATCTTTATTACCACCTTTGATTTTTTGTTTCCGCTCGCAAAACATTAACAATTTTAAATTTCAGCTTAAGCACTGAATAAAATGAGGAATTCTGCTCAAACATAATTACACTTATAATTTCCAGGGAAAATTATTTGTCTAATTTTCTTATAAATCTGTATTTCCAATTGTGCAACAAAACTTTTAAAGAGCATTCTCCATGTAATAGCAAACTCAGTATTATAAGAAACAAAATAGGTGTAAGAAAAGTAGGTAGTGACTTAACCCAAAGGGGTACTTTTATAACCAATACTGAGTATTTAGCATGCTGACCCAGCACTGAAATTACACCACTGATATGTGACAGACTACAAAAGTGACAGACTACAAAAGCATACCCCTGGATCAAACATCAACAACAACAAAACTACTGAGACACACCATATTTTATACATGTCTAACCACTAGTATAATGAAGTCATAAAAACAAGAACAACTTCTGCATCCTCCTCCCCTTTTAGTACCAGGCAGCAATTTTTGTGCTTCATGTAAAGTGAGTTTTTCTATTTCTGTTCCACTACTAGCCACAGAACCCACTGTGCCACCAGCACAGAATTCTTCTCCAAAGGAGGCCAAAAAATCACATTGTAGAAAAGATCATCATAATAAAAGGGATAACGAAAGAGAAAAAGATGCCTAAATACTGAGATATGGGCATGAAGAAATGTTTGTTCTTTTCTAATAAAGGCTATGGCTCAGACCTCTGTCTTTTAACTCCACATTCACTCCAGTCTTTTCTACAGACTGGGCAGGAAGAGGGCACAAATTCAGGGTTTCTACTCAGACCTGTGCCCTCAAAGATCTGAGGACTGGTTCATAAGATATTGAAGAACTTTCTCTGTCAAACTAGCAAATCACCTGAGCTAAACAATCACAACCAGAGTCACCTTCCTGAAGTCTTGGTTTACCAAGGAAAGAAATAATTCCTGATGAATCTCTGCATGGATATGTGGACACTGGTGGTGTGAGTGTTCAGATTCATCAGTTCCTTTGTGAATAGCAAGGATGACAGGGAACAGTGCTACCATACCCAGGCTCATTCCCCTGGATGGCAGGATTTAGCCTTCCTTCACATCCAGCGAATGTGAGCCTTTGCTCTCCTGCAAGCACAATGTGTTATGTTCCATATGACACAGGAAAAACCACTCCACAGGCTTAGCATATTACTTCTTGTCAGAGCAGCAGCCTCACATAAATTAAGTCTTTCAAAAAGATGGAGGTGGGGGACGAAGGCCAGCAAGAAGAAATGGTACATATCAACCTTCAGCTACAGCATCAGGAACACACACATATGCTACAGTGCACAGCTACACACAATGGGATGAGCTGGTCTGTTCCCCATTAGGGGTCTAAGCAGAAAGAGAGGACACAAAAGAGTAGAGATTTTTAAGACCAGGCCACATCTCCAGGAACTAATAATGAGGCTGAGATAAAGGAGGCAGTGCCAAGTTTCATCGGAGATGCTTCAGAATGTATCTATCCCTCCTCTCTTGAGGGAAGGCTTTTCAAAAGAAAGAAGAAAAGCAGCAGCAAATGACAATCCTTCCAGCCTTCACACAAGCCTGCATAACAGAATGCAACATTTTTCTCTCCAACAGGAGAGGAAAAGCATGAGAGGAAACTACTGTGGTACACTGCAAGACACCTGGAACATACCACATGGCAGCAAAGGAGTAGAAGATGCTAATTATTAAAGAATACCAAAACAAAGATGGCAATTTAATTAAGACCCTTTGAAGTAGTAGTGCCAAATCTAGGTGAAACAATGTAGAGCAGCTGGCCACACTCTGCTTAAAAATATTGGTGAACATGAAAAGATTGTGACTGACTCCTATATGGGACTCTGTGGATGCCAAGAATGGTATAAAATTGTTAATGCTGGGAGAGACTCCAAGGAGGGTGCTCATCTTCACCTCTGCCACACAATTCACCAGGTGGGATGCAGCTGCACACAGGCTGAACTTTGAGGTCAGTTCCTGTAAAGCTGTAAAATCAAAGAGTGCCAGTTGAGAAGCAAATGACTGTGAGCAGGTACAGAGCCTGAAGTAGCAAGATATCCATCTAAAGGAAACTGCACTAGCACAGGAACTTCTCACATCCTAGTGTGGGCTCAAGAAGAGTCAGGAAAGCCAAAATATATTCTCTATGCATGAAGACACAAAGTTCTTCAGCTTCAGTAAGAGACACTCCGCTCTGTAAAGATCTGCTTGGACAAGCAGAGACAGAACTACTTGTGCAGTACTGAAGGCACTGTGGTGGTCACAAGCACCAGAACACTGTACAGCTGTGAGCTGCTTATTAAAATAATGCAATGTTTCACAGTTCCAAATCATTTAAATATCATTATCAGCTGCCAGTGGCGTAAGCAAACCAACCAACAGGACACACACCTGTTCAAAGGTACATACATTACCCTTTATCAGAGTATAAACCACCAAAATAATTCCTAATTGATTCAGTTTCAACAGCTGCAAATTCCCCCTTTCCCCCACTTTCAAATACATTTTTGCAACTAGAACATCACAACTGTACCTTTTCTGCCTTTTTGTCAGAGATGTCTTGTTTTTCTAGAACTGCCATGCTCTCCTTCAGGTTTTTCACTATGTCTGCAGGAGACTTGTGGGACTTGCCAAAGGGGAATGGCATGATTGCAAACCACAGGGTCTTCCTTCTATGGCTCCTGCTTCACCTGAAAAAGGAGGAGAAAGAAAGTACATCAAAAATAGAAACTTGAGCTCACACAAAGATCAGAGAGAGTAGCAAAGGTATTCATACATAGAATAATGATTCTTGACAGGTGAACTAGAGCTTGTCGTGACAAACTTAAATTCTTGTATTTCTTTTTCTTTTAAAACACAAGATACACAATCAAAGAACTCACATTAAGATCATAATCTTATGCTTCAGAAGCAAATTAAAGAGTACATTAATTATATCCAAGGCCATATACTGCACACATACCCCATATGGGCAAGACTTACAAGGATCAATTATTCCAATTAATGCTGTCAAGCAAAATGCCTTCCCACACAAGGTGTTTGACACACAGCTCCTCGTGTCTCAGGGCTCTGCAATGACTGCCCAGGTACATGCTTTTACCCAGATTCATTCCACAACGAATTTGCAAATGCAAAGCAGACCCCAAAATCTGCACTTTAGTGCAGGACCTACAAACACAAAGCAGGCAAGGCTACAGACAGCAACCTATTCCTGTCAAAACACCTGGCATGTCCTGGCATTTTCTTGTCTGAAATAATACTGAAATACAGTCTCACCCTCACACATTTTATGGGAAATAAAATTTGATATCTAGCAGGAATACATACAGCACTTGAAAACATTAAAACCAACACCTGATGTGAGTCTTCCTCAAAAAGAAAAAACATGTTTTACAGGAGAGAATTTCCCTCCCTAAAAATACCTGTCTCTCGAATCCAAATACATTTATTCTTCTGTATATTTACATGTATTTACTTTTATACATACACACACACATATATATACACTCTTCTGTGTACAAAATAAAAAAGTACTACTGGAATAAATTAGTGTACTGAAGCTTTTGTTACTAAACACATACACCCACATTTAAACAATAATAAAAGCTTCTTACAAGTTAATTCCATAAAGTAATAAAGCATACTTCTACAACTCTAATCTAGACAGAAAAGAACAGGAAATCCTCCATTAAAAATGCTGACAGTACTACTTCTGTTAGACACAAAAGAACATTGAAGTGGCAGAGCAGAGCAGAGCCTGCATTGTCATTCCAAAGAAGGGGTATTACACTGAAAGTCGGATTTCTATCTCCTTGAAGCGTCTGTGTAGTGAGTAACAAGTCAACTCTAACCAGCACATGTTAAAGTTTCTTATCTGACACGATGCACTTTGCTCCTTGATTAAAATACCAGCTCATCCACCAGGAACTCCAAAATGTTACTCCTGATCTTACTCAACAGAGTTTTGATCAGGGATGAAAAATCCCAATGTATTGCTATTTTCGAGTTATTTTTATTTTTCAAACAAATAAGTTTGGCTGGCCCAACGGCAACAATTTAAAACGTAAGAACAGAAGAACTTGGATCTTTAGCCAAGTAAATTTCCATAAATAGAGATCTCAGGTAAGCAGTTACAGAGATCATACGTTCACAGTTCCATGCCTGCAACTGATTTCACAAACCATAAGGTAGGTAGTTTTTAATTAGATTGCTTCTAGATAAAAGTATCAGCAGGAAGCTTGGAACAAGACCTTCCACCAACCATTTCCATTATTTAACAGATCACAAGGACTTTCTGTTGCATTTATTTTGTAGTGTGCGTCATTATAGTAATCTCTCATTCACAATCTGCACAAAGGGGCTCTAACACTGAAATTACAAATGCAGAATATAAAAGAGAGATCAAAAACTGCCCACAGGTCATTCCTTTGACAAGAGCATTTTATGCCTCAAACTTTATCACACCTCGTGGAAAAGAAACCTACCTACAGAAAAGCATCACTACTGACTGTTATTTAATGAAAATACAATGGCATTTAACACAATATTTAAGGAAAATTATTATATTTTCACACAGGATTTTTTTTCCTAGAAATAGACAGTGTGAAAATAAGCACAATTTCCCCACAACATAGATGACACACCTCAAGCATCACAGCAACATTTTAAATGTTTTCTTTATCTCTCCCTTTCATGACTACTTCTGCCAAATTAAGATGGGCCCTGACAAATCTGGATTCTTTCATGTTTGCATATCATCACTGATAATAATAGTATTTAACAACTACTCTGCCTATTCATTATGGAATACGGCTATACCCATGTAACAGAAAAGGACGGCTCGAGAAATTGCCAGTCTTAATTCCTTGGATTATGCATTAAAACAGAAGCAAATCCATTAGGAATCAGCTGAGAGAACAAAAACATATGGAACCACAAAATCTGGTATGACAGCAATATACAAAGAAAATAAATCAAACCAAAGAAAACAGCTCTGCATGCTCATTTTCTGGATCAGAACTATGCCACTCCTTAAGTCTAAAAGACTACATCAACAACACAAAACCTATGAAAATACAGGATACTGATAAACAACTGTCCTCATGTGTGCCCAAGGTCTAGGTTTGCAAAACTTGATTGACCTCTAGACAGTGCCCATTTTTTTCTTTAAATTAACAATAGTCTAGAGCTTTGATGTATTCCTGCAACCTTCCAGGTTCTGTGTAAATCAGACACAAATACACACATACTCCAGTCATACACAAGCTTCACTCTATGTACTAGCATATCTAGTAGAAAATAATCAATTAATAACAGCTCACTAGCATACATTTATATCAAACATTTTCTCCCAACCCAGGTAAGTTCCTGTTTGAATCTCTCACAAGAAATTTAGAAAAATCAGGAACGACTGTCAGCACCACTAAGAAGGAAACTTACATCCTTGATTAATGAAGGTAACATTTTGCTTCAAGGTATTTCTTTTATTATATAAAATGGAGTAAATACACAGTTTATCCAATTCAATTTTATTACTGGAAGGAATGCAATGGTACTGCTGGGAAAATCATCTGGGGCCTCAAGACTGAAGATCCCACAAACCCTGAAGTAAAATTCTGTTACTGAAAAACCTGTGCCACACCCTGACAAAAAAAAAAAAAAAAAAAAGAAAAAAAAAAGAAAAAGAAAAAAAAGGAAAAAAAAAGCAGGAGCAGTGCTTTGTCTCTCAAAGCTGTACTTCATGCAGGAGAACATAGACAGGCTGTTCCTTTTTCAGCCCAGCAAAACTACCCCCAGCAGCACTCTGTGCACAATAGACAATGACAACATCTGTGTGGGATCGGAAAGAGCTGCCACCACCCACATCTGCAACACAAGAAAAAAAGGGAACAACATCAAATGACATTTTCTGTAAATAAGAATAGGCCTTACATCATGTCAAATGATAACTGATTCACAATACTAGCACCTGGCTGCCTTGCAAATTCAGGATAAAACGTTGATTGTGGATAAACAAAGGATCACAGGATTCCTGAAGAGTAAAACTGCAACAAGTACATGGACAGCTCTGTGCTCTGCTGGGCTTTGCTGTATCTGCCCTTCCCAGAAACCTCACGTTCATCCATTTGTTAAAAGAGACCATGGACAATATTATACAAACCTCAGGCTTTATCAGGCATGCATTTTATTTCACCAGTATTCAAGCAGGCCAAAAGTAACAAAATTTAAGGTCCTCAAAGCATTGGGGTCACAGCCACAATTAGAAATCTGAAGTGATGTTATCAATCCCAATGGACCATCAAGCAACAACATGGCACACAGCCAGACACCCAGAGACTGCAGTTCTACTGACACACTCAGGCACACTGGGACATTTGGGCTTTTGTGATAACCAGAGATAGTAGCCCCACTGTTTCAGATAGTATATAACTTCCAGCTCTGTCAATGCACCAGGCATCCATGCAGTTTGCTTTATCTATAAGGCTTTGTATTTTTTAATTCACTGGATTGACCAAACAATCAATAATGTTCAATTTAAATCTAATGCATTCCATACATAAGATTCTAAAGCATCTGCTGAGCTAAAAAACCCCCATAGCATTTCTCTATGAGGACAACTCTCCTGCAGAAAAAAAAATGCCACAGGAAGAAATCCAGAAGCATGATAAACAAATTCCTTTCCTTTAGTTAATTTAAATTCTCTAAAGAACAGATACACTAGCCTGGACTGTGGTCTGTCATGTAGCTGAGCTTTATTTTATTTGAAGGGTCAGAAAATATGCTACCTCTATAACAGAAGTGTGTGCCACCGTTTAAAACCTGATTACTTACTAGTAGAAGTGTTTTTTTCTGCTGTAAGGAAGTATGTTTTTTGTTACTGTGAGATGCCTGCGCTACTATTTTCACAACAATATAGATACAAGGAATAGTACAATTACACTCCTGACTGCACTAACATGTGTAGAGTCACTCCAGTAACAAATGAAGTTGTGGCACTGAAGTCTCACCAGCACAGACTTTTAAAGGCAAGAAGGGAAAGGGATTAAATTGAACGGAAAGCCATACCAGCAGCATAAGCAAGGACATAAAGGCAAACTCAAGCCTTTCTACTTTAGACATACCATGAATTTACCACAACATAAAGTTCAAACTTTTTTTTCTCTGCATCAAAGTATAATCCATAAATAAAGCATAATTTAAGTATTCACATATATTCCAGCTCCAGAGGGCAAACCACCACCTATTCCCACGCAAAATGCTACTTAACTAATGTACAAAAACCCTACATTTTGTGAAACAAACAGGTGCAAAAAATTCAATCCATATTCTATTATGGCCCTCACCATTTAATTGCACTAATATTAAGTCCTCAGCTTCATCTTGCTGCCGTGTTTATACACACCAAGAGTTTAAGGTGACTGTTTTTGCAAGCTCCTAATGAGGAAAAGAGGAAAAAAACCCTTCAGCTATTTCCAGGCTGCAACTGCACATGTTTAAAAAAATCTAAGCCTAGTGAGAAAGCCCATGTAACATCCATTTATTGTGCACCTAAGAAGAAAACTGCTGCAGATCAAACAAAACCAACACAATTTTAGTAAGGCCAAATAATTCCCAGTGAGGTTCCCCCTGGCAGATGAGCCAAGCCCAGAGCTGGCCACTGCTGATGGAGAGGTGCCCTTCCCCCTCTGCTCCCAGCACCACACCCCTTCTCCCTGTTTTATGCCAGGGCCAGCTGACCCATCCACGAGCTGAGCATTCACCAAGCTACCAGAAAACTACCATGTAAAAGGAAAATAAACAAGGAATAGCTAGAGAATGTAGAAAAAACATCCCTTTGAGGAGCAAGTAGCTGTCAATCAGCTCCTGATCTCTCCAGAAGAGAGAGCACTTCATGGTAAGGCTGGAGCTGAACCAACAGCAGGGCTGGAGGAGCAAGGTCACTTTCCATCAGTTATTTTGAGAAGCCTGATACTTGTCCCGGTGCCCAGAGTGCTGACTTAATGGACCAAAATGGCAGAAGACAAAGCCAACAAAAATGAGAGACAATAAATAAATTCTGAAAGGTTCTTAAGACAAACCAGTACAAGGCACCCTAAGCTGTGAGCCAGACCCAGCTCAAGGAAGGGAGCAGGAAAGGGCTGAAGCAGTCAGGAGGGAAGGGCACACCAGCTTCTCCTCCTCCTCCAAGTAGAGGAAAGCTGCCAACTTCTATCCTGAAATCATATCATGTGTCAATTACCTTCCACAGTGCTAATAACACATAGGAGAAATGGCTTAAGCAAATACACTTAAATAAACTAATGAGTCTACAAAGGCAAATACCAAGTTTCTTAGTAAACAGTTGGGGCTGCACTGCATGTGGATTTTTAATTGACAATTTATCAGCCTATTACTGACACAACATGATGTGTCCTGCTAAAAAGGGGCACGTTGATATTAAAAAAATATAATTCAGCAAGCTCATGTTTGTCTTGATAGATCTGATTGCCTTCAGAATTCACTCTTTTGCTGCATGCTTCTTGGATTAACAGGGACCATTAAGGCAGTATTGAAAACAGTAACATAAATCAGTTTTCTTCAGGTGTAATTGCTACAAGCAGCTGTTAGCTCAGCTAGAATTCACCACTGAAGTCTGGTTGGAATGATAAAACCAGAAAGAGATCGAGAAATTATGCATTTTTAACAGCACTGTCTCACTCTCAGACATGCCCAGCATCCCAAAGGAAGACTGACAGCCATGCCTTTGATCCAAGAACCATTTCTTATGCAAGCTACCATGCTCCTTGGGAACAAAAAAAAATTGAGTACTTCAAAGCCAGAAGCAGCACCTCATTAGCTATTCAACCCTCTTGTAAAAGATTACAAAATGTCACCAGCTATCAGAGTATTTAGGCAGACCAAGTTCCTGCCTGTACTTTCTGTGAGTGTGGTTTGTCCCAGACACGTGTAGCAGCAGCAGCACGACAGGACAGCAGCCAGGTGCCACTGGGAAGCATCTGGAATATTGCTGCCAGCTCATCTCTGCAAATTCCTGCCTACAGCACGTTTTCCTGAAAGGCCTTACCACTTCTGATTGCACAAGTGTAGTGACCGAGGGCAGCATCCATCATTTCCTTCAGTGTGTTATTTCAATTGAGAACTCACATTCCTCATTAAAACATTCTCGCACATTTTTCATGTGCTGTGTTCCACTACATCTTTCAGTATCCTCATTCTAGATACACTAGATTAAAACGTTTTCCAAAGTTTCAGTATTGTACCACAGCAGCACTTTAATTTTCTTTTGGATACGCTAAACAAATTGCAACACAACGGCCTCTCATCCAAAATCTGTGTCTAAGTAGCACAGCTCATTAATACAAGCTCACCTGCAAAACTTCCCTGCCACAAAAGAAATGAGACTGATAAAGAGCAGGAGCCACACCACAATGTGTTCCAGGGCTCCAGCATGAACTGCTCAGTGTAACCATGGCTTTCCATGGCAGAGCATGGCTGTGCTTGTAAATCGTCATTACTGGCAAAATTTAAGGGTATAGTCCAGGTCAAAGGCATTTTTGCTATCCTCTAAATACTTCCACACACCTTTTCAGTATTTCTTTCAATATAACTTTAAAATGTGGACAGAAGAATTACACCGATGATCTGTTTAGAACTGTTGTGATAACTTTGTGAGTTTTCTTCATACAAGTTTTCTTGAAGGACAAGCATGTTCATCTCACACTTGGCACACTCTACCCAGCACAGAACACTGGCATCTTTCTTAAAATTCACTATTAACTTGTTCCACCAAGTCTGCAGCACACAAAAGCTTTAATGCGATTCAAAAGCAGTTTCACAACTCTGCATCACAGAATTATTTGTGGTGTGACCCACTTAAAGATTAAAATGGAAAAGAAATCCCCTCTTTAAAAATGGCAACTTAATTCAGGGAAAAATTCCCACCTGTAACACAGAACAGCGAAGTGAGCAAAAAAAAAGTTAGTTCAGTGGATTCGGGGGAAAAAAAAAAGGGTAAAATTGGAAAATAAATTTCTACATAAAAATGTAAATAATAATGTGACATAGCTTCTTACTTTCTGAAAATTTCCAAGCAATTAAAACCACGGCAATTAATAGCCCTGCTTGTTTCTTTAACACCAAATGCCATCGGATTCCTTTCATTAAGCAGCCTTCTCTCTTGCCATTCAATTAATTTACTGATCCTTCTGCCTCTTCAAGGGCCTCCTTCTCCAGCAGACACCTGCACCACTCTGGACAAAGAGATGGGCAGCTACTGCCACTGGGCTCCACTAGCTCTGCAGCCCCCTAAAACTACACCATACTCTGTGATTTGTACATCATCATAGAAATTGCTACATAAACAGTAAGTAGAAACTGATTTTAAATAGTACTGCTGCTTTTAAGGGGCTTCAGAGATCCAGCATAAGCAGAAAAGCTTGTTAATACTAAATCTCAGAATGTGAGACCCCAGTCTGTCTCCATGTTGAAGGAAATCTTATGAGTCAGCTTCTTTCCCTGGTGTGCTGTTTAGAGTTACCCCACCCATCCATTTCCTCACAAACCTTACTGCTATATTGCAATATGGTATACAGACAGGCATGTGAATGCCTCACCCATTCCTTGGGAAGTATATTTAAAAATTATTAAAAACAATAATGATCCTACATTTTATCACAAAAAACAACTACTGTCCCTAGCACAATGTGCACAAAAACACAAAGAACTTACCTGAAGCTTCAAGAAAAGTTGTCAGACAATATGCCCACTTCTGCCCAGGTAAAAGCTGAAACAATTTTCTCCTAACCTGGTAATACAGTAACTGCTGTTGGCTCAGTTGCCATCACTGCATCATCACAAACCCCAGAATATTTTTTACATGACAAAAAATGCTGCAATTCTGTATGTGCCATTCTACTCACCCTTGGAAGCAAAAATGCAAAGCAAGAGTCTCTAACTATTTTTAGTCCTTTGCATATATTATTCCCATTCCTTTCCAGAGGTTCTCTTTGTACCAGATTTTCTGATATACATCTAAGGGTCAATTTTGAGAGTGCAGTAGTGGCAAAAGTGGAAGCAGAAGGATACTGAAGTTTAATTTCCGATTTATTTCACATTGTGAAATATGGCCTAGAGTTCCCACATTGCAGTAACTCAAATGAGCTGTGTGAGTGTGAGAAAGCACCCAGGTGAAGGAGAGAAAACCCCAGCAGCACCACAACATCAGCACTGAGCCCGAACCAGAAAGCTGGTGCAATGGGCAGGGGGAAAACATCACTTTAAACATGAACTGCTTACGTCAGGAAGGAGGATGAGAATCCCAAGGACCAGCACAAGGGAAGTGCATGTGCACTTTTGGGGCGTTTTGTTTTGAACAGAAGTTGAGAACAATGAAACTGCAAGAATGGGTCTTGGATTGCTCCAGCCACAATCCTCTAAGGCACAATTTTCTTTAGAGAATATTCTCGCAAACAAAAACCTACACTCAGTAAAGCCATTCTCTAGTAGCACAAATAACAAAGCCTGGGGAAAAAAAAAAAAACCAAACCAAAATTAATAAAATATTTACTCAAGAACAATTTCAATAAGAAGTATATCACTTTTAATACTAACTTTAAAGAAATCCAACAATATTTTTCCCATGACTTTCTTTGGAGGCCATATTCTGTGGCCTGCTAGAAACTTCTAATGCTCAACCTAAGTTTATCAAAGTTCAACACAACATAGCTCTTCATCTAACTTACCTTAAGATCAAGAAATTTTTAACAAACATAACCAACAAAAGAATGATATCACTTAAAGAACAATATTAAAGCATTAAGATTATGAGCAGTAAGACAGTGACCTTGACATAGCTCAGGAACATCCTAAAAACATTGATTTAGGAACTGGGAAGACACACCAAGGAGTAGCCCTCTTTCCATAGTGATTACTACTGGTCCCTGCCATAGGCAGCATGGAATGAACTGCATCCATCTCTGCTTTGCCACATTCTATGTGTGAAGGCTTCCCTTCCAAAATAATCCATTTGGGAGCTCACAATTAAAGACTCTTTATGTTAGACCACTGTGGAGTTCCCCTCAGCTCCATAAGCTTTACAAACCAGCTGGGATGACAGGCAATCAAGCATAGCTTAACTACTTGGGTTCACTTTTGTGTATCAACTGGGCAGAAGTAGGGCTGAAACTGAAACCCAACAAGCACAGCAAGCTGCTGGCAAAGAGCTGGCCATGCCCTGCAGAGGTGGCTGGAACCACAGCGGACTCCTCCGCACTGCCACCTCAGCTGCGAGATCTCAGCAGTGTGACACAAAGATTAAAATGTAAATCACTGGGAGATCAATTCTCACAAATCTGAGCAGATTCTCACTACATGAAACCAAGACCTTGGTGCATGATCCAATGATCCACCTCCCCTACAAAAGGCAGTTCCTGACAAATAACCTATGGGAGTTATGTACCGAGTCACAAAGAAAGCAGGAGAGGGCAATCAATAAACGACTGAGAATCATGACACCACCATTACTGGGAATTTTTTCCCTCTAGTTCCTCACATCCTCATTCAGTAACTGAAAAGAGTTGTTCAGGGATTTTTCCCTTAAATTATCTCTTACCTAGTACTAGGAGCTGAAGCAGAGGCAATACCTGCGCTGATCCACAAATTTGCTTACAGATTTGCTTTCTGTCACAGTTTTGGTTTGTTTTTTTTTTTTCCCATGGTCCCTGGCACTCAAAAGACAGTTTTGATGACAATACAAAGGGTTTACTGACACAGCTCTGCTAGCAAATCCTACCTAGTGCAGATACAGCTTAGATTAGTAAAAACTACAACCACTCACCATGATAACAACTGTGCTAGGGCTTTACTGGTTAAGTACTTTTCTAAAGAGTGCTCTTTCCTTCATACTGCCAGCCAGCATCAGTACACCATCAATCAAGTGTCCAATTTCCCCAAGCTAGCTGTGTGGAGGTACCTTTTAGTATAGGACTCTCACACAGCTCATCCTCAGACAAAACTCCTGCTTCCTCTCATGTATGCTGTACCAAGGACAATGTGGCAAAGGGGAACACATCACAAAGAAGAGCAAAATCAGAGGCTAGCCAAGAGAATTTTTTTCCCTAATTACTCAAGACCAAGAATTAATTTCACAGGCATCACCTGAAAGACAAAAGAAAAAAAAAAATCAATACATTACAGGCCACAGCACATCTGTGATATTCAGGTGCACATCTATCTCATTGCTACCAAGATACCGGACTGAGAAATAAACTCATGAGAAGCAGCTGGCTAAAATGCAGCCTGATATCCAGGGTTCAGGAAAGAGACAACACTTTGATAATGTATTATCCCCCACAAGGAGTGACCCTCAGGAATCACAACTGGACTGGCACTGTTCAGATGTGTGTGATTGAGCACATGCCCAACAAGGGCTGCTGATCACACCAGGCTGTGTGGTGCAGCCAGCACACTACAGGGATGGATGCCATCCACAGGGGCTGCACAAGAGTGAGACCTGGGCTCATGCAGACCTTATGAAGCTCAACAAGCACAGCAACTGCAAGGTCCTGCCTGTGGGACAGGGCAATCCTGAGCACAAACACAGTCTGGGCAGAGAACGGATTGAGAGCATCCCTGTCCAGAAGCACTCGGGGTGGTGACTGAGGAGAAGCTCAACGTGACATGGCAATGTGCACTGCAGCCCAGAAAACAACCCAAGTCCTGGGCTGCATCACGAGCGGTGTGGCCAGCAGGGCAAGGGAGGGGATTCTGCCCCTCCACTCCACCCTGGTGAGACGCCACCCACAGTGCTGCCCCAGCTCTGGCCCCAGCAGAGAAGGAACATGGAGCTGCTGCAGCCACGCCAGAGGAGGCCGTAAAGGTGATCAGAGGGCTGGAGCACCTCTGCAATGGAGACAGGATAGAGAGCTGGGGCTGCTCAGCCTGGAAAAGAGAAGGCTCTGGGGACACCTTAAAGTACCTTCCAGTATCCAAAGGGGCTACAAGAGAGTTGCAGAAGGGCTTCTGACAAGGGAGAATGGCTTCAAACTGACAGCAGTCAGGGTTGGATATTAGGAATTAATCGGTCCCTGTGAGAGTGGAGAGGCCCTGGCACGGGGTGTCCAGAGAAGCTGTGGATGTCCCATCCCTGAAGTGTCCAAGGCCAGGCTGGATTGGGCTCTGAGCAACCTGGTCTGGTGAAAACTGTGCCTGCCCATGGCAGAGGGGCTGGAGCTGGACATTCTTGAAGGTCTTTTCCCAACCCAAACCATTCAATGATTCTACAATAAAATTATCTCCCTTTAAAACTAAACAACAAACCATTACTGAATAAGTGACCAGATTTTGTACCAAGATAATAAACAAGCAAGCAAAAAACCCTAGACCTTAAAGGATAATTCAAATAATTTCAACATACCTTAAGTGGCTGCAGAAAAGTATACTTTGCACAGTTCCCCTAAATCACCTCTCTTTCTTCTGCCAGTTTAAATGTTTGGTCTAAATCTTCAAAGCCACTAATGGAATTCAATTTCTGATACATAAACCACACCACATCTCAACTGCCAAGACAGGTGTGCTCCTTTGGAGCAACACAGAGCATAGAAAGGTGTATTTAATAGCAGAGGTGATGCATCCCAGGATTACGAGAACTATCCAAGTCACAAACCTTCAGGAGAGATGAGGTGAGAGTCATAACAATTAACACCACGCCATTGTATTTTATTTTCACAGATTTTGAGGCAGAGAAGAGTTTCAGCTAACCCATGAACTCCATATTATGAAATGCTCTGCAGCACAGGAATCAAAAAGGGGGAATAATCTAGATTGCTCCCAAAATGTGCTCAAGCTCTTGCCATGGCAACCTAATTAAGAGTCCTTCTGATGACTCACAAGACACCAGCCCAAAGATCTACATTACAGCCGGATACTTCAGCATATACAATCTGAAAAGCCAGGCATTCCTGAAACACCCAGGTCAATATCCTTTTCCCTCCTGACACCACCTGAGTTTCAGTTACTCAAAGTTACTGTACATTAATAAATACAGAAGATAAACAATGTGTCAGATGTCTGTGCTGATACATGCCACTTTTCATGTCTCTTTTTGGGGACACTTGAGTTCTCTTTCCAGGTAGACCACATCACGCTAAGCAAACTTCTCTGCTTCCATGAGAGTAACGAATACAAGAAACAACCCTGGAACAGACAGGTTGAAAGTCTTCATAAAAAGTTTAACATCTAAATTTATTCCAGCCAAAACTCAGGAGATAGTACCTTACAGCTCCTGCTTGCTGTTGACCAAAAGTTTCTAAAAGCATGTTTGCATTTAAAGAGAAAGGAGGCTGGAGAGAACTCCACAGCATAAAGTCACCCTCCCAAAAGAAAGGCTTGCCAACTGATTTGACTTCAAGAAACTTGCAATAGCTGCTCTAGACATGACTCTCCAAGGCAGAAGAGCCCTGAGGGCTCACAAATGCCACAAACCAGCACTGTTGATAATGTCCCATATAGGAGTCAGCATCTCCCCTGAAATGCACAGACAGGGCCCCGAATGAAAAACCAGCTCAGAGCTACCTGGCTACAGACAGCACGTGAAAAACAAGGTTTGGAACAAGAACTGACTCATATTAGATCAACTAACATGGTGGGAAGCACCTCTGAGGGACAGTTCCCTTAACTAATCTGCTAAGAAGAGCTGGACTGGAAAAGGGAACTATCAAATTGTTTCATAATACGAAAATAAGAACTCCCGATTTTCCTCTAATGCAATTACTGTGCAATGATACCAAAAGAAACTTGAACACTACAAAAGAAGTTTCCACCTCTACAAGATTACCCAAGGAATGATCTCACATCATATCTGAAATGACCAAAAAAACATTCTGCAGGACAGGACAGTAGTTTTTCTAAAGGGCTGACACCAAGCTCAGGTGGAACTTACATTTTAGCTGATACCCACAGTCCTAACATTGCGCATTTTCACTTATTTCAGCTATGTCAGTATCCTGCCAGTATCCTTACAGCTATTTGGAAAAACAAAACAAAACCCCCACAACCTTTGAAATCATTAATTGGAGCACCAGCTTAAAATAATTTTATTTAATTATGGATTACAAAAATTACTTAAATAGGGGTTTACAACAGTACAATATCATCACTTTCCATATCACTAAGCGACTTCAGTCAAACAAGAGCTCTTAAATCAAATGATGAAATGGTCAAGAAATCAAAATTCCCTCCCTCGCCCTGCTGCCCTCACTGCTTGTGATGCAGCCCAATGCAACCTTTACATTTATCACAAAAATAAAAGCACGCAGTGACAATTCTGGAATCTGACCAATCATTCATTAGAAACAGAAATAAATAAGGGGATTTCGCAGAATTCAGATGTATTGAAATCTATTAAAACAATTCTTCACTACTAAGTCAAACAAGATGTAAATAAACAACATGAGAGACACTGTAATTTATGGATTTTCAAACTATCCCTTTTAGCTCCTAAAATACAGATTTTAATTCTCCCTTCACAGTCGTTTTGAAATTAGTTTAGCTTGGTTATCTAATTTAGGGACCTGCTCAAAATCTGGATTTTCTGAGTTTTTGTATAAATCTCAGCGGCATCAATCCACAACACTGAAAGTTAAGAGTACCATAATGACTACAAGAGACAAGGTGTAGAAACTTCTGTTGTGCTTACTAACATTTCTCAATACCCGCTAGTAATTCTGAAAGTCAAAACCAGCCTATTTTGAGAGAAAAGCTTCTGCATTTCTGGCCAACAATTGTTCTCCTTGTTCACTAAAGAGCTCAAGAACAGCTACTTCTGAAACACAGATTTGAAATTTCTTCCTAGATTTGACAGTGTTAAGTCCTCAACCTGCATCAACACGAGGAGTGACTGCCAGTGCTAAAGGGAGAGCAGAACTACTCAGACTCCACTCCAACAACTCTGAGACCTCACCCAGTACAATTCCTAAAGGAAGCAAGGAGCCTTGCCTCAAAGCAAAAATCTAATCCATCTTTGTTGGATGTAAACTATAAATCCAGCCCTATATGGCTGTTAACATTTTTATATTTTTACAATCCAGACACACATAAGTTCCCAAGCAAGAAGGAAAACTCACTAAACAGAGTTGATTTCTCTTTCCGAGAGAAAAAGAATGTATATACAGGTGGGAAGTAATAACTACATTCACAAATTAAGAAGCTGGGGAGTTGAATGGTTTTGGTCTTTTCAGGCTAAAAGAATTAAGAAAATTAACATGTAATTCTCTCACAGAATTTAAAACTTAAAATATATCCATAAGTTTGTCAGCACGCACAAATGCCCTGAAGTTTTTGTGACTTTTTGGGAAAATATTCATAGCCCTATAACGAGGAGACTCTTCTGGACCTAAAGAGGTTAAACCCGTCACCATAACACATGAGTTTTGGGCAACACCAGTCAGACAGCACAGCTATGCCAGGACTCTGCCCAAAATGCTCTGTGAATGGATGCAATTCCTCAGAGAAAAACTGTTTACTCCAGCTCCACCCTATTACAGAGTTAGTACAGTCTGGATATTGCTCAATGTCAATTACAGACATAAAACGGAACTATATTAGTCAATTCTGATGAGTCAATCTACTGCTTTTCTTAGAGATTACAAATCTAAATAATCACCTCCAGAACAGTGCTTGTTTAGCCAACATAGACTATTTTGAAGAAGCTGTCTTTGCTGTCAATCATTACCTCTGTAATTCATGGGAAAAGACTATTTTTGCCCTGGTGACTGGAGCTTGTGTTTGCTTTCAGTCATGGTTTAAGACAAGCTGAACTTCTCAGGTTCATAGTTGAACCCTCAAATCCAACAGCCAACACTTGGTTTAAGGTTTTACAACTATCTTGATTATTTTAGTTTTTCTCAGTTGTACTTTCTTAAGAGAAGCCTTCCCTCATTCCACTAACAAACTACAGAAAGGAAAATTTCCATAGGAACTTTTCTTTTTTTAAAGCTGGAAAGCAGGCAACAAGGCAGAGGGCAGCAAAACCAGGTCTCTTGGACAAGACTCGGGCAGCAGAATTTGATCCCAAATCTTCCTTCCTCATTAAACAATACATAACCCAGGTGCCTACAATGTGGTCACTGCTTGAGTGTTCATCCTCTTCTGGAAGGCCAAAATGAGATTCCAAGGGTAACAACCAGTATCACAGCATCAGTTCAGGTGCCTAATGGACAAACACCACCAGGAATGCTCTGAAACAGCACAGCTGGCCTCCAACTGCCCTTCCAGAAAATCACAAACCTCCAGGGCAGGTGCCTAATAAAACTAGATATCTATGTTAAGGCAACCAAATTTCACGTCACAAATGGATGCCACTGGAAAAAAAGTTTAGGAAGTGTGTGTTTCTGAAGTGCTCCACCAGAGAACACACCAAACAAACACCACACACTCGAAGAGAGGAAGAAATTCTCCATGCTTAAGCATCATTCCCTGAAAAAAGGGGGAAGAAGCACCGTGCTGCTGAAGAACACTGTGAAATGTACTGTCATGAGTATCTGTGAACCAAAGAAAAACCCCCAAGCACCTAGATCCTCCTATCTTCTCTAGCAGTAAAGCAAAAGACCAAATACACTGCAACTAAACAAGTACATTCAAAAGATGCTTTGTGCGCCGAGCTAAAAAAACCTGGAAACAATCACATAAAGTTTTTGCACCAAATTGGTATAACTGAAGCAAGGTTCAGGGTATTTGCTAATTTTTGAGAGATTAACTTTGCTTTCTCAACATTTCTCTAATATAGTACCCAGCATATAAAAAGTCTTCATCAAGACTCGTGCCTCAAGTGACCTCCTCCAAGGTATCTTTTTAAATTCTCCTGAGAAGCTTCTCCATCACTACCAAACTCCAGTCAGAAGAAACTTAGGACTTGAATAGCAGGTGTGACAGGTTAGAAGAACCATGCATTCATAAACTGTGTGGGAGAGACTTCTCAGGCATCCCTGTGTTACACTCAGGGATGTCTGCATCACTAAGGTCTCCTTACAATAAAATCCCCAACATTTTCTTCACTAAAATGTTGTCTCTTTGTGAACAGATTTTACTTTTGCTTATTCTTTGTCTACACATGATACTCAATAAAGTCAATGTTACGTGGTGGTTCATTTTATAAATTATTGCAATACATCAAACAAAAACTTAAATCTTCTGACATCTATCAAAAGGAGTATCATCTGCTAGAGCAGTAACTTCAAACATAACAGTCAAAAGTAAACTCTAATGACACATACAACTTTTGCCTAATTTCTACAAGTGTAGCAAAACCTCCTGAAACTGCTTACCCAGGGGAAGAGCTCAGAGCCTCCGCTGCAGCAGGATGCTCTGAACGGGTGTGATCAGCACACACATCTACCACTCCATACAGGGTGTCACTCATAACTCACTGTTCTACAGACTTTTTCTCAAAGCAAGCTCCTCAGCAGATGAGCTGAGAAGCTGCTGTGGCTCTGAATGAATATTTGGAAAAATATATCCATCCATGAGGAGCTTCTCAGGTGCATCTGGCCAGGAAAGTAAAAAGAAAAAGACAAAGTTGCACAGTTAAAGCAACACTGGCTGCAAGAGCTGGCTGGGGTGTCAGAGGGACCTTCTACAACTTTGCACAGCTGCCTTTCCTCCCAAATCTATGCACTGCCAGGCTTTGCTCTGAAGTCAGTAAATAAAACAATGAAAACTTTTCAGAAAGGTGTTTCTTCAGATGTTCTGCTGGTTGTCTGGGGCAGCCTAGCAGCCAGAAAAAAAACCACACATTCCACATTTCTGGAAACGCTTCTCCATTTTTTCATTCTATGTTTTAATGCAGATAAACTTCAAAGGAGATAAGGCATTTCACACATGAGTGACCGAACACAACTACTGTTCTCACAGTCACATACATTCAACTCCCTGAAAAGCTGACAAATTAATTCCATTTAATTTATAGCCAAATTCTGTCTTACCTATTTTTACGTCTCACGTTTCAAATCTTGCGGGGTTTGCAGTTAAAACAATTTGTTACGTTCTCTTAATAAGAAAAAACAATTTGTTATCAATAAATACTGACTAAACAAATACACCACAGGGCAAGGATCAAAAGCTGCACAGAGAAATTTTTCACTGATGCAGCCATTTCCCACACTTGGCAGTATACCTGAATTTTTTTAAATATCCAATGTTCTAAACATCTACGTAGCAACTCATAAATATCTTCATCCAAAGATGTTTGTGAACTTAGAAAAGCATCTTACACTAATCCTACAGTTCTCTACTAATTATAACTCACCAGTTTTTGAACTGTCTTGCTATATTTAACTTTTTGGTGATGAATTCTCAGAGTGTTTGAAGGGGAGGATTACAGAGGAAATGGACCTTTAGAAAGGAACTTGGAATTTAATGACAAGTAGTGGAATTCCAATAAACAGAAAGATCCCCCAGAATTTTATGCCCTTGTGGATAGGCTTAATATTTGCTTCCTTTTAGCAAATTTGAAGTCAACAGCCAGGAACTTTTCATAGTGTCTTTTGAGTACATCAAGCATAGCTAGAATACTCAGACCAAGGGAGCTAGAAAGCAAATTGCAGTTGTTTATTTAAACCTAAGCCATTTACTTCCTAAATTAACACTCTCTGAAAAAAAAGAGGCCACGAAGGCTGTTGAGGAATGACCACAGTTATTCCTGTAAACACACAGAACTTTGGCTGCTTCCAGTTTGGATCAATCCTGAATTCAAGCCTTTATAAGGAGTATTTAAATAGGGGCAAATGAATATGTCATTTTACCACAAGGTGCAATAAGGAAAGCACACAAATCTGCTCAGGCTAAAGAAAGCCCAAACTCACATGACACCAGTGTAAGCCTCAGGTGCTCCCCCATCATGCATTTAACAGCCCAGCTCAAGTCCTTTAAAATAATTCAAGACAGCCTCATCTGCTAATTTAACCTTTGTGTTTGGACTTGGGGGGTGGGGAGGGATCTCAGCATAAAGTTTCACCTTCTCACTGCAGACATTCAGCTTCCTTTTAGCTCACACCTCTGCACCTCGTGGTGCCAGAAGCATGGTATCGAGAGAAAACATGGGCAAAGAGAGAACTAAACATACAACGTTTCAACTGTACAATGCAGAAATGATAACATTTGAAAAATATTCAACTCACATTTTTGCTTCACACATTATTTACATAAATAGCTGCAGGCTGTTGTGGAACTATTAATTTTGAAGGAGCAGATGAGTCAAATCTTATTTTTGATAGGTAACTGCAAGATGCCTCCAATTAGACAAAGATAATCATACTTTAATAGCTGCTCTTGTAATTAAACCATATTACACAGTGTCACAAGTACAGAAAAGCAGGGCCAGAAGGGAATTCAAAAGGCCACCAGGCTTCTTTCTGCCCCCTGCTTCAAAGCAGCACCAGCTATTACAGCACCTTTCTGAAATTCCACCAAAAAAAATCATTATTGTAGCAAGTGTCTAAAGCCCCTAAGGCATGGACAGAGATTATCAGCTTTCAGAAATATTTTACACAAAAAATTAGGCCGCAAACAATTCATGTAAAAAAAATCTGCAAAAACTGAACAAAGAAATTATTCAGAAGGGAAAACACTGGCCAGTAATTCTCATATTCACCAAAATGCCATAAAAAACCTTTGGAAGTGCAGCACACGCAGGGCAACAGTCGAGTCTCATTCAACTACCAGCCATTAATTAATAAGAGCTACATGATAGAATGCAAAATAGATACCATTCCCTCCTGAATAAACCAATCAAGGAATTCCAAGAGGTGCAGTTTTAATATTATCACACCCCACTGGGAATATACATTTGTCTGGGCTTGATAATACCCAAAGAGCATAATTATCTCTCAAAGACATACTGTCACAAAGTATTACTCAACTGCTGCTTTTATATGGTCTCCTTTATTTGTAAATACATGTATTTTTAAATACATAAATTCTGCTTTATACACCTGCATGTTCAACACACACAGAACACATCAAAATTACAGAACTCTGTGTCAACATAAAGAAGAGAACATCGTTAAACTTAAGCAAAAAAAATCAATGCTATCAGCATTCAGAAGAATTCAGCAGAATGCTAGTCCACACGTACAAACTCACATTCTGAGACTATTCTGCTTGGTCCCAGCACCACCAGACATGACCTCCTCCTGCCCCAAGGTACTTCTGTCTGATTGAGGAAAGCCCCAACAACAGGTGTATTACACTACAAATGAGATCCACATTAAATACAAATAAATTTAAGCCAAGTGGCCGACCCAGTAATTTCTCACATCACAAGAAAACCATGAAACTAACTGTGAAATACAAAATTCTTACAACAGCCAGTCCATGGCAGGCAGAAACCTATCAAGACACCATCGTGCCACTTACAGATCACATTAGCTGCCAATTTCTACAGGACATCTGAAAACAAAAAAAACAAGTTACTCCTGAATAGGTACCATACTTATTCTACTTCACAAAATATTTTGTGGCCTTTTTTTTCCTTCTGCAGTTAAAGGCATGTGCCACATCAACAGGTATTAGGTAAGAGCTATTAATTAAAGGTACACAGTGTTTTAAATAGTAAAAATCTCTTATTTAAAAGCTTCGATACCAAGGTGCGAGCTCAGGATGTTAAATTTCCTCTGACTACACGAACTCTAGGTGTTAAAAAGGAAGACACACTTCCTGATGAACCACACTGCTAAGGATCTTGAATTAGGAGTTTCTAACAGGCAAGTTTAAAAAAACCCATGTGCAGGCAAAACTCTACAACATTTTGACGTTAATCAAATTTCATTTCTGATCTACACTGAAACTGTCCTTCCATGCATTGTTATTTGCCTCACTGAAACTGAAGAGCCTAGGTCATGTAATTTAATCTTTGACTCATCATGCAAATTAAATCACACCATTCCCACAAGACAGCATATAGGTTTTAAATAAATCCTGGGCACCTACATGATCCCTCACCAGAAATTAAAATTCAAAAAAATTTTAAAAACACCAAAACCGGATACATCCCTGTTTCAGTACCGGTAGCGTTCCACGGATTTGCAGGGAAAAAAACAACGACAAAACTTTTCTTATGCTACAGAACAGAGAGACCACGATGCGTTAGCCGTCTGTGGGGCAGTCTCCAAAGAAAACAGGCTCTCGCAGCCCTCCCGCACAGCGACTGCTGCGGAGGCCTATCGGGGCTACCCACAGGAACAACAATTGTAGGAAGAGGCCTCGGAGCCGGACCCCGAGAGGCCGCGTAAGGCAGTGCCGGCCCCGCACCTCCGGCCACTCCGTGCAGCCAAGGCCGGAACAAAGAGCGGTGGTCGCGGGCAGCGCCCCCGGCCCGGCCCTGCCCGGCGACGGGACAGGCGCTGCCCCTCCGCCCTCCCGGGGAGCGGCCCGGCCGCTGCGGTTCGCTCCGGGCGAGCCGTGCGCGGCTTTACGTTGATCGTTCCTCGGGCTCGACGTTTGAGGAGCTCGGGGGTCGGGGCGCTGGCGCAAGGGAAGCACAGCCCCGGCCGTGCCCTTCCCCTCGGGCTGCCCGGCTGTGCCCCCGGAGCTGCGGCTGCGATCCCCGGCCCTGCCCTCTGCCCAGGCCGGCGGGACTCGGCCGGTGCCTCCCAGCGCCGAGCGCAGAAACGGGCCCGGAGCGCGGCGGGCACCGGCCGGGCCGCGCTACCCGCGGCCCGCAGAGCACGGCCCAGCCCCGCGCCGGACAATGCCCACGGCTCTCGCCCCCCACGGCCCCGGCCGCCCCAGTACCTATGCGTCCGGCGGGCCCCGCCCGCCCGCNCACCGGCCCAGCCCGGCCCTCCGCCCGCGCTTCCGCCCGCGCCCGCGCCACAGCGCCCCCTGCCGCCGCGGAGGACCAGCGCGCTGCCGAGCCCTCCCCCAGTTTCGCTGTTTCCTCGTTTTATTGTTCCCGGTGCTTTTTGTCGTTATTGGGGTCGTGGAGTCACCAAGGTTGGAAGAGACCTTTCAGATCATCCGGTCCCGCC
Organism: Rhabdornis inornatus; assembly: GCA_013397075.1. Lineage (NCBI taxonomy): Eukaryota > Metazoa > Chordata > Aves > Passeriformes > Rhabdornithidae > Rhabdornis > Rhabdornis inornatus. The sequence continues at coordinate 695,462 of VWZS01007625.1, read as the reverse complement.
ATCCACCCGCTGCCACTGCATCCCTAAGCCGCTAAGCCACATCACCCAGCCTCAGGGCTAGGTCTCTGTTGAGCACCTCCAGGGTGGGGACTCCACCACCTCCCTGGCAACCTGTTCTGATGTCTGACCTCCTGAACAGGGAAAAATATGTTTCTAATATTTAATCTCAACTTAAAGCCATTTCCTCTGGTGCTCTCACTGCAGACAGGGCAGAAGGGACTGGCTCCATCCCTACTACAGCCTCCTGCCAGGGAGTTGTACAGAGCAAGGAGGTCCCTCCTGAGCTCCTGGAGACAAAACAACCCCGGCTCCCTCAGCCACTCGTCATAAGACAAGTTTTCTAAACCTCTCACAAGCCTTGGTGCCCTTTGCTGGACACGCTCCAGCACCTCAATGTCCTTTTTAAAGTGGGGGGCCCAAACTGCATGCAGAACTCAAGGTGCAACCTCTTCCTTTATTCTTTATTAGCAGTTAGCAATTATTTCTTTGTAATTATTATTTAAATTTTATTTATTGGTATTTATTCAGTTGTTGTTTGTACTTATTGTTCTTTTCATCATTTTTACCCCCTCTGCCCTGCCCTTCTGCACACCCTTTACACCCTCTGCAGTGTTATTTTCCATGCCGGGACCCTCAGGGCTTCAGTGTGGGGTTGGAACTCGGCATCGTGCCTTGGACGTGGGCTGATTGTCCTGATGCATCAGGTGATTTACAGCCTGGAGGTTTTCTGCAGTCCCCAACATGCCATGGAAGGACTCCACACTGGTTTTCTGTCCCCGTGCGTAATATTTATCTATTATTGTCACTGTGACAAATGCAAATTAGCCTGGATAGAGAAAAGCCCCCACCTCTCCCAGCACAGATCAAGTTGATATTGTCCATTAGTGCGGTGTAATACATTTAAAGTAGAAAATACATTTTTAATGGTACAAGCCATGAATTTCTTACAAGCCACGAGGTGCAACCTTGCCCCAGGAGGTCTGATGCAGTATTGACATGCAGCCATGTGGGACCTGCTTTCTCAAAATGCCCATGAGTTTCTCATGAACTGACAGCTTCTGTCTTCAGCTGCTTTTCGATTACGTGTCTCCACATCCCTTTGCTGCACTTCCTCGTCTCACTGCTGGGGAGGGTTTGTGTTGGGCTTCTCGATGTTTTCCTGCAGCAGCCTGTTGCTGCTCTGAACTCCACAGTTCCCTGGCCAGTGAACTTCAGATGTCAGTGGACAGAGCTGCCTCTTGACCTCTTAGGTGTCTTCATCAGCTGTGTGCTACAGCTCAGACATGGAAAAATGCATCTGACCACACTGGCAGCCATCCCAGTGTCCAACAGCAGGGGAGCACAGAGGGGCTGGCACTGGGCAGTGGGACTGGGGAGAGGGGCTGGCACTGGGCACTGGGACTGGCACTGGGAGGTGGGACTGAGCAAAGAGACTGAGCAGAGGGGCTGTCACTGGGCACTGGGATTGGGCAAAGGAGCTGGCACTGGGCTGTGGGACTAGGCAGAGGGGCTGGCACTGGGCAGTGGGACTGGGCAGAAGGGCTGGTACTGGGCAGTGAGACTGGGCAGCTGCAGCAGCTGGGATATTTCCCTGGACAGGTACATGGGCCCCAGGTCCAGCCTGGCACCATGCTGGCTGGCCCAGCCAATCCTGCCATGCTCAGCACCTCAGGGGGCAGGACATGGGGGTATAAACAAGTGTGTGTGTATGCCCAGAATTTATTTATATCGCTAATATCCCTCAAATATTTACTTGCTGTTGTAGAAAGATGTAAGAGAAGCAGCAGCACTGGACCTGAAAGCAGGAGAGGTCCTGGTGCCTGGACCCACAGTGTATGCTCAGCAAAATTTTGGCAGTTATATATCCCATCCATGACCTGGGAATAGTTGATTTCAAAGCAACGTGGAAAGGGTGTGTATATCTGAGTTCAAATTGTTGCTCATATTTAGGCTAAAAACATTCAAGTTTAAACAGATGATAATCATGGACTGAGAAGAGAGGAGAAGGAGCTAAAGGCAAGCACTGTTAAAGGGATTCAGTATCAGCTCCTGAAGAATAGACACTACTGCTTTACAACTGGAAAAGAGCTCATGCAAGAAATGGGTTCAGTGCAATGGCCATCCCTGCACACTGCAGAGAAATCCCTGAGCATGATTTTTCTAAGCTCTTAGAAGCAGGGATTAAATACAGCATGTGAGAGAGCTCTTAGCACACTAATGATTTGCTAACTCACCGCCATGACTGAGAGATCCATTGTGGATTAGTTAATCCTTGCAAATTAGGAAGTGGGTAAACATTTTAAAAATCCAAGTTACTTCGCTGGGGGGAAAAAGGGTATTTAGAAAGGCAAGCATGCAGGTGCTTTGCTTAGGAAAGACAGAGCTGAATGGCATCCTGGGGCTTTGTGCTGCTAGTGGGAGACACAGGGAGCCCTACAGCTCAGCTCTAACTCCTCCCATCACCATCCCACACTGAAAAATAGCAAAACTGGGGAAAAACAGTATGTCAGTCTGTGAAATTAATCCTCCTTCAAGCAGCTCCATTTTGCTCCCTGTTGGATCCCAGAAACCTGGGGGGTTTGAGCTTTCTGTGCTTTCTGGCACTGACCCCCTGGAGAACACTGCTTTGGACCTGAGGCCTTGGAGAAAGCTTCCAAATTTGAGTGATGGAGTTAAAATCACTGGTGTGTAGTTAAATAGAAGTGTGTGATTTCACATGGTGAAGTGTTTTAAAAAATTTGAGGCTTTTCTATTATAGTGATAGGTATGGGACAAGATGGAGGATTTTGGGTGGTGTCTCTTTTTGGTGTTCATCTTCCTTCATGGTTTTCAGGCAGTAGTTTCTGGTTGGTCAGTCAGTATCACACTGAGGGTCACGGGAATTTAGTTATTGGATTAAAAGGATAAATAATATAAATGTTAATTCTCTATTAAACTGTTTAGCTTTAAAACACCTTGTAGCAGCTGGATCTTCCTCCATTTTACTCTCTTCTAGCAGGTGGCTAGAAGTGCTGTTGAACACTCTGTACTTTTGATAAAATTTAATAAACAACCAAGCCCGAACATGAAAAAATCCATTTCCTTTGTGTATTTTTTAATCCTGGCTCTGAATGAAGGCAGAAGAAACGGAGACAAAGCGCTAATGAAGTGGTACAAAACTCCCAGAGCTGTTACAGCTCCCCCCTTTCCTCCCTTCAGCCCTTTCCTCAGGCAGGGAGGCCATTCCCTCCTGGAATGCCATGGCAGCTCTCCATGGCCGTGGCTGCCCTTGCTCTCCACGAGGCCCTGGGACCATCATTGCCTGCTTTATCTTCTCTCTTCCATGGGACACACGTCCCGTTCCCTTCGTGGGTGCTTCCTCCTCTCCTCATCTCCTACTGTGGCAGCAGACCCCAGTGCCTCTGGTATCCCACCCAGCATACCCCAGCACTTTTGGGTATCACTACCCCCTACCCAAAGTGTCACTGGTGGTGTCACAGCTGAGAGCTCCCTGCAGGAGCCCCGTTTGTACAGAGCCCAAACTGTGGTAGGAGCAGGGCAGGGAGCCCTGAAATAAATCCTGTGCTGTGGCTGTGTCACCCACGCCATGGGATGGAGGGGCTGTGCCACCCCTATGGCCATCTGACACCCCCATGGCCATCTGACACCCCCATGGCCATCTGACACAGAGCATCTCAAAAGGTGCTCTGGGCTGTCTTGCCAGCTGTCTGGAGAAACACGCCAGAAGGGGAGAGCAGAACCAACACCCAGTTAATGTTTTAACTGGTGTGATTCACAGAGCAGGGCTTGTGTTCCTGGCTCCTGACAAGGTGCTTCGGGGAGGAAATATTAGAAGCAGGGACAACTGCAGTTATGCTGAATTTCTTCTGTTTAAAGTTCAGCAGAAGAAGAATCCCGAGTCTTTCCATGGACTTTGAACCAAGCTGCAGTGGCTGAATTTAATCACCAGGTTTCACAAGTGCCTGTGACAGTTCCTGAAACATTAATGTTTCACCCGTTGCTGCCTGAAGACATTCACTGCAGACTCCTCAAGCTTGTCTCAAAGAAACTTCTGTGGGTGAGTACTTTTTTTACCTTTCAGTTCATCCAATTAATACATAATGAGCAGACTCACACCCCCAAAATCCTACTTACGGTAGGAAACACAATTAAATGTAATTGTCTTTCATATCAATTAGGAGTTTTTTTCCTCATGGAGATTCCACGATTTATCTTTATTTCAAGGTTCCATTTCAGAATTAGAACACATTTGAAAAATATTATAGCAAACCACAAGAACTCAGGGCTAGCATGCAAACACTGTCAGAAAGAGAAAACAATTACCTGAAAATTATTATCATATAAAAAAAATCTGTTGCAAATTCCTTTCCAGGAGAGCAAGTAATTTTAATAAACTTTTTATTACTGTGGAACAATTGAAAGCTATCTGTAAAGCACAACATCTATTCCAGGGAGGATCTACTACTAAAGCCAAAACAAGGTTTCCATCAGCATGACAAACATGAAAGGAAGTAACAGAAGTCACCCCAAGAAACAGCACTGCTGTAGAAGGTATTTCCTGAGCTAAAAAACAAAACAAAACAAAAAGAAAACAACAAACAAACAAACAAAAAGACCATACACAAAAACCAGTCAAATACAGCCATTAATTCAACAGAACTGGGACTGGAAGCAAATACACTAAGAATCCCAAACCATGCAGAAAGACACAAGGCTGTGAACACTGCTGAAAATGACAGTTGGGTTATTTTTTTTCAGATGCTTTCCCTGTTCTTTTACATTTTAAAGAAAGTACAAGGTGACTGACTCGGTTCATATTTAAGTAGTGCTTGTTAAACTCTGAAGCTCACAGCCTCTGGATAATGCTGCTATGCACTTGCTTACCCCTTTACCCCCTCAAAGGGCTTTGCAGAAACTAATTAATTAGCTCTTGCAGAAGAAACCTATGATGGGCACGGGCTTGGTGCTGCTCTTCAGCTGGATTCAGGCTCAGCTAGCACAGGAGCCCTTGTCACATCACTTGACAACACCAGCAAACACATACACGACCTTTCCTGTGGCTCTCTAAAGCTTTTCTGCACCTCTGCTCCTTCTCCTGATGGCACCCCTGGCTCCCAATGAGGAGAGGACTCCAGAGCTCTGCTGTCCCAACCCTCAAAGTCAGGCACTGCTTTGGAAAAGGGCTACAAAGTTGAATCTTCTGGAGCTTGTCTGTGTGCAGGTGTGAGAGGGCATTGCTGTCTGCACATGTGCGTGCAGACACAGCTGGAATGGGGAGAGGGGGTGAAACATCATCCTTGAAACACAAGACACCCAGCTGATCACAGGTATTCTTCTGGAAAACTCCTCAGGGAACTCATGTGTCTCGTGGCCTCTTTTGCTTTTTGACAGAACAAACCTAGGGCACAGCTTCTAATGTTAAAAATAAACAAGTGAGAAAAAAAGAGTTGTGGCAGTGGGGGTTTTGTTATTATTTTACATGGAGAAGCCAAAACAAGTGCAAACTCTGCTTTTCTTCTTCCCAGACCAGCCCATGGAGCAAGATCCACCTTCTCACAGCTCCTGGTTGCTCTTCATCTTTTCAGGGCAGTGGTTTTCCTACCCCAAAGTGACTTGACTATGCCCCAAGAGCCAGCAGGACTTCCTACACCTTTTGGTTCCTCCACAGGAATAAGAAATGCTCATCCCTGTGATAAAGGACAGTCTCCTAGATATACCTGAAGGAACGGGGAAAGTAAAGAAATTGGAGAGGAGAGCTGGTTTAAAGTAGACAGTATTCATAAACAAAAACAAAATTGTATAAAACTTTTTGCTTTAGCTGGTAAAAAAATTGTTGAAAAAATACAGATTAAAAAAAAAAAATCTTGGAAAACATAATGAGATTTCATACACAATCCAGGACAGAGTTGGCTCACACAGACCAGAGACCCTGCAGCTCATGCCTTCCCCTCCTAAACCCTCCTGTTTTCCACTGTCACAGCAGCAGCCAGGCTGTGCCAAGACAGAACCACAAAGTGCCAAACATCCAAGTGAGTGTTTCCCCACTTCCCTGGGTGCTGCAATACCAGCCCTGCAGCAACAGAAAGGGGCAGGAGGCTGGGAATACTGCTGGTGAGGCCAGTGCTCCTGTGGGTGTCCAGGCACCCAGGACAGCACACAGGTCCCTCCTCCTGCAGAGCATGGCTGGCCTGGCTGCCCCATTCCTGCTGACAAGGTGTTCTGTGTCAGGGGCTCAGGATGTGGTGACAGCACATGTATGCACACAGACTGTCAAAAGCAAGTGTTGGCGTGTGGCCAGGCTGGCACAAAGGCCACATTTACTCTCAGAAGAGATATTTTCTCACCAAGATGAATCTTAACCCACATCACTCTGCAGCCTCAAGAAGCAAGAAGCCAAGAAGAAGCAGGCAGTGTGGGAAGTGCAGGGGCTGCAATGTGGGATGTGCAGGGCTGGGGTACAGGGTGCTGAGCCCAGGGCTCCAACGTGTGGGGACTCATTCATCCATGCTGCTGTGAAAGTGAAGCTTACTGAATAAACCAAGCACATGCTCCATTACAGACCAGGCTTGTTATCAGGTGACATCTGGTAACATCTCACACACACAGAGTGTGAGAACACCCAGCACTGCTCTCCTGGATGAAATAACTCACACAGAGGGTGAGAACACCCAGCACTGCCCTCCTCAATGAAATAGCTCACATAGAGTGTGAGAACACCCAGCACTGCTCTCCTGAATAACTCAAGGCGTGCTGCACAAAGAAAGTTCAAATATTCTCCCTGAATAGTCCCTCAAAGTCCCCTGTGCTCTCCTCATGAAGCTTGGCTCTTCTCCCTTGTACCACCTCTTCAGCACAGGCAAGAGGCTAACCCTTTCAGCCTGCCACCACCCACACAGCTTATCAGATTTTCTGCTTCCTATAAGGTGCTTTTGGCCCAGGAGCTGTGTTTCAAGCATTCTGGCTGAGAAGCAGCAGATAAGATTTCCTGTGGGGCCTGGAGCGCTGCTAACCTGCCAGGCAGGAGACAGCTTGAGCAATGGCAAGAGCATCAGCTGATCCTTAACACGAAGGCTGGATGGGGGTGTGTGAAAGAAAAGCTGAGAATTACTCAGCTGGTACCAGCCTTGTAATTATTTCCTATCCCAGGAGTTCACTCCCAAAGATGACAGAGCCAGCTGGTACCCAGGAGGCTGAGCTGGGGCCAGAGAGGTTTGATGCACTCACTAAAGGAGATGAATTTAGAGATATCAACAAAATTTCCAGATGTTGAGTGCTACTTTTGGAGCTGAGCTTTCTCTGTGATGAAAATACTTCATGTGGTACTGTCCAGTGCCATATATGACCTCTCTCTCCACTTGTAGCAGGAAGAGCAGGTGAACTCCCAACTGCACTCCTCCCCTGCCCACACCATGGCGAATTCACAGGCTTTGATAGGCGACCACTCACCACAGACATCAAACTCACCTGCCAGATGCCCTGTGCCTCTTCCTCACTCGCCACACAACACCCACCCAGCCTCAAACCCCATTGCCTCCCAGCCTCTGCCAAAAACAGCGGCCTGGTACATGCAGTGTCACTCCTTCCCCAAGGATTCCAGCACGAAGGGTGCCTGGAGCAGCCTTCTCCAGCACAGCCATGGCTTCCCTCACTGCAAGCTCTGATGGTGCTCTTGGACCCAAGTCCCACCATGGCTGGTGCGTGCTCACTGGGGCTGTGCTCTCAGCCCATTCCCCTCAACACAGCAAATCACTGCAAATGCTCTTCCCCGCACCCCAAGAACAGATAAACCATCCTTTGCTTTTGTGACCAACTCATTTCCAGCCGTGTCCTGTCTTGGATGGGCTGCAGGACACTGCTGTGCTTCTCCTGCAAATGCTGCTGCACGGGGCTGAGATGGGACATGGCAGGTCCAACATCCTGCACTGAGGCCAGTCTGGAGACATAGCCCTGGTCCCCCCGGGCTGTGCAGCAGTGAGTAATCTCTGAGAGGCTGTGGTTGAGGTGCCTGTGTGCCGGGAGCCAGCCTGCCTGCCCAGGCACCGCCTGCACCCTCCGGACCCGGCACGTCCAGTCACCGCGCTGGCACGTCCTGCTGCTCCTCACATTCCTCCCCGGCGGAATATTCCAGCAGCAAAACAGCCCTGGTGAAGCAGGGCTTCAGCCCAGGCTGCTTGGGGGTTAGAGCTACTGAAAAACATCTAGATTTAAATGTTTTGAAGGAGAGTTTTAGTCCTCATTTTGAAACCTCAACCTTGAGCCAGAACCAACCTTCTGAAAAAGCTGGACAAAACCCTCTTTATTCAGAGCGAGTAAAGCCCTGTAAAACAGCCTCTCCTTGGAGAGTGTTTGTTCATGGCAAGGCAGGCTGGATCCCGATCCAAGGGAGGGAGCACAGGGTGCAGAGGGTGCCCTGTGGTTGAACATCAGGGCCAGCCCAGTGCCCGTGCTGGCAGCAGCCAGTGTCCCCACCTTCCCTGCCCACTGCCAGACCGACGCTTTGCTCCTCGCTTCCCAAAGCCCACACCACGTGGTGAAAGCAGACCTGCTGCCATAAACCAACCCCAGCAAACCCACAGGCACCTGGGAGTGATGGACTGGCAGGACCCCCAGAGCAGGACCCCTTTCCCTCCCTCTGACACCCTCTGCTCACCCCCAGCCCCAGACACACCCCAGACCAGGTGCAAGCATCTCTTAACTGGGGACGAATCCAGCCTGGAGGACCTCCAGCCTGGGGAACAAGGGGATCAAGTAGTCCTTCTGTGACCCACACTGCAGACTGAGCAGTGCTCAGGAACACCTGCCCAGCTCTCCTCTTATTCCCCACAGCAAATCCATCTCTGCAAAAGGCTGAGCTGCCTTAACGAGGCCATTCATTAACCAGCCAGGGCCGAGGCTGGACTTGGGGCTGCCTCAGTGCTGCACAAGCCTCCTTGTTAGTCCTGTCAGGTTCTGAGTGGTGTCCACAGTATCACCACAAGCTGCAAGAGGCAGGAGGGACCAGCCTGGGCAGGTGCACAGGTCTCTGCTGGTGTGCAGCATCCTTCCTGCAGCGTGGAGCTCCTCAGCCCAGCTGAGATGCCTCCTGCTTCCCAACTGCCCTGCAGGAAAGGCTCTGGGGTCAGGACAAACACAGCTGACACTCCCAGCAGGGGTTTGGGCTCTTTGCCCCCGTGCTTGGCCTCCAAAGAAGCAACACAGCTCAGCTCACCTGGCTTTCCTCTCCGGCACTGAGCAGGGAAGAGGAAGAGCTGTCCTGACACATGGCAGCTCTGCCCTGCCCAGAACCCAGAGAAAATGGACTGGGGCAGACATGAAGCAGGCCAAAAATTGCGGGAATTAGAGGAACAATCACAGAGCTCCTCAGATTTAACATCAAACTGGAATTAATTACTTCCTTACGTGAATTCTCTTGGCTCAGCTTCTTTTTCTCTGGGCTTCTCACTTCTTTCCTATGAAGTGCCTAAGCAGGAATATCACCAGCTTTCACGGCAAAATCTTACCTTAAATTATTTTATCAGCCAGAAAGAAGGGGAATGAAAGGTCCTCTCAAAATTTTTGCTTTCATTAGAATAAACTTCTTCTTCCTACCGAAGTAATTTCAAAAGGCTATTTCAGCTAGTTGTAATCCAGAGGATGATGATGATGATGATGATGATTATTATTATTTTCGTGGCAGAACCTATTTTTTAAAAGCCTAATCACAGCTATCCCTGCTGTCCCACAGTCCCTGCTCTGGTGCTGCCTTGTCCAGGTGTGGGACAGCCCTGCCCAGCCCAGGTACCTGCCCTCCATCCCCTCTGCTGCTGGTGGGACAGCCAGGGCTGCCGAGCAGCCAAGGGTACTCAGCCCCTCAGGAAGGATGGTCCCTGGCCACAGCAAAGTGCTGGATGCCCCAGAGGGAGCAGGCAGGGGGCAAGGAAGGGACACTCCCTCTTGCAGCCGGGTCAAATTCCCTGGTCCCGTGGCTGCCCCGAAGCCCTGGCTGGCGGGGCCGGGGGCTGCTGACCATTTCTGTGCTGGTGATTAGATTGTTCACGGCTCTCAGGTTTGTTTGAATAAGGCCCTTTGTTCGGCGGTGCTTTCCCACGTCCCCCGCTCGCTCGGCAGTCGCGTGTCCCGAGGCACAGAGGAGCCGAAACCCAAAGAAAGTTTTCTTCGGAGCAAGACATCTGCGCCGGAGGGAACCTGCCAACATCTGCCACACTTTCCCCCCTTTCAACAGCCTTTCTTTCCCTCTTAAATACTGCAGGAACAGATGTTAAAAGTTGTTTTCTTTCTCCGGGGTGTGAAATGTAGACAAATAGCAAAAAAAGAAAACTCTAAGCAGCGCTCACCCCTCTCTCTTTCCTTTCCTTTTTTTTTTCTTTTTTTCTTTTTTTTTCCCGAAAGCCCGGGAAAAAAGGGAGGCTTTGTTTACAAAGGAGAATCCCCTTTTCAGTGAAACCTGGCAGTGGCGAGGCAAAAGGAAAGCGGGAATTCGCAGAAAGCTCCTGTAATGCTCATTTGCATGGGGCTGTCGGGTCCCGACAATCCCCGGCACAGATGTCAGCCTTGCCCGAAGCCAGGGCAGCTCTCCCCCCGCCTCCGAAATAAAGGCTTGTGCCGTGACTGAGAGGTGTAAAATAACTGTTTACAGCCAAAGCTGCTCTTCTTTTTCACTGCGGCGCTGTCTTACAAATGAACCTTGAAATGAGCTCACCCGCAGCAGATGCCCGTGGGCAAGCCAAGGATGTGGCTGGAAGCCCGGCGTGGGCTAGGCACGGGCTAAGGCTGGGCACCCGGGGCCACCACGCTGTGCCCGTGGCCTCCCCCCGAGTCCGCTGTCCCCCTTGTCACCACCTCGCCTCGCGGTCCCCTGGAACAGCCCCGGAGCTCGGAGGCAGCTTGCAGGACAAAGGGGGAGGAGGAAGGGTGAGGCAGAGCCACGAGGGGAGGTCAAGGAAGGGAGAGAGGGAGGAAGGAGGTGCTGCCATCACAGACACCTGAGAGATCTTTCCTGGTCGCTGGCCAGCCTCCGGGGCCACCACCATGCACCCTGCAGCAGTGCCAGCAGGCGCAGGACACGCCTTTCAGAGTTGTTAGGTGATTCTGAATTTGCCGACACCCCTGCCATGCTAAGCTGGGCCAGGAGCTGGGGTGATCTCAGCTTCCCCCTGCTGCTCCGAGTGCCTTGGGAAGGTGCTGCTGCCTGCACAGGGTGGAGGGAGGTGGGCAAGCACTGCCAGCCTGGGCAGAGAACACAGAGTGTGCTGTGTGCCCCCTGCCCCAGCCCAGCCCCTGCCTCCTCCAGGTCCAGCTGCTGGAAGTGGCCTCAGCAACACCACTTACAAATATCAGCAATCCATTTCCTTGGACTAGAAAAAGCTTGGAAAACCAAAGGAGTCTTCACTGGTAAGGAACCTGGGCTGGCTGATGTGAGGCCATCCTGCACGGGGTGGTGGGATCTCCTTTTGCTGTCTGAAGACAGCACACCTCAGACAAGAAACCCACCCTTTACCTGGCACAAAGGATGAGTTATTAACCTTCCCCTCCCAGCACAACAACCAGCTCGTCCCAGGCCATTGCCAAGTAGGGCACTTACAAAACCAGGTACCTGCATCCCAGCTCTGCATGTGACTGACAAACAGCCTCTGCCTGCCAGATGCCACGGCTGGGGACGTGTTTTGGGATGAGCCCAGGCAGCAGGGCATGCAGACGTGCTGCAGGTATGTTTGCAGTGACACACAAGCAAACACACTCACACCCACACGGTGCTTGAGCAAGGAACAAAGTGATGTCCCCGCTTCTGTCACTGGGGTATGTCCCCACCCAGAGCTGGAGGGGCAGAGGGCTCTGCAGCCATGGCACTACCTGTCTTATAGATATGTTTCTATAAAACACCTGTAGAGGAAAACTGTTCCTGTAGGTGTACTGAAGACCTGGGTACTTCAAGCCAACATAAACCCCTCTGTAGCCTGCATGGTAGAATGCTGCTATGATTTTTTATTTATTTGAATACAAATATTTCTTTTTCCCGGGAGCTTGGAAATCCCACCAGTGCGTTGGGAGGGCTTGCAGTGCTTCTGAACCGCTGCAGCTGCTTCCTCTCCATTTCAATAAGGTGGCACATTCAACACCAATCCAAAGTGCTTCACCTGTGGGACTCAACAGGACACTGCCAAATCCGGCTCATTAGCAAAACAGCTTCAGAAAGAAAATGCAAGGTCAGGAAAAACACCTTCATGCTCTCCCCCAAGCCAGGCAGAGTGAGGAAGTATAAAAGTGCATTCTCACCCCACACCAAACCTCCTCAAAAGGCTTCTCCTGCACCAGCATTCCCGAGGAGCAAACAGACAAACCTCCTTCCTCACAAGGCCACCAAGCCTCACAGCACAGGGAAAAAAATCAGAGAAGTAAAGCTCCCACAGCACTAACTCACCTCTGGCTTTGTTTGCATCTTCAATACCCTGTAAATTTAATATCGAATTCTGCAGAGTGGCCAAAAACTAGAAGCGTTATATATTTCCTACATCCACCCAGGTCCAACAGATAATTCAGGTTCCCAGGAGGTAGATAAAGTTCCCATGTTTTCCCTAGAGGATTTCTGTGATGGAAACAACCGTTCTTCGGGTGTCTGCTGTCAACAGTTTTTAATCGATCATCATTTCCTTGTAATAATAATCCCTGGGAGCAGGAACTACAAGCTGAAGTACTCTATTATTAAATTAAGAGGCTATTACAGTGATGTGAAACGACTGGGGTCAGGTTAGCAGGTAAAAATAGGCATCACTTCAAGGAGATAGAGGAGAAAAAGATGAGTAGAAGGCATTTTCCCAGGTGTAATTCAGCCGCTTCCCGGCTATTGTGTCCCTCCCTGGGAATCTGTGCGAACGGAACGCGGAGCCGTGCAAGCTGCTGCGAGCGCGCCCATTTTCCTTCCCTTCTTCCCGAACAAAAGATCCCTCCAGAGCCCAGCGACCGAGGCTGGACATCTGTCGCCGTTTGGGGGGGCCGGCGTGGTCATTGAAAAGAAGCAGTGACCTGTCAGCTTTGATTGATGGCCACAAACCTCCGGGCTCGACCCCTCGTGTGGGAAAAGAAGTCCCGCCAAGGAAAGTTGCCTTTCAGATGCTAATTTGGGGTTATAAATACAGCCGAGGAGGAGCAGCGGAGCAGCAAAGGGCCCGTCTGGAAGTGGAGCTGGCCACTGCCCCAGAGCCTCCTTCCCTTCCCATCCCACATCCCATCCCACATCCCATCCCATATCCCATCCCATATCCCATCCCATCCCGTCCCGCCGGAGCCCTCCCGGCTGCTGGATCAGGATGACGGCCGCGGCCACCACCGGCACGCACAAGGTCGCCAGCACCAAGGAGGAGAGGAAGGTAAGTGTCCCCTGCACCGGGCATGTGAATGAGGAGTGCTGGGCCATGCTTCCTGGACACAGAAAGGGGACAACGCTTTTTCTCCTATTAGAAAGATATTTTTTTCTGAGCTTAACTCATGCAGGTGTTTTTCTGCTTCTTTTCTATGCCTTCTCTCTATTTTGAACGGGTGAAATGAGTTTGTCTGTTTGAAATGGTTGGAAGTGGGAGAGGGGAGAGGTGATGCCACCTCAGGGACAGGCCATGGCTGGAGCTGGTACACACTCTATCCACATCTGGTCCCTGCTGAGCACTGTGTCACCCTGCACTGGCTTCACACTGGGGAGGTCTCTGGCCTTGCTGGACTGCAGCAGGGAGAGGAAATTAAAATATCAATGCAATTCTTCCTGCTCTTTTTCTTTGCCAGTTAAGGAAACCCCTGATTGAGCGGAAGCGCAGGGAAAGGATTAATAACTGCTTAGACCAGCTGAAGGAGACTGTTGTGGGTGCATTTCACCTGGATGTAAGTGCTCGTTTTATGCTGCTTTTTGTCCTTTTGCTGGTGGGAAATTGAGTTGGGTGTGGTGGTGGGGGAGGAAGGGAAATGTCTCATCTTTAGAGAAACTGGGCATGGTGCAAGCCCTTCTTTGCCTTTAACTGCTGCGCTCTTTCCTTATCAGCAGTCTAAACTGGAAAAAGCAGATATCCTGGAAATGACAGTGAAGCACCTCCAAAACATTCAGAGCAGTAAGATGATGGGTGAGAGCCTGCTCCCGGTCCCTTCTCCCTTACTCTCAGTCCCCAGCCCTGTTCCCTGTCCCTCGCCCTGCTCCTGATCCCTCACCCTGCTCTCTGTCCCTTGCCCTGCTCCCTGTCCCTCACCCTGCTCCCTGTCCCTCACCCTGCTCTCTGTCCCTCACCCTGCTCCCTGTCCCTCACCCTGCTCCCTGT
>VWZS01007625.1:651718-681052 GCA_013397075.1 Rhabdornis inornatus | reverse complement strand
CTGTTCCCTGTCCCTCGCACTGCTCCCTGTCCCTCACCCTGTTCCCGGTCCCTCGCTCTGTTCCCTGTCCCTCGCCCTGTTCCCGGTCCCTCGCCCTGCTCCCTGTTCCTCGCCCTGTTCCCAGTCTCTCGCCCTGTTCCCGGTCCCCCGCTCTGTTCCCTGTCCCTTGCCCTGTGCCCGATGCCAGCAGGTTTGATCCATGGCAGCCTGGCACCAGCATCTTTCCAGCCGGCCGGGGCCCAGGCTGCTGCCGGGGTTCGGCTTTCTCCACTAGATGGGGAGATGGAGCTGGACACTGCTCAATCCGCGGAGGGTGTTCTTTCCTTCCAGAGCCGATTTCTGCTTTTTGGCGCAGTTTTGCCTCGGCGGCGGGCAGTAGGGCACAGGGACTCACAGCCTGCTCACCTTCCTCCCGCAAACAAAACATCTCCTACAGCCCGGTGGCTCCAGCAGTGACCACCGCGGCCACTGTCGCCCTCTCTCCAGCTCCCCTTTGTGTCCTGTCCCCGCAGCTGAGTCCAAGGTGGGTCTGGAAGCCCAGCAGAGGTACAGCACCGGCTACATCCAGTGCATGCACGAGGTGCACAACCTGCTGCTCACCTGCGAGTGGGTGGACAAGACCCTCGGGGCGCGCCTCCTCAACCACCTGCTCAAGTCCCTGCCCAGGTCTGGTGAAGACACCTGCAAAGCAGCACTGAGGTCTTTGAGCCCGTCCCTGCAGCCTCTCCTGGCACAGAAGAGTCCCCTGAGCCTCAAGGGCAGCACTCGAGGCACAAACCCGGCACAGGAGCGCCTCTGCCCTGCGGAGAACAAGCAAGCTTCCAAAAATTCCTTCCAGCTGCCCTCGCTGTCGGTTTTCAACCAGGTTGATGCTGCACCTCCCAGACAGGTTCTGCAGCCAAATTTTTCCCATAACAACCCCAGAATGGGGTCATTAGATATGTGGAGACCGTGGTAAAGTGTGTTTTCAATTTTTGTCCTAACCTTAGACACTCTCACGTATGTATCTTATAGATATGTTTCTATAAAACACTCGTGGAGCAAATCTGTTCCTGTAGGTGTACTAAAGACCTGGGTACTTCAAGCCGAAGTAAACCTATGTGTAGCCTGCATTGTAGAAGGCTGCTATTATTTTTTTATTTATTTAATACATCTAAATTATTGTATAGAATCCTCTCATGCTCTTTAGTGTATAATAATTATATAGTTTTCTTGTCTTACATTCTAAAATAATTAACTTTCTATTAATAAAAATACAAGACAACAAGCAACAACCCTCTCTGGCATCAAATTTACCTTCAGATCTCACATAAGCCATTGAGATCTCTGTTGGATAAAAGGGTAAGCAACTGGCCTCTTCTGCTTTTTATTTTTATTATCCTCTCTGGGCAGTGTAGGAGATTCCAGTGTTGAGTTCCCATTAAAATGCTGCAATGATTAGCAGAAAAAAAAATGAGAGAGAAAAAAATGGGAGAGACTTGGTCTGGACTTTCTAGGCTGTTTAGAAATGCTCTCTGGGTTGCTCACTCTGACTGTGCAGTTCCCAGCCACACAGACATCCTGACATTGCTCTTAAGCTTGTGAGTACATGTGTGTGTATATATATATATATATATATTACATATAGTTATATTTAGGGATATTTTTTTTGTTTCCATAACTAAAAGTTCTAAATAAACCTTTTGATGATAACGACTGACATTTCTCCCAGCCTTGGCCCATGTGCTCTGAATAAAGAGTGTTTGAGCATCTGCTTTTGTTTGCTTCTTTCACAAACAGTTTTTCCTCGATGCAGTTGAAAGAGCTGCTTTGGGGTTTGCCCCTGATACTTGGTAGGAAAGCAGCATTCCCCACACACACAGGTAGCATTGCCTGGGTCACAGAAACACTTTAAAAGTTATGAAGGAAACAGGGAGTTGGGTTTATCAGCCTGGATCGATGCTTTAGCTTTTACTTACACCTGAATCACAAACATCATCTCGAGGGCAGAAGGTAAAATTCCCTGCGAAGTGGACCGAGGAGACTGGGACAAATCCGCTTGCTCGCTGGCAACATTTGGTGCCCGTTTCTCCTCTCAAAGGCAGTTAAAAGCTGCTCACAGCAGAAATAAAAGAGCAGGGAGCTCTTAAACAAACACTGCGCATACTAATGAATGGCCCCGCAGTTCGGAGGGGCTCATTATGCAGCGAGACCCATTCGATGAGGTGCCGAAGGAGTGAAAACCAGCACCTCCGGGTTTAGCATCTTTTTCTGTGAAGCCTTCCCTTTTATCCAGCCCTCTCGAAGAGCCATTAGGAGCAGTGGCATGAGGGTGGTAGGAGAAACAATTGCCCTACACCTGTCTGCAAGGAGGAGAGGCAGGGCAGATGTCAGGTAAAGACACTGAATTGCACAGACCAAGAATTACACAAACCTCAACCTCAGTTTCCACCCCCTGCCTGAAAATGATGGGGCCCTTTGGAGTGATCACCAATGTAAAAAATACATATCATCATCATCATCATCATCATCATCATCATCATCATCCCACGCAGAGGTCCAGAGGAGGGTGGGAGGTGGGGCCACCTCAAGCAAACCACGGCAGCGCAGCACACAGAATACTCACAGGTAGAGAAACCAACCGGGCAAAGAGAACTGCAGAATCCTGGCAGAGGAAAGACATTAAAGATCTCCCCGGTTTACTGCCACAAACACTGCTGAGTTTAGATAAAAACCCCATCCCATGAGAGCTGCACCCACCAGAGGAACCTCCAGTGCACAGCAGTGTGACCAGCAAGGAGAGCAGCTCCCCACCCCAGCTCGGGCCTGAAGAGCTCTTTTACTTCTGGATGGTGTCAAGAGTGTCTCTCATGGCACTCCTGGCCACCTTATTGCTATGCTGGGAGAGATGGTGATGAAAATATTTTACTGGAGTTTGACAGCATCATCTTAAAAACATATATTCCCCCTAAAAGCTGTAAATCCCCAGTGACTATAATTATTAGCTATGGTTACTGTGCTGAAAAGGGATCAGCGGGAAATATCCATTTCCCACTATCTCTGCTTGTTTATTTTGTGTCTTTGAAAATACTTTGTGGTTAGTGAATTTTATTATTTCCTGTTTCTAATCAGTAGGGGCTTTTTTTCTGTTGTGGGTGTGGAGGGAAGAGTCACATCACAGCTGGTGAGAGAGTTTTAAAAATAGGAAAGTGGGACTGCAATACTTGGCCAACAATCTCCAGCAACACTTTTAGTACAAGACACTCATTTTTCATTGCCTTCATTTCAAACCAAGGGGGACTTTTATATGATCTCCTTGTCCTTTATCCAACCAGTACTGTTGGAATCCATTGCGAGTCACTAGTTTTCAGTTAAAAAAAAAAAAGTTTTTTCAGAAAGGCAGAGGATTACTCATAGCACTTCAAACAACTGAATTTCAGCTTCTAATTACATTTGACAAAGGAACTCCATATTTACTTCAAACCCATCTGGTTTCACCAAAGCCAGGACTGTACAAGAGCAGTAATACTTTGCTCTTCAATACAAGCACCTCTCCACTGACAACCCAAAAAAGCATTGCCAGCTGCTCTCATCTCCTTCCCAGGAGGAGGAGAGCAGGAGCAGAGCAGCTTCCCCAGCCAGCTGGCCAGGGCAGAGTGGAGAGCACAGTCCTTGGCAGCTGCTGCTGGAAGCTGCCCCTCACACAGGCTCTGGGCACAGCAGCAGAGCCCAGGCAGATGCTGCTCTCACATCTGCAGCAGGCACCAGTGGCTGTGTCTGGACTGCCAGAGGTGCCACAGCACAGCCCAGGGATGGATCCCGCAGCACCTTCCAGGCTGCAGCTCCATTCCCAGCTGGGACTGTGTTCCCAAGGCACAGACAGGGTTTGGAGGCACAGACACCTCATGTGCAGGCTGAAAACAGCCAACACAAGCACCCAGACCAGATTCCTGGGCTCAGGCATGGCCAGACAGACCTGTTTGCTGGATGCATCACATCTCCCCAGCAATGCAGGGCTGGGACAGCAGCAGAGCTGGGCTTTGTCCCCTGCCAAAGTGCTGTCCCAGGCATGTATTTGTGACTGGAGAATTAAAAAGCAGAGATCAGTTGCTGTGTACACAAGGATGTGGGGAAGGCTGGACCTAAGCCTCAGACCCTCACGTGCCTTCAATGCAAAGCAATTACAGATTTTTATTTTGTAGGTGGACAAAACACCCACATGCACAAGAGTCCTCTTTATATAAACTTCACTCCCAGACCTGCTCTCATAGAAACCAAGAGGAAAACTGCCACTTATTTCTCAGAAAACAGGACCAAACCCTTTCCCACTAGGAAAGCACAGAGCTTCATCAGTAAGAGAAACTGGGGCCCTGCCATGCTGTCTTCTCCTGAACACACACAGCCCATGGGGCTCTGAGCATCTCTGCCTTTTCCCTTCCTCCTCCTCCCAGCCTGAGGGTCCCACGGCCACCCTCAGTGACAAGGCCAAAATGCTTTAGGGATTTAGGAGCGGTGCTGAGCCTCTGCACATCACTACCTGAGAGGGCTGAGCAGTGCATAAAAAGGGAACATGAGCTGTATCTTCACTAGAGCTCTTTGTTGAGCGCTCACTTTGGCAAAAAGGAGACTGTGCTGCCGGTGTGACCTCTCCAAAGGCCTGGAGGGGCTCCTGATCCTCTGCATTCCCAAGCAAGCTGTCCTGCGAAACACCATGCAGAAATGTTTTCAAACTGCTTTGAACCATGCTGCCATGGCTGTGAGTGCTTGTAGATCACTGGCAGAAGTGATCTCCTCTTGGGAGACAAAACACCAAAGACTTCACTTTCCCTTTGTATTTGCCATTATCCCGCAGCTTCCAGCCAGTGCATTCCTGCCTTACAGGAACATGCTCACATTTCGTCTCATGAGAAGCAATGCTGTGTTGAGGACCTAACCCAAAGTCTGTCACATTTTTCAGAGCTTTCACATACTCATGAACAATGCAGCAGAAGATGAAGCCAGCCCTGGATCTGTTCTGCACTGCTGAGATATTTCATCTCTAAGTCAAAGTCCTGGTGAGAACATGGCTTGAGGCATCACCACGGACCTCCAGAGCCCGGGAGCACTTTGCTCTGAGACTCTCCCATGGCTCCTGCATAGGTAGCATAAATTGCATAAATCCTACCACATATTTGGAATTAAAAAGTGTGTTAGAATATTTCCATGAAGTTTTCCATGGCTAACACCACCAAGCAAATGGACTTCTTCAATCAATCCCACATCTGCTGCCACAAAGAGATTGGGTCCTCTGGAAACAGCTCAAGGGGCTCTTCTTCAGGGCTGAAGGACTGTCTATTCTGCTCTGCAAAATGCCACTGAGGAGAAATATGAATGATGCCTCCTTTCCAGGGTCCATTCCCAAGGAGGCAAGGGGAAATGGCAGCACAGAAGCTTTAGTGGCTATTGGAAAGCTGCTTAGCAGGGAATGACTTGCTGGGGTAAGAGAAACCACTGCCAAGCTGGCCCTTCCTTTACTAGGAGTTCTTCCAAACCCCTTTCTCTCTGCCTCTCTCCCTGCCCAGCCTCCTCCTCCTCCTTCACAGAGCAGGAGTCTGTAGGAGAATTTCTCACTCCAACTGGCATAACCTGGAAGTGGCTAACTAGCACCAGGAGCACCTTCACAGGTTTGCACCATCTCTCCCTGCTCAAGATGTTCTCTTCCATGCAGTTAAGAAGAGTAAATGTTAGGCAGGATGCTGCAGTGAGGTAGGAGAGCCATGACTGAGCTCCTTGGGACAGAGCAGCTCCAAAAACAAGGGCAGAGTATCCCTGTGTAGGAGCTGGGACTTTCCTGGGTCCCTCTGGACTGTGGGAAGAAAACACTCAGGAGCAACCACATCACCCCAAACCTCTCTGTCTCCTGCCCTACCCTCCTTAGCCTATGTGGGTATTAAAGTACAAAGCAAAGCACTTGAAAATATGAACTCTTCCCACTGCTGTGAGAACAAGCAATGCACATGGGATAGCAATCACATCACCTCATGTACTCCTCCAAAGTGCTGAGATGTTTTTTTGATAGGTGTGATAGAAGAGCAGTCTGGTCACTGAGCATGAAAGCAATACCTGCACAGACAGGTTTTCCAAACCTGACACGTTGCTGTCAAAATACTCTGGGCAAAAGGAGACCAGTGGCTCCTGGCATCTCCCATGGCTTAGCACTGCCCTCATGAACACACCTGTCAGAAAACCTCTGCAGGAGTCCAGAGCTTTGTCCTGCCTTGACCATAAGAGTCCATGAGCAGAGAGCACTTTCCACCACAGAGCCAGGACACCAGAGGAGAGCCCTGAGCTCACCATGAGCACAGCTGGCCTCAGCCACAGCCTGGGGCGTGCTCTCAGTGGCCTCCTGGTTCTCCAGAGCAGACACAGTTTCAGCAGCACAGACTGGGGCAGCTGCTCTTGTTTCAGTCCCAGCTCTCACCTCCACCTGCTCTGCACCTGAATTTTTCCAGCCTTCTGCTTGGGGATGATGACTGTATTCATCTCAGAGATCTCTAGATGAAAAACACCAGCAAGACACCATGGACTACACAGATTTAAGAGACGAGGCAGGACTTGAAAAGCACCTCTGCAACCGACCATCATATGAATCTATTCTCCACTGTCCTCCCAACTCCAGCACTTGTCTCCTCCCTGTCTCTCTGTGCAAACACACCTTTGCTACCACTGGAGCCTTTCCCCAGGGCAGGCAGTGCCTGGCCCAGCCTCCCCACTGTTCCCAGCTTTCTCCAAGGCACCAGGCATGGGACACCTGGAACCTGGAACACCAGGAACTGCTTTCCTGCCATTCTGCCCTTGTGTTGGCAATGGCACTGACAACCCAGGTCTCCCTGCCTGGCCCAAACTGCCCAGCTCAGTGCATAGAACCAGCCCTGTCTGAACTCACCCCACCCAGACCAGGCATTGCTTATCCTCCAGCAAACACAAAGGCAACATGAAAACACCAAGCTGTGTTTGGAAAGATTAGTTTGTGGCTGGGAGATGCCTCGGTTTTGAGGAGTGACCCTCTGTTGCCTTCATGAGAGGCTTTTTCCCATCCTGGCCTCTTATCAGCCAGCTGGGAGGGGATGCCTCTATCAGAGCTGCAGGCTCTGCCCCTTCCTGCTGGAGGTGGTGTCTGGCCACTCCAGGCACCAGTGATCCATGCAGGAAGATTGTGGGTTGAGATGGTACCCCGGCTTGACAAGGAGGAGCGGGAAACTTTGGCACTGAGCCTGAGAAGAGCCGCTTTTTGTTCCAGCTGTGCCTCCAACAGCTGCAGGGAGACTGGCACTGCTCTGAGCACTCACCGGTGCTTCTGCTGCCCTAGCCAGGTCAGTGACAGCTGAGGGACAGAGCCTGAAGGTGGGGAGCTTGGAAGTGCTCCTGGGGGTATTCCCTGGCCCAGTGCATGTCCTGGCCAGGTTGCTCAGCCCAGTGCAGCACAACCAGTGAGGCGGCTGCTGCTCTGCCCCTACCAACAAAACACCTTCAGCTACCAGCCCAGTGCCTCCCACACCCAGATCTGCTCCAGCAGAGGGGCTTTTACAGCTGCAGAAGGCAGCAGGGGCCTTCCCAAGGTGTCCCAGGATGGCTGCAATTACTTTCCAGATCACAGGGACCCCAGGGAGTATCCAGCATATGTTCTTATGGTCTCAGCAAGAAGAAGTGGAGGAAGAAAACAATTCTGGCCATTCTCTCCAACACCCACTGTGTAAAACAGCAGCCAGTGTTCTCCTGATGGCCCATGCTGACCCCACCACAAAGGGGGGATACTCAACTCACCCTGGCAGAGCAAAGCCTGCAAACACTTCAGCACAGGCCATGCTGCAGCTGTAGGTGTGGGACACAAGTGAGGCGACCTGTGGTTCCTGAAGAGCCAAACTTCAACACCCACTTAAGGCCACTACTCACGAAGGGCTCAAGGTCACATAAACTCAAGGGCAGTGTCTACATGATTAAAGAATCGTGTGTGGCAGAGGAGATCAGTTGGCTGAAGCTGTTGGTTTTGAGGCTCCTACACCAACCTTGTGGGCTGCTCCAGGATGGTCCTTCCAGCTAGGCTGAATCTCCTGGACCAAGCCCCTAGCCATGCATGTCATTCCCAGCTGCCCAGAGAACCAGCTGCTGCTTTCATCCACCACATCCTCCTCCACAGCTGGAGAACATATGGTGCAAGCTCAGGCAGAACTCCTGATATGGTATCCACCAAAATGAACCCAGTTTGTATGCAAAAAAACCTGCACTGCCAACCCATGGAGTGCGCAGAGAGTGAGCACAATTTGCTTCTAAACCACACGGCTGCTCCAAAATGAAACACCAGTGGAGTTAGAGCCTGTGATCTCCCAGCTCCCACTGGTTCTGGAGGGAAATATGGCTACCCCAGATGGAGCCTTAAGTGTTTCCATAAGCCCTTGGTTTAACAGCTCCAATCCTATCCCTCGGGGGGGATTTTACACACCTTTCACCTTTCATCCAGCTGTCTGTGTCTGTATGCAGCTCCTGGCAGGCACATCAGAGGGGCCTCGCCCAGCCTGCAGACAGCTCTCCTGCCCTGAACCTGGGATGGGCAGTGCTTCAGCCCACAGCCTTCTGGGGATGGCAGGCAAGTCTGAGCAGGAGGGATCTGCCTACCCGGGCACACCCCTCCCTGCAGGGCCACTGGGCAAACAGTCCTGAGATGGTTCTGGGTAGTGCCCACCTGCCGCCAGCTGGCTGGGTGCCACGGCCACCTCCACAGCCGTGCCTGTGGCCAGGGAGCATCGCCAGGGAGCACAGACAGCTCCAGGCAGCCAGCAGCAAACACCCATGGCACAGCAGCCAGCGTGGGCCAGGGGCTTCCCCTTGGACTGACTGACTGACTGACTGACTGACTGCTGCCAGCAAATTCTCCATTCATGTGGGAAATGCTGGTTTTAGTGGCTCTCTGCTACTGATAGGTGAGGTATCAGTAACAGCTGTCATCATCAACGAGGAAACACTGAGAGTAAAATGAACAACCAGGACAGCAGGGACACCAGCTGTGTGTGCTTGCTTCAGAACAAGAGCAGGTTCATCCCAGCATCAACGTCTGTCATTCCCAAGCAAAGGTCCTTGCACAGCTGGGACAGAAACCTCAGCAAAGTGGACAATAGCCACCTCCTCAAAGGCAAGATGTCCTTGTCTCAGAGGTCTTTCATACAATACTCATACAATACAGAGGTCTTTCTTCAACAGTACTCTTTTCAACCTTGTCACCTCTTCACAGGGAGGTAAAAGGCTGAGGAGGAGTGGAGTCTGACTACCTCAGAGCCATGAAATATCCATGGCTGAACTGAGTTCCAGACACCTTCAGTGCTGTGTGGTGCTGGGCTGACCTGGTGACTGTGCTCAGCGCTGCTACACTGCTGCCATCTGCTAAAATTCCTTCAAATACATGTGAAAACCCCTCTCAAAAAATAAGTGAAGGGAATACACACTCATTTTCAGGGACACTGCAATAATTCAACAACAGTTTCTTTGGCCCACCATATTTTTATATCTATATATCCATATGTGTGCATGTGTGTATACACAAATATATATACATATATATGGGTGTGCGTGCATTTAAACATACACATAAAGAAATATCTGTAAGACTTCTTGGGAAACAGAAGGATAAGGAGGCAGCAAAACATGAGGAGCCTAAAGCCAGTACACAAAATAATTGCTTCTCTGAGATCCTCCCTACATTTTTCCACAATAAAGTCAACACCACCGAGGGCAGAAGAACCAGCCCATAGCAGCAGTGAAACCTGCAACAGTGGAGAGGAGACAAACAATCACAGACAGGAGAGTAAAGTGCATAAGGCATGCAGCAAATTGGCTTGTACACACTGCCAACAGAGTCCTACCATGGTGTTTTTCGTGTTCCCAGGTATTGTGAAGAATCCCAGCTCAGCTCCTAGTGTGCCCCTCAGACACAGTGCAGAGACAGGGAGCCTGGCACGGGTGGGAAACAGGGAAACTTTATCTTGGGCTTCCAAAGAGTTACTGCACTCCCAGGCTGGACAAAATTGTTTCCAAGATCATACAGCTTGCTGTGGAGAAGGGGCCTCCTTTGTTGAAGGGACATTTCAGAGATGTGAGAGCAAGAGAACCACCATTTTCAGGGAAAAGAAGGATAGAAATGCTAATTATTTCCATGCTCCCCTCTTCCTCCATCTCCCTCAAGACCATCAGCTCCCCCTTAGCATCCCGTTCTCCCCAGCTCCACAAAGGTATTTCCAGAAGGTTATTCCTAGAGACAGCACAGTGTGTGTGCACTGAATGAAGGCTGCATTCCTCCTGGGGAGATAAGGAGGTGAGGGGAGGAATTCTTTCCCCTGCGTGTCTGTGCATGGCCCAGACCCAAAGAGCAGCAGTGTGTGACTGGCAGCTCCCCAGCAGATGACTCTGAAGTGTTTGAATGCAAGTCAAGGTGGCAGAAATGGGCAGGCAAAAGGTTTTCCTCCAACCAGCTCATTCAGACCTCCAGGGCACAGCCCCCTCTGAGGGCTCCCAGCCTGCCTGGGCACCTGGGTTTGAGAGCTAAAATATCTCACCTTGGGGTGCCCTGAGGAAAAAACCCCAACCTCAAGATGTAATGGGGTATGGGAATGTGGGCACAGGCCCACAGAAACGTGCACACACTTCCCTGGCTCCCAGTGATGGGAGCCTACCACACATCCCTGCTTCTAGGCAGGAGCAGGGATCAGCCATGCCTTGCTCACAGCACTCTGGACACTGGCTTTGGGACAAAGCCCCTCACTCAGATTCCTGAGGCAGCAGTGCCCGAGCAGGACGTGCAGTGTATTGGCTGCCAATGGATTGATACACATCCAGCTCCTGCCACCTGCCCTTCACCAGTCCTGCTGGTGCAGCTATCCTGGAAAAACTCCCCACCACAGCAAAATCCACCGGTGGCATCAACACATCACACAAGAAAAATCAGCTTTGTTTACCCAGTGCTTTTATAGTGGTATAACTGGAAGAGATTTTGCACTGAAGCTGAATAATTAAAATCAAACAAAGAAGCAAATCTTTGTCATCGATGCCCTGTGCTGTGCAGCTGTTGGCAGTGTGAGGTGTCTGATTTGAGGTGCTCTGCAAAGCAGGCACAAAGGACTGTTTAATTACTGCTGAAAAACTCCCAGCCCTGGGGGGAAGAATATGTGGATTTCACTGTTCTTTGGCTGGGGTAAGCAATCAAAAATACTGTAGGCAGCTGGAAATGGAGGCAGAAAAGCAGAAGAGAGCTCTGAGCATGAGGCTTCACTCACCTTTAGTCTGAGACTCATGTAAGTGGCCTTGGGCCTGGAGACCCTCCGAGCTGTGGGATTCACCTGTGCAGGAGTGTTTGGTGTCTAACAGCAGGGTGAGAGACAGGAATTTCCCCTGTTTGCACCACTGCTCAAAATACCTGTTACAAAACAAGAGCATAAGCATAGATTTAGATGAGAGTAGGAGCCCACCCAACATAGCATCCCATCTCTGATGGCCCAGGGAAAGAGTTAACAGGGTAAGCACAGAGCTGTCACTCCATAGCATGGCCTTATTTTGCTTTTTTTTTATGGTTTCCATTTTCAAATTGCCTAATTATAATGCCTGTATGTCAAAATCAGAATTAAGCAGGGCCAAAAAAATGGAGCTTGAGGAGAGCTGAATTTCAGAGAGCTGATGCTGAGGGTCTATTTTAAGTCCAGTCAGACTTAGGGCTGCCAATCAAAGGGTCACATTTGCCTTCAAAGGCTGCTGTGCTGTGAGGGATTTCCTGATGCTAAGCACCCTGGCTTAGCTGCCCATGGCAGAGACCAATCCAGCCGATGTATCAAATACCCGGCAGCTCAGTGCTCTTGTCTGGGGGATGCAGAAAAATATTTGCCCTAATCCCATTTTCCAAGGGCTGGTGTGGCCTCCCAGTGCAGGAGATGCTCTCCAGAAGGTCCCATCCCAGGGGCCCCTTGCTGGTCTCTCCAGCAGTGCCCCTGCACTGAGTGAGGACACCAGAGGTGGTGGGGACTGTGTGGTGCTTCCATGATCCTGCTCTCTCCAGGGGAGGGTTTGATCAGCCAGCACAAGGGGAAGGAGATGGGGGAGTCCCTTCATGGGTGACCCTGTGAAGGGACAAGCTCAGCCTGAGGCAGCTGCAGCACCCACAGAGCAGCCAGGGCAGGGATCTCCCCTACACTCCCATCTCCTCCCGCCACCTTGCCAAAGATTTTACAATTACTTTTATGACTTTCCCCAGGGGAATGAAAAGATTAGGGCATGAGTAACAAAACCAGAGGCATGTGGAGTCTGGCCATGGCACAGGGACCAGCCCAGGCTCCCACCTGCACAAGGGGGGCTGCTTTGATGCCTGCAGCACACAGGAACTCCCTTTTGGATTACTGGAGAACATTTCCTCCTCATGCTCCCACCGTGATACCCTATTGTAAACCTGACCCCAGACATGAGCACATCTCAGCTTGTCTGCCCAGGGATTGCCAGCTTTTCTCAGCTCACAGTGCACTGAGTAGCAGTGGCTATTCACAGGGAGGAAAGAGGTTTTCGGAGTTGAGTTTTGGCACCCCACACCTTCCCCAGTCAAGGGGAATTCTGGATTCTGGTCTGGTTCCAAAGTCTGCACAACCAACCCCTTTAGCAGAGCCACGATTGCCCAGCTGCCTACAACAGCATAGTCTGAGGGTGAAATCCACATTTCTGGGTGGTATCAAATCCATGTCAGAGGAGCAGACAGTTGCAGAGGAGGAGGTGAAGTGTCTCTGGAGGAGACACAGCACAGGCAGGCCGGGGAGCAAAAACTCCACATTGGTCTCCTGGAAACGCCTCATTTCACATGGAAATTTGGCATGGATGACCACCAAACCTGCTTTGAGGGGCCAAAAATAATACATGTACATCACACCTATGAGAAAACAGGCACAGGAATGAACTGCCATCGACAAAGTCTTCCCTGTGCAGGTTGTGCTCCACTTGGGAACAACCTGCTCTGAGTGACTCCACATTCCAGCCTCAGAAACCAGAAACACCTGCCGAGGTTCTGAGCACAGGCAGCCCTTTCCAGGCTGGGATTGGAGAGCTGAAGCAGCCTGCAAACGCTGTGGTGCAGCTCCCTGTGCCTGCAGAGATGGCTCAGGGTGGGCAGCACCTCCCTGCTGGTATCTGGAACCAGAGTGCAGCCAGGGGCTCACCCACTGCCATGGCTGCTGGGCAGAGCATTCCAGGGTGCTGTGACAATCCATGTTTTGGGAACACAATACCCACAGGAACACTCTGGGATCTGTCCCAGCTGGTGAAACAGGGCAGCTCCTGTGATTACACTCGACACAGGAGTGAGAGGATGCAGCCAGCACCTGTCCTCTGTTTGTACAGCACCACAATTCAACAGCTGCTGCGTGCCCCCAGCACCCCAGACCTGCTGGAAGGTAAATGTACTGGTATAGGATAGCCCCAAATCCTCAGCAGCCAGGGCATGCCCTCAGTGGCATTGCTGGGCTCTGGAAAGGACAGGCACAGGGATTTGAAACAGGTTCCCGAGGATGGAGCTACCAAAACACTTGTGTTATGGAATAAGGACTTTACAATTTAAAATTGGTAAGTGGTGTGTTTTATTTTTAGCTGGGACACACGGGGGATATTTCTACTATACATGTGTATCTGGTTAGGACAGGTTCTGTTTAAATACACAAAGATTTCACAAACTTACACTTCTTTGCTCACCTATTCTCTTGCTTTCTCCATCTCTTTGTGATTCATATTATAATTAATCTTTTGTAGGGGTCTTCTGATGAAGTAAAGACTTTTTTTTAGATGTCTGCTGTTTGACTTTGTTTCTGGGTAGGTGCAGTGAAGGTTTAGCTAATTCTCAGGTTAGCTTCTCTCAGCTAAAACTCTGGTCTTTGCTGGTTTCTCAATCTACAGATTCTCTTTTATTGATTCTTCGCAACATTTAAGTTTTTCTTTACTGATTTTTCATCATATACTACTTATTTTTATGGTCTTTACTTAGCAACTAAATTTTTTGTGTGCTTTGCTACAAGTTGTTTTTACTAAACAAGCTGCGTTCTTATATGTTTTATTATAAGTTGTTTCCCTACTTTTACAAAATTACTTAAAAAGCTATGTATTTCTCTCTTCTCTTTTACTTACTTAAGTACGTTATATGCTTCTAAAATTTTGAATTATTAGATGTGCTTCTGATATCACACTGATGCCCACAGGTATTTTCTTCTCTGAAAGCTGCATCTCTTCCTTCTTTCCTTCAAGAAAGTGTGTTACTGCAAAAGCCTAGTGAAACTGAAATCACACTTGAATGAGCCCTAGGAAACAAAACCACAACTTAGAAACAAATACTGGTTGCAAGAGCAGTGGAAGCCTCTAGCAGGCAGAGCAAAGCCAAATCCCAGCCCAGGTGAGCTGCTCTGGGGCAGTGTGGGCACACACAGCCCTGGCTGGTGCCTGGACAGAGCAGGAGCTGCTGTGGCTGTATGCAGATGTTATTGCAGTGTCTGATCTGGAGAAATGACACACAGTAATTCAATGATCAGTTCCCCCCCATCCTCCTTTGCACCCTGCATCAGGTGTGAGAGGCAACCTTGCCAAGCACCAGACCCTTCCCTGGTTTCAGATGATCAAGGGACCAGCAGCACAGTTGTATTTACAGAAAATGAGCAATGGAGAGAAATGGCCCAGGTTTCCTCAGAGCAGATGGATTCTGCCAAGTTACAGCACACAGCACTTAATCCATGCAAAGCCCTGCTAAATTTAGCAAACTAGACTCAGACCAGGTAAAATTGCCAAAATACAGCCCTCTGGGAGATGTGACAGAAATCTGCCCAGATTTCCATAGAACAACAGCTAATTTAAAGCCAGAACTCGTGCACAAAGATACCAAGAAGATCTGCTGATTTCAGTGTGTACCCTCAGTGCAGTTTCAGGACTCATATTTTACCAAGATTAACCGAAAGAAAAAAACACAACAAAGGGGTTCCATGAAGGGTGAAACCATCAGGCATCCATGATGGTGTGGGGTTCTCTGCTGTTGGAACCCTGATGTTGGTAGCAGAGCCAGGACCTGAGCACAGCAAAGCACCAAATGCTCCCACTTTGAAGCCAGGCTAAGAAAGCAGCTCATCTGTTGGCTTTTATTGTGCTGCTATTACTTGTGTGGTGAATTCCAGGTGGGGAATGTAACAGCAGACAGGCCAGGAGTGCCTGGCTGGTGGTAAAGTTCAGGTGCAATGTGTAGCCCCTAATGAAGAACTCTGTGGAAATCCATCCTGGGGTCACTGCTGAGTCACAGGGTTTGGGTGGTGCAAACACAAGGGGGAACAACTGGCAGCATTTTTCACCTTTGGGGAGAAGAGGGATTTTTAGCCCAGATCTGGAGATGGTAAAAATTTATTAAAACCAGCCAAGTTTATTCCTGTTAGCAGCTGGCTTGGCTGTTGAAATCCTTGTATGGGGTGTTGGTTGCAAGTAGGAGGAGTTGTGCAGCATTGCCTTCCAGATGGAACTCAGCAACCCGGTCTCTCCATACCCATCCCCTCTCCACCTCGCCCTGCAGGCTGGAAGGAAGAAGTAACCAGGGAAGGGGATGTACACAAAGGAATGTTGTGGAAGGAAAAGTACAGGAGCAGTGTACTTTGGTGGGTAGGGCACAGAAGGGCTGGGTCATTCCTACATCTGCCAGCTGTCTGCTGTGTGACTTTAGGGGAAGCCATGTCATTTCTCCACCTAACTCTTCTAGTCTGCACAAGTATTTAGATGCAGTGTTTGCAAACTAAAGAACAAAAGTCCTATACATAACAGGCCTACTCAAGCCCAAGTAACCTGTGTGTACTGTGTTCAGAAAATACACTGTTTTCTTTTGCCTCAGCTGTCACACACATGTAAAGCCCAAAGGTGTGCATTGGTCTGTCAGTCCTAGTAATGCTACACAACTGCAGTGTACAGTGCAGCAGAGAACAGCACCCAGATAGGATGGAGAGCCTAAAACTCCCCCACACTACACCAACAGCAGGTGATCAGGAGCAATCACGCAGGTTGTACAATTTGGGTCTGCTGGTACATCTCTATCACGCAGTGACCTTAGGGGCAGGCACCCCTGGAGGTTTTTCAACAGCAGAGGCAGGCCCTGGCACAACAAATCAATCACCAGCTCAGATTTGGCACTGTGGTGAGATGGCAGCTGGGACACTCCTGGGCAGGTGTACACATCTGAAGCAGTGAATACAGGAAAGACACTCAGACCCCACCCTTCCTAAGACAGACTGCGCATTGCCTGGGTCTCTTAGGGCACTGATCCACCCCAACCAACACTACCTGCACTGCCATACCCTCAATTGAGCTGGGAATGTGCCCCTGCTTTGCTGGATGAAGGCTGGGTAAAGCAGCAGTGGGTGCAGGGGGTGCCTGAAGGCAGCCAGGAGCGAGTGTACCCTCAAGCAGCTCAGCCAAAACTGATCAATAGACACTAAGTGGGAGGGCCCCATGGAGAGCCAGGGTACACAGAAAGCTGCTGAAAGGAATGGAATGGGCGAGTGAGCAGCTTTCCCCAAGATGTGGTGTGAATCAGCCCAAAGCAGCCCCAGCCAGATGCACCATCTGCTCAGAGCATTCCACAAGGACATCGCGGTCGATGGTGTCAGAACCAGCAGACAGATCAAGGGGTGTTAATGCAGAACATATCCCTGAGCCAGCTGGCAGGGAGAGATCATGGCAGACCTTCCAAAGGGCTGTCTAAGGACCGTGCCTCCTGCTTGAGCCAGACTGGAATTTATCAGTGGCATCATATATGCAGAGGTGTGGCTGCCATGAGAATGCAATGGCACTCCAGAGGGGAAGGAATGACAGGATGGACAGACAGCAGCTGACAAGTCACCCAACAAAAGAGATGGCTGCTGTGAGACAGGAGATGGGCCATCCCATTTCACTGCTCTAACAAAGCAATCAAGCTGTACAGAAGCCCTGGCAGAGGATATGGTTTCACAAGGATCATTGCTACACTTGCAAGCAGAAGGCCACTCAGTCAGATGATAAGCGTAGCAATGAATTCACATCACATTTCTGAAAGTTCACCTACTTGGACTGATCTCCAGGGAGTTCCCACGAGATGTAGGACATGGCCAATACAAACACATGGCTTATGAGTAGCTCAGGGTCCAGGGGTGCTGTCCTGTCTCTGGAAGGTGCAGGTTACCTCTGCTTTTCTTTTCTGGAGTTTCCTCTTTGCACCTCAGCTCCTCTGCATGCTCCACACACCAGAGTGGTTGTCTGAGGTAAAGGGAGAAACAGAGGGAGCTGTATTACAAAGTTCCTGAAGGATTTAGAAAGCAGAGAGGCACTAATGGGGAAGGTGAGAATTATATCTCTTTTCTTTATAGGATGGTCATATCAGCAACAACATGAACAGTGCCTGAAACAGGCAGCTCATGACATGTTTGCTGTATCTTGGGAGTAACACGAGTCAGTGCAAGAAAAACAAACAAGCAAACAAACAAGCAAGGGCTGGAGGCCAACCAAGGGCTAATTAGCACTGAACAGCATTTGCCAGAAGAGCCCCTGCTGAGCTACAGCTCCTGCTGGCAAAGGGAGCCGTCAGTGTGTCCAGACAGATCACATCCCACAGCAGCTCCCAGCAGCACAGGGCCAAGAGGGCTCTCCTGGACACCCCGCAGGGCCAGGTGCCCTTTCCTCTTCACTCCACTAAGACAGCACTATGTTGTGAAAACACCTAGGCTGGAGAAATGCAGCTCACTGGAGGACAAACTTCTTGTGGCAACCTAGATTTTAAGGAAGAAATGTGGAAATTTTTCAGGTGCTTCTAGAAAAGTTGGAGTGTCATGAACTCTGCAGCAGAGCCAGGGGACACCAAGGGGGCTCAGTGCCACCAAGTGCAGCCTTGCAGAAGGGCTCAGCTGCACAACATCTTCATGCTTGGCTTGTTCAGCTGATCTCACTCATGTACAGAAACAAGGCAGGCACTGGGAATGCAGTGTATTTACTATGTTTGAGCTGTGTTTTAAAAACCTGATTCCAACAGCATTAAAATTAAATAACTTGGCAGAGAGCCTGTAAAAGAGACTGTATTTCAAGACTTACCAAGATGGTTCATACAATTATGCTGACAGTAAAATGCTGAACTTAATTATGACTTCAGCAACAATGGCATATTTGTGATGATTAAGTTCAAGATCTGCAGATAACAGGACACGGATAAACTGCTGGGTTCCCTGGGCTCCCTTTCTTACTCTCTTCCCCTCCTCTGCCATGAGGAAAAAATCCTGCCACAAGCCTCAGTCAACCCTCTCCCAGTAATGTTCAACTTCTCCAGATAAATTTAACAAAGGAACAAGGAAGAAAAAAACTATGAGGAAATGAAGTTCATGTAAATTCTGTCAACATGGGCATCTGGGCTGAAGTGAGAGGTCCTGCAAGGGGGGTTTTCCTTTTGCTGCGATGCAAAGGATGGGCACATCCTTTTGGGATGAGAGAGGATCCAACCAGACAACACAAAGCCACAGGGAATCAAGCTTCACCACTCCCACAGAAGCTCCCTAGGAGGCAACTGCAGGAGGAGATTTTCTCCTGGAGACTCACATCACATCACAAAATATATTAAAGATAGTTTCATGTCATCCCTCCTCTCTTTCACTGGCTACTTGTGTCACACAAATGCTAAGGACAGTATTGTTACTGCCCCATGGTTTTCTGCACTCACTGCACCAGGCCTGCTCCTACCCAGAAAACCTTCCCTTGCTTCTATTCCAGATTTCTGAGTGGGTTCAGACAAAATTTCAGCCACCTTGGCCTGCTAGAATAGCTCCCTTCCCTCACACCCACCTCCTGGTCAGGGGGCAAAAGTGACTCCTTTCCACATCTATTCTCCTTCCTGGCCCAACAATCTTCATATTGAGATCATACTGCCCTGGGAAACTGGAGCAGACAGCCTCCATCTAGATCTGGGTTACTATGTCAAATGAAAATCACCAGGTATTTTGATCCAGAAATTCTTGAAAATTCTGACTGTGCTGGCAGTCTCACCAGAGTGAGCAGAGTGACTGAAAAGCCTTTTGGAAGGGACCTGTGGAGTCTCTATTCCAAAGCTCCTTGAAGCACAGTCATTGCCAACAGCAGGTCAGGGTGTCTGTAGCTTTATCTGACTGAGCCTCAGAAGCCTCCCAAGAGGGAGATTCCCTGACCTCTCTGGGCAGCCTGTGCCAGTGCTGCACCAACCCTGGGGCAGAGAGGGCTTCCCAATACCTGATGTGAACCTTGCAAGCTGCATTGTGTCACCCCTTGGTTTGTGAGCTGGGAAGGAAGAGCCTGACTCCACAGACCTTGTAACTGCACTTCAGCAGCTGTGGGATGTTGTCAGATCCCCCTCAGCCTCCTCCTGGCCAGCTCCCTTTCCCCAGGTGCTGACCATGTTGGTAGTTCCCTGCTGGACCCCTTTCTCCTCCCCTCACCGCCCTTCTCACCCTGGGGTCCCAGAACTGGATGTTCCTGCAGTTGTCATTGCACAGATCCAGAGTCCTGCCCACAGCCCAGCACTCAGCATTTCTGGAGCTGTGGAGTAGCCTGATGCTGGGCAGTCCAACATGGATAAATCTATCCAGCAGGACCATGGAAGAGGTGTTGCAGTGAACTGAGCAGTCCAGGGTGAAAACAGAGCTTTCAATAATTCCTGTCAGAGAGCAGTAGTGAGCTGCTCAGTGTAAAACATGTGGGTCCAGGGTGCCAGCCCTGCTCAGGCTGCTGCACAGGGATGGCCATCTGCTAAAATACTGAATGAAGTTTGTCCTCACAGGGACTCACCATGGGGCTCATCTTGCCTTGGGGGCCTCAGGTACTGTCTCTGTCTGGAGAAGGAGCAGGAAACTCTGATTTGGAAGCTTTCAAGATCACTTCCTCCTCCAGATGAATTCTGTGCAAATAACATTATTGACACAACAAAGAGGCAGATCACACTCGAGTAAATCATTCAGTTGCCCTCCCCACACGGGCCTGAACTCAAACATTGTAAAGCCTTTTCCTGGGACCCAACACAAACAGAATAAAAGCAGCCTTGTAGCCAGGACACGAAACCAGAGTTCCCCTTTCTTAACCCCTAACCCAGAGTCCACACTCCCCTTCACTCCTTGCTTTCACAATCCCAGGAAGTGGGTTTGTCTGGCCTAAAAGGAGAAATTGAAAGCAAGTCCCCTGCTTGATGCCAGACAGGGCTTGCCAAGAGACCCCAACAGCAAGGGCAGCCCCTGTCCTGCAGGAAGCAGTGCTGCCCACGAGCCCTGTGCATGCCCACCCTCACAAGATGGGTCTAGATCCAGGGTGGATGAGTGCCTGTCTGAAGCCTTAAATCAGCCCCAGGGGTTAGGAGAGTTTCATACACACTCACACAAGGTCTCCTGACAATTTCCCAATGGCTTCTTGCTAAGAAGGATTTCCTAGATCTCCCTTTCAAGAGACTTAGCTCTCAGACACCATGTTTAGGTGGTTGGTGTTTAGGTTCCTTCTCAGAGCTCAACTCTTTCTCCTTTTAACTCTTTCATAAAAAGCAATAAGAAATAAATGAATACATAAAAATCAAAAGAGTCATCATAATATAGGAACTTTACCTAGAAGAGAAATTCCTAGAGAACAGGAAGGACTCTAGGAGAGATGACTGGGTCAGCATAGCTGTGGGGAGATGCTGAAGGAAACCACATGCAGCAGCATTTGCAGGACCTGCTAAACACAACTCACATGAGAGCCAAGAGAAAAAACTCATGACAGCCTCTTCTGCCTGCACTTTGGACTACATTTATCGCTGGAGAGTTTCCCCAGAAAGCTTTCCCCACATGCCTTTGGCAATATAGAGAACACTAAGGAATATATGAGTGTCAGATGATTGAGGAAAAGCCGCAGAAGAGCAGAACTAGAACCTCCCTGCATCTGTCTGACCCAGCTCCAGAGGGTGCAGAGCTGTTTGGGAGAGATGGGAGGAAGAAAGGTGAGAACCCAAAGACATTCGGGGTGCTGTAGGATGCTACCAGGGAGAAATACCCTCAGAAGTCATCCACCACTACCACATGTCATCCCCTGCCCTCCTGGGCTGATTGCTCCTCACCAGAGGAGGGCAGGCAGTGGGGCAGGCATACATCCCACTCCAACAGAAGGGCTCCCTCTGGGGCAGTGCCACACCAGGAACAAAGGTGTTGTCTCCTTGCTCCATGAGGAGCAGCACCAGTGTCTGTGGGGACACTCCCAGAGGATGCTGTGACCTGTTGATGTTCCTGGCAGGAGCACAAGGAGCCCTGCACTGGCCCAGACCAGCCCTGCTGTTCTGCTGCCCGAGGGGCTGGGCTGGACCTGGTCCCACCTGCAGCCCCCAGGTCCCTGCCATGCCCAGGGACAAGCCAGTCCTCCACTGTGGGTGAGGTGAGACTGCAGGAGGCAGCTCAGGCTCAGCCCTGCCTGCCCAGCCTGGGCTGGCTGAATTTCAAGCACTGGCAGGTAGGGGCTTGCAGTGTTGCCCTTGCTTTCCATAATTAGAGTGCCCCGAGGATCTGTTTACACTGACATCTAGGGTCAAGCCTGAGGGCTGACTCCACCCAGCTTAAGCCTGCCTCAGAGCGTGTGCTTGAAACCATCTGTTCTGTCCTTCCTGATCCTCCAGGTGAGCTCTTCAAGGAATCAGTGCTGTTTCTGCCGGGTTTGTCTCTAATTACAGGTGTCACGGACAGGAAGTGAGCTCTGCTCCAGACCAGGCAGCTGTGGGTTTGGTGTTGTGGGTTTGGTGTTGGCTCAACTGCTTGAGCTGACGTTTTGTAGGGAATGGTTTGATACCAGACACTCAGCACAGAGGTGTGGGAATGACAAGTTGATTCCTTCCCTGATCATGAAGTCTGTCCAGAAAGCCTCGAAGAGCAAAGCTCATGTGCCAGAGCAGATGGCCAGCAGGACAGGAGCTGGAGGAGCCAGAGGAGATGGCCAGCAGGACAGGAGCTGGAGGAGCCAGAGGGGATGGCCAGCAGGGCAGGGGCTGGAGGAGCCACAGTGGATGGCCAGCAGGACAGGAGCTGAAGGAGCCAGAGGAGATGGCCAGCAGGACAGAGGCTGGAAGAGCCACAGTGGATGGCCAGCAGGACAGGAGCTGAAGGAGCCAGAGGAGATGGCCAGGAGGACAGGATCTGCAATAGTGGGTGGCCAGCAGGACAGGAGATGGAGGAGCCAGAGGGGATGGCCAGCAGGGCAGGAGCTGGAGGTGTCTCTGAGGGCAAGCCTCAGTGATTTCCCTTTACACCTGACACAATATTCTTAACAAAGTTTGTACTGCATACCCCTGTAGCCAGGGGCATTTTACAGACTACCTGGAGCAAGGGCCACCTTCTGCTCCTCCTCCAGTCTTGTGACACTTGGGAAGCCGCTGGTCACAAGCCCAGAGCTCTTGGTCCCCAACACCCAGCTGAGGACACAGCTGTCGAATGAGCTTGCTGAGGGATCCAGGCAGCTCAGCTGCTCTGGGGACAAGCCCCCCCCCAGCTCTCACACAGCTCTGGCAGACCACACAGCACCCCTCTGAAAGGGCTGCAGGGAAGGAAGCAAAGAACAGCCCAGGCAGAGTTGCCCACATTTTCAGTTTGTTTGTTGTTTTTCAGACCTGCCCTCTAATTACAGTTTTAGGCCATGTATCATTGGGATTTTGATTTGCCCCAGCAATGTGCACCAGGCTCAAGTGGATCTAGTCCCACCACTCTGCTCAGAACCCCCTGTTTGTGCACATGGGCAAACTTGGTGTTTGCTTTTCTATTAATTGCAAGGGCACAGAAGCTACGGCTGTGCTAAGAAAATTTTACTGGAGTTTACAGAACATCAAGTAATCCCCAGAAGGCAATAAAATGTCTTCACCCCCAAAACTAGCCATTTCAAAGTCCAGTTAAACTGGATCCTGAATTCATGGAGTAAATGAACCCCTTCCCAACATGCCTCATTAAACCAGGTGTGCTGCAGGGATAGTGCTGCCCTTTCTCCAGACTTTAAAAACAAACAAACCAAAATAAAGCACTTTCAATTCTCCATGAAAAATAACATGATTTAATATGAACCAGCATTTTTTCTCTTTTAAGTCACCCTGCATAGGATAAATACAAGCCTACATGGTGTTCCTGACTTTCCATGATTCCACTGTTCTTTCCTGAGTTTTTTGCTTCTGTGATTTGTGATTAGCCAGGTGAGCTGGCTGCAATGCCCTGTGCCTGCTGACACGGGCAGAATTGTAGGAGCAGCCCCCATTTCTTAGAGATTTTGGAGGCACAGCACCTTCAGGCCAGCCCTCAGAAGGTCCCTTCCATCATCACCCCACGACAGCTGAGAGGTGAGTGGAAGCACTGAGCACCCCTGCCAAAAGCCAGCACGTGGAGAGCAGCAGGAAGACATTTGGCATTTTGCTGCAAACACCTGTGTCCCACTAAAAAGAGACGTGAAGAAAAACGATGATTCAAGCAGAGGAATTGTGTTGTCCTCTGCCAGCTGCAATCCTGCATCATGTTTGTGAGACCTTGTAGAGTTCATGTTTTTCTGTGATCAAGCTCCAGAGCAGTTTCTTAATCCAAGTATTCAAAAGCATTATGCTGCTCTTAGATTGTGCTAAGCTCTTCCAGAAAGGACAAATACCTGTGGAGAGGAGGCAATGGCAGCACTCACCTACTCCTTCAAAGCTGCCTGCTAAGTTTCCTTCACACAACCACCCATCAATGCCTTCCAGCACCACTTTACCCACGGCTCCTCACCAGAACGGATGCAAGGAGCTCTTGCAGAGGCTAAGAGGACTCAACCATGACCATAAATTAAGTGTGCACTATGCCAAACAGATGAGCTGTGTCGGGCAGCAAGGCTAAAATCCACTCTAAACTTAGAGTGGTTAAAAAACACCCTCTTCCATAGTACACAGCAGGCCAAGCCCTCACATTTAAAAGGACTTTGGGTTACAGAGTGTCACCTCCTTAAAGAAATACCAGCTTAGAGCTGGAGTATGGCACAGTTAGGACAAGACCCACAAATATCTGTTGCTGTGGCCATGCCCCAGGTTGTTCATGGATACCTCCAGAAAACACATCTGTCCAATCTGAGGCATCCCCTGCAGCTGGATCAAACCCAGTATTTGTGCAAAACGCAAAATAGGGTGCCAAGACTCTCAGTTGGTCTCTGCTTCTAAAATATTTGGACTTAGAAAAGACCAGTGTTTCTCAAAATTGACCATAAAATATATTCTGTCATTGCTAAAAAGGGTCTCACAGACTTCCCCTAGGGAACAGGACTTTCCCCCTCCTACAGATATGCAATTTGTAACCTGAATGCAAACCTCTGAGGGACAGTGAAAGGAGGCATTTTCCTTCCAGAGCATTTCACAAAACACACAGGAGCGAAGTTCAGAGCCTGATTATGTACATGTTAATCTGATAAAAATAAAACCTGTGTCCTGTCAACAAACATGGAGTGGCACAGCCAGAGGTACAGGCTGGGAGTTACCCTGGGCACGCACTGCATGTCAGAAGCAATACTCTCTGAAGGGCACACACTTTAAAAGCTTTCAGCCCTAGTCAGGATTGTGTTTAAGGGCTTCAGCGCCTTCTCTGAAGCAAATGTACTTTAATGAGGATGCCTGTAAGGCATTTAGGAACTAATATCTGGCAGAGGAGGACTAGTGATACACACAGCCCTGTTACAAACATAGTATAAAGCCTATGATGAAGACAGCCCCATGATAAAGATAACTTTTAATTAGCAAAAATATTCGAGAAATCAAACACAAGAGGCTTCCCTGGAAACATGATGCTTCCTGAAGCATCACAGGCAGACTCTGGGTTTTTTTTATCCAACTGAAAAAAAAATCCACTCTGTACTTGCTTCAGGCAATTATTCTCATCTCCCTGAAATACCTTCCACAAACTTAATGTGCCCAAGTGATGCTTTCTATAACGTCAGAGGCACAGTGGGATCCTGCCACAGTCACCCGTGACAGACCACAGCTAAAAGGCAGGGCCTGAAGCAGCTTGCAGAGCTTTGTGAGTTTGGGTTCTCTTTGTAGGAGCCCAACAGTTTGACAAGGTAAGAAACGTGGCACAGAGGGTTTTGCTGGGGCAGTCCCCCCCAGTGCACAGCACCCATCCATCCCTCACCATGGGGGAGGCTCTGTTCTCCTCTCTGCTTACTCAGCACTGCCCCTCACCATTTTTTCCATTTGAAAATCACCACCTCTTGAAATGGCAGAAAGTCAAAGTACCTTTGACTGAAGGCTGGGCCCATCTTCTCGGGCAAAGGGGACCCCCAGCTTCCAGAGGCAGCAAACACAGTCTTGGGGCTCTTGTGTGAATGGACATAAGACCCCTTTGATTACTACTCATTAGTGTTTTGGCTGGCATGAACTGTTCCTCTGTGTCCCAGCTGATGAACACTAGCACTGCTGCCAAGTCTGCTGATAAATAAATAAGGATAGGAAAAGCCTTATGGTTTTTGAAAAGGGCAGCAGGAACTCAGTGCTCAAGGCAGCAAACACAATTTGCAGTAACAAACAGACTGGAGTCCAAGAGCAGCTCAGTGGTGATACTCAATCCTATTTTCCTCTTAAACATCAGCTATTAACAGCAGAGAAATCGATGGCACTGAAGGCAGCTAGGATCAGGCTGATGGGGAATGCTGCAGACTTCTCCCAACAGCCTTCCCCATTTGCTTCATTTATCACCCACAGCCTCAGCTCTTCCAGCTCCAGCCTCACTCCTCTCCTCCTCAGCTCTGCTAGCAGGACTAATTTTCATCAGTGACAAGGCAAGAGACTAATTACCGTACACATTTCATTTGTGAAGGGACCCCAGGGAGAGGAGGAGGGGGAAGAAAGCTTTTTGCTTGCTCTGCCACCTAAACAGTTTGTATTTGCAAGTGTAGAAATAAGTCTGATGACAGTGAACTGATGCCCAAGGAGCAGCTCACCCATTAACCTCACATCCACAGCTCACCCACCACCATTTATATGCACCATTAATATTTATAAGGATGACGTGTCTTTTTGACAGGAACTTGTGCCTCCAGCGACAACAGATGTTACACTGTTTGTGAAAGAAACTACTCAAGCATTTCCAATGGACCTTGTGCATGCTCATCATGTCTTTATCCCGTGCCCTGATTGTATTATCCACACAGAGCCAGGGTCACCTCCTAACTCCAGTCCAAGAGCATGGATGGCAGCGCACTTGCCTGTAGAGGACTCAAAAATGTTTTGAGTTTCATTATGTCTCTGTGAATGTTCTTCTGGGAGCCAGAGACATTCCAAATGCACTTTCCAACTCAAACAGAAGCATGTCAGGCCATGACATATCAGAAATGAGGATTTGCCATTTACCTGGGCCTCCAAAACACAGGGCACATAGCTGAGGCTGCAGGATGGCCTCCCACAGTTGCCTTTGTCACTGTCACCACAGCTGCATTAGTGCTCATGCATCGTCTAGGAAGAATTAAGCCTGTTTTATAGGCTGTGTTATACTGCTCTACACATGGGCTTGCAGGAGAGCACATGCAGCAAGGCCCAGATGCCATTATGCCACTATGCTGTTCCTTGGCTAAACTGCAATGTGTAGCTTGTGTAGGAGCCTGTCTCTGGCAGGACAGAGCTCTCTGCTCTAGCAAAGCTTAATCTCCCATGCCTGATGCAGGAGGAAGCAGTGCCTGTACATCTCCCCATCAGCAGGGAGCAGGATGGGCTTCACCTGGATAAAATACAGGTAAGTTGATGAGTTTAGTGAAATCTTCAGGAACCACCATGCATGGACAAGCACCAAGGTATTGGACAAGGTATCTAAGGAATGTTTTCTTTTACTAGATTGCAGTTGACATTTCCATTAAAATGCATGAGGTTACCATGATTCGCTTCACCTGATGTGATGGAACTTGTTTAAAGTAGCACAAAAATGTCACATAGTCCCTGTGGGCTAGAGGAGATAGCCTGCAGTGCCTTCCTCCTCCAGAACGGCAGCTCTAGTGATGCCCTGATATTTATGGCACATACATTTTTAATGCCCAGCACAAACAGCTCCAGCATTTGTCAACTCATTTGACCTGCAGCTTTTCAAAGAAAATACAAAAAGACATGCTGCAGAACATGGGGCAGCACTGTGTACAATGCTTTTCCATCAGCATCTGCCCAGTCAGAACAGAAACAGGATGTTATAGATATGGCCAGTTCTCTCTGGCCCTTCTTAGCCAAAATTTGCTGCTCAAATCTCCTCATGCATCCAGAAGTGCTCACCTTGTGCCTCCATCTCTTCAGTGCTCAAAATCTCAGATCAAGACTTGTGAGAGATCACTGCTGTTCAGCAGCCACCAGAGTTTCATCACCCAAGTCCTGGCACATCTGAGCCTCGACTGGGGTGAATTCAGGAGCTTCTTCACTCCTCATTTCCCTACATTAGCAATGCAGCACCTCTAACCCAGGTTAGTTCTGAAACACAACTGGTACAAACACCTGTAGTAAAGAGGCCTGGCAGGCTTGGGGACTGCACACGACTTACACCAGTGTTAACCCCACTGTTTGAGCAGTGAGTACATGAATATTTGTGTGGTTTGGTTTTACCCCCAGCCAGCAACCGGCTCACCCACTTCCCCCCACCCCCATCCTAGGAAAAGCTGAGCTTTCTCTTTTAGAGAAAACAAGCTCACAAATGCTTGGAGTTCATCTTTTACCAGCAGCTACACACACTGTGCATTACTGCACGTTTCCCAAACATGTGTGTGTGCATTTGTGTGTTTTTATACGCCTCTGACAACCTTAGGTGCCTAGTTCTGGTTCAGAACAAAGATGGTTCCTTCAAAGTTGTGACACCTCATTACTTCGCTGCAGTTTGGTTTTCAGTCATGGTTTTTCAGTCATGGTTTTCCCCTGCCACTAAGGTAGGCTAAGTATGCATAAATCAGGCACAGAATGGTCACTTGTTGTCTCTACAACTGTACCTGGCCTGGTCCACACAGCATTTCTGCTTAGCCAGCATTAATTATATCATCGGAAAGAGTGAGCTGCTTTCCACATTGTGTTACACAGAGAATTCGGTGCATCAGAAGCAGAAGGACAGATTTACACATCCAGCCCCCAGTACATCCCACTCTGCTCCTGCCTGGTGCACGGAAACTTGTCACCACCTGAACAGACTCTCTGACAAAACCCAAGCACTGATGCTTTAACATAAGAGGAAAAAATACACCAGAAACATCTTTCTGCAAATAACACCTCCTGTCTATTGTGATACAAAACCGAGAGTGGCCTAAGCTTAGGTCTCCAGCCAGGGTATCCCAGGTTTTACCCTTATGCACTCTGTGATGGCCCTGGGAAGGCAGTGCCGAACTTCTCCATCCCAGCTTGCTGTCCTGCCGCACATGGATTAGCACAGTGCAGGCACGGAGGTTTACACGGCGCTTTGAAGATGAAAAGCAGTGTTAAGCAACAGTGGGACTGCCGAAGGAAGAGCCACGCCGGCCTTTCCCGGAGCACGTGCCGGTACCCGCTGGGCCACACGGGACTCGCCAGGCACCGATCCAGGCGCGGATCCATAAAAATTGATGGAACAGGGCATCCCGCGGCCCTGGGCGGCTCCGGCTCACCCCAGAACTCTCCGCAAGGAAAGCCTCAGCGCCACCACACCAAAGGGCTTTCCGCGGCGAGACAAACCGGGGGGAAGCTGGAGCAGGAGGGGAGCTATGCCGGACACGTACAGGGAGGCAAGCGCGCGGCTCCCAGCGCCGATTCCAGCGGGGGACGCGTCTCCCGTTTCCTCGGGCGGTAAAAATATGACATGCATTAGCGAGGAGAATAAAAGCAGGGAAACAAAGGAGCGGGAGCGAACACCTGTCGCTCTCCTCATGGACGAGCCCTAATGCTTTTATTTGCCTCAGTCTGCTGGGGGAACTGCAGCTGCCAACTGTCATCAGCATCAAGTTACCCGCACAAAGCTGCCCGGCTCTTGCAGCCAGGCGGGCGGACGGCACCGGGCGCTCCGGGCACAGCTGCCCGTGGCCACCGGGCAGGCGAGCAGCCCCCGGGGCCGGGGATGCGCTGCAGCCGCGGTGCCGCGCACAGCCCCGCGACACGGGCACACCGAGCGCGTCCTGCCGGGCTGGCACCGCACCCCGGCCCGAGGGCCGCCCCGTCCGCCGGCACGGGGGCAGGACAAGACCGCCTCCGTGGCCAGCTGTGCCTGCTTAGCCCCACGGCTTCCCGGTCACGGCTCACACCGGCTCTTTCACGCCCAGGTCGGTGCTGAAAGCCACCGCCCGGCTTTCCCCGCCGGCAGCTGGCCGGCCCCACCG
>VWZS01007625.1:589660-651418 GCA_013397075.1 Rhabdornis inornatus | reverse complement strand
GCCCGGCGCGGCCCGCTCCTCACCCGTGCCCCTCTCTGTC
The DNA here is from genome assembly GCA_013397075.1 of Rhabdornis inornatus. Taxonomy (NCBI): domain Eukaryota; kingdom Metazoa; phylum Chordata; class Aves; order Passeriformes; family Rhabdornithidae; genus Rhabdornis; species Rhabdornis inornatus. The sequence goes on along the minus strand of VWZS01007625.1, from coordinate 651,378 downwards.
CCCGCGGCGCAGGGGGCGGGCGGCGGCTCCTCGAGGCCAGCGAGCGCTTCGCCGCCGGGTACATCCAGTGCATGCACGAGGTGCACACCTTCGTCTCCAGCTGCCCCGGCATCGACGCCACCACGGCCGCCGAGCTGCTCAACCACCTGCTGGAGTCCATGCCCCTGAGCGAGGGCGGCTGCCCGGACTCGATCACGGACGTTTTGGGGGAGCCCGCCCTCGGCCCCTGGCCCGCGGGCGAGGCGCTGGCGCTGCCGGCCGCAGCCCGGCTGGGCCCGGCTCTGCCCTCCCCCGGTGAAGAGACCTGCTCCGACTCGGACGAGGCGGAGGCCGAGCCGGGCCGGACCGGCACGGACGGACTGGACGCGTCCCAGACGCAGGGCCTGGCCTCGCCCGGCTCGCCCAAATCCATGTGGAGACCCTGGTAACAGCGGAGAGCAGGCAGCGCAGACCCACCCGTGGGGAGGGCAGGGGGCCCCGCACACGCGTGTGTGAGCGTGTCTGTGTGTGTGCGAGTGTCTGTTTGTCTGTCTGTGTGTGTGTGTGCGGCTGGCAGCGCTGGGACTGGAGCTCGGGCTCCCTGACGCTGTCACACCCTGACAGCCTAATAGCTAACGCGTTCACATTTCATCCCTGTGTGTGTGTGTGTGTGGGTGGCATTTTGTAACTTTAGGGGTTGTTTTTACGGGAGTATGGGGGGGAGGAGGGAAGTGATTTGTAGTAGCAAAGCTCTCTGGGGCAGACACAGCAGTTATTTTATAACCCTATCTCTTCTTGGCCCTTAGAAGTGGCCCAAACACCACTACCTTTTAAGAAAAAGCCCTTATGCATTTTAAATCACGATAGTTAATTCCAGGAGAAGCTCAAGCTAAGTCTGCATGCACGGTTTTAAGTGTTCTAGTGATGGCACAGACCCGTGAAAGGTGTCAGTGGGGGTAGCATCTGTACCTGGTAGCAGTCTAAAGTCTCACCTTTAGGGAAGGGAGAGAAAACTAGAAATTGTGATGGAATTAGACCAACATTTTAAAAGACGTTGGTGGCAGGGTGCCTTTACTAGAAATGAGTGTCTTTATGCACATTTTGCTTTTAGCACATTTGACTTGGTGATTTTATGTATATTAGGGTGTCACACATTTTTTATTTTTAATCTTTAATAAAAAACACCATGGCATATATTGTGTAATGTGATGCACTTCTAACCTGTTTAAAAACATTTAAAATGCAGCTCCCTCTTGTTGGCTCTTAACACCAGTGTCTGTGTATCATGGAAACAATGCTGGTAATTAAGCACTTAATTCTTGTACTAAGCCTTGTTAACTATTGGAATTCAAATATTTCTTTTGTTTAATTCTAGTTGACACTTAAGTTTATTGCATGAGCAAGGTTATACTGGCTGAGGTTAGTCTTAGGCCACAGAGTTTGGGGCTGGTTGGTCTGGATGCCAGTCTCAAACCTACTCTACTTGATCTGCCATCTGAAGCGTTGCTCACACATGCACAGCCCTAACTTCAGAAGTGCTAGGCAAATCCTGTCCTGGGGCATAACTCACAGGGGGGTGGTTTGCTTTTTGGGCTTTTTTTTGTTGGTGGAGAGCAAAAACAGACTCCATTGAATAGAGTGTGCAGTAGATTTGGAAAGTTCTTTAATGTTTTGGCGGCTTGGAGGGGGACCCTCAGCATTCTTACCCATGAGGTTTGAGCCCTCCTGGTTCCTGCTTTGGGGAGATGCCAGGTTGTTTATGCTGTGGTACAATACCTTTCAGAGAACTGTCACTGTAAAGAGGAAAAAAGGGATTGTAAAGTGTTTTAATTCATGGAAGTTCCCAAACATAGAACAAGCAAGAAAGGAAGCAACCCAACGGACCAAGGGACCAGACATGTAGCTTTGTTAACACCATGGAATAATAAAAATAGAAACTGAAGTGCTGGCAAGGCCTTTCCTTTGTCATTTTCTTTACCTGCGGTGCGTGTACTTGTTCAAAGGTGTCTATCCCAATGTTTCATCCTTCTCATCCCCTGTTGTGCTAAATTCCCTTTGAGCTGGAGGAGAGGGGCAAAAACCGGCTGAGCAAGGGAGCTGAGAGCCGCTGTAGTGACCTTTCTGCTCTAGGGACAGAGGTTAGGGGTGTGAAGTGTAAATGAAGCCTGGGCCTCTTGCACTAAAACTAACACCCTACACACCCAATGACCTCTCAGACAGAGGCTGCACTGCTCTAGCCCCAGCCCAAGTCCAGGTTTATTTATATCAATTTCCCTCAGGTCTCACATCTTGTTTGATACATCACACTCCCCTCTTAGCTTGGAGCTCCGTGTAACTCCACAAGCAGTTCACACACAGCCTCTCACCCTGTGTTGTGATCCTGCTCAGCCAGAACCCTTGGGAAAGGCCCTTGAGAGGGAGCTGGAGCCACAGCCCAGTTCCTTAACGTGACAGCAGCAGTCACAGCCCAGCCTGAGCTCAGTGGCTTCGACAGTGGCATCCAGGGCTGATCCTGGCCCCAGGCAGCCTCTCCACTGCTGCAGGAACACCAGAGGCAGCTTGGCTTGGCTTCATCTCCATGATGTGTTAGGGCTCTCTCTAATGCTCCTGTGAAAGTAAGTGCAAATCCTGACACTTTGGTGACAGAAACACAGCCCAGAGTCAACATAAACGTGCCAGCTTTAGGGCAGCTCCAAACAAAGTCATCTCTGCTCAGCAGTACTGCAGCTGTGGTGATCAACTTTACTGGCCTTGGAGCATGGGAGCCAAAGCTGGTCTTCCCAGGTTTCTGCTGCTTTTCCCATTCCTGCTTGTGCTGCTGCCCTTCCCACAGCCAAGGGAACCTTCCTGGGCTGGGCATCTGGGCACATCCTGTTCCCTCTGCTGCAGGAAAAACAGGCAGCAGGGCTAGGAGGCCACCTGGCCAGCTGCTCTCCCAAAGCTGGAGTGTTTGAGAAGAGCAGAGGGATTACAGCCCTTTCCCCTGAGCACTTGTCAGTGCTGTACTGGCTAAAAAGAAAAGCCAGATCAGAGCAGTACTACGAGGAGTTTTTCAATAAAAAGCATTTTAGAAGTGTGTTAGCAATATGGCCTTTTTTTTTAAATCCACAAATTAGGTTCATAGCAAGTTTATATCCTCTGATTAGCTGTTGCTGGATTTGTCCATTTGCATTTCTGTACCTTACTGCAAATGTGTCAAATCTGACACTTGCCTGACAAAGGCAGGAAGAGGTGAGCATTTTGGGGGTGAGACTGGGGAAGGGGCAGTATGGGGAAGTAAGGTTTCCAACAGCCCTGATGAAAAACCAGGGAAGCCTTTTCAAGTCCTTCTTTATAGAAACTGCCTTTATTCTTTTCCATTCCAAAGTAATACAAACAGACCATCTGATCTGACAGTGCACTGCCTTGTAAAAGGACAGAGAGGCAGCATACTAACAGGACTCTTCTCATTTGATATGCAGGTGGAGAATAATAGAAAGAAGGGCTCATTTTCCCCTCTCTTTGCGTGTCAGTCACTCACACCTGTTACAGGGGAAAAGTGCTCCTTGTTAGACCAGATCAGCTGGGAAGACTTGGAGTTCAAACCTCTTCCCAACCTCTTGGCAACATGTACCAGGTCTTTTATCAGAGCCTCTGGCCAGGAGGCAAGATCAGGCTTTTAAATCACACCAATCAACTTACATCTTCTTTCATCTCCCACTAGCAAGTATCCTGCAGCTCTCTGCAGAGTCTCCCTCTCCAAATAAATGTTTCAGTCTCTATTCCAATTAATAGGAGAGAAGAATAAAGCCAGCCCAGGCCTCAGCAGAAGGTCTAGGGGGTGCACAGGCATCGTGCAGGAAATCTCTGCTTAGCAGGCAGTTGGTTTCTGTCTGAAACACAGCTTAAATTTCTTACCATCCAAGACGCTGCTGTTAGCAGAATGGTATTGAAATGTCACAAAAAAAGGAGGATTTATTCCTATGAGAAGTGCTGGAGTGAGTGTTGGTTAATCCTGGCACCCAGGGTCTTGCCACGTTATGGTAAACTCTCCACAGATAACAGCCCCACATCCCCAAGGGACCATCCACTCTTGACAGCTCCAGCTGCTGGAGCCCAGTTTCAGGATTTCCCAATTTTTGGGCCCATGTGCAAGCACAGTGTGTCTGCACACACTCTCACAGCAGCAGCTCTACAGTCCTCACTGCTCCTGAACCCTGCAGACACAGGTTTTATGGATCCTGTGTTGAGCTGCTGGAACACACCCAAACTTTTGTCCAAGACACTTGCTCTTTTCTCTGGAGATGGAAACAACTGAGCCAAGCAGCACATCTCCTGACAAGTGTGCCCCAGGCCATGGTTTGGGCTATCCTTGCTTGAACCTGACACACACACACACACGAGGCACACATCAGCACTCGAACCTGACACACACACACACACCCCCCCCACACATCAGCACTCGAACCCATCACACACACACAATACATCCTTCAGCAAATTCCCGAGTCCACAGTTATTTACATGGATAGTGTCACTGAATTGTCCACTTTAGACTTCTCAGTCTTCTGCATGAGCTAAGCTAAAGGAAAAGCAAAGGGGTAAACCAGTCTCTCTCTTCCCATGAGATTTTACACCCTACACAACATTATAATTTCATTATAGTTTTCAGCAAGTGAAATTCATTGCACTGCAGTTTAAGGATGTTAAAAAATATCCAGGCTGGTTCAGAAAACATTCAAACATGAAAATACACCTCAGAGCATGAGGCCTTAAGTTAATTTAGTTAAACAAGATAACGACTGAGGGTAATTTGATTAGTTATACTGCCTATGTTGCATTACACATATATTCTATAGCTCAATTACCAGCTGTGGAAGTCATGGATTCAAGAAGTCTTTCAATCCAATAGAGTCTTAAGTGCCAAGAGCTAGATAGTAGGTCCAAGTTGTCTGAAATGAGAAGGAAAAAGATTGAAATTAGACACTGAAAGAAGTAATGAATTTCCTTTCTTTTAATGTCAAGTGAGACAGAATGTATTTCCAGAAGCAAATACAAGTTGCTTTGGTTACAAACAAAACTACTTAGTAAAACAACAACATATAAGTAATTACATTAACTGATCCCTTCTGGCCTTGGATTTCTTAAGTGTAAAATTAACTCAATTTGTGGTTTTATAGTTTTTGCATTGGTGTCTGGCTAAAATATTAGTAGAAAGCAAGGAGAGTAGTCTTCTTCGTATCTGAGAAAGCTCAGACCCCAGGCATCTTCAAACATGCATTCACAGGCCATTTCAGGAATTGCACAGCTTCAGTCACCCTCAGCTGAGCTCTGCAAAGCTCCTGCACCACTGAAGTACAAAGCAGAGCAGCCTAATTTAAAATGATCCCCAGAGAGGCACAGCTTAAAGCATCCTTAGAATGATGTGCCTGTGTGCACTGAGAGGGAAGGGACATTACTGGGCATCCCCCAGAGTCTGTGTCCCCACCCAGGAGTTCCTGAGTGGGTTTCAGCTCCTCGTGGCCCCTGTGGAAGCCTGGCTGTGTTTTTGGCTTTGCACCATCCATGACTGACCCACACACAAATAAAACTTCAGACTTCCAATCTTCTTATTCTAAAATAAGTTTTATCAGAACCAGCCTGTGCTGAGCAGAGTCACTATGAAACCCCTTCCACTGTCACCATGCAACAGGTTTTGTAATCAATGCTCCACATATGGAGAAAGGGGGGAAGCAGAAGAGACACATCAGCCCCATCAAATTCTTCCACCAGTGGGGAGAGGTTTTTCACAGCAGCCACACATCTCACCAAGAACTGAATCACACAAGCTGAGCAAATTTTCCTCCTTTGGGCCTGCAAATGTCACTTGATGTTTATAACCAGTCTTGGAGGCCTCATTACTCATGGCTGACCCCAATGTTGATCATATCTACCTACACACTTCCACTTTCCAAGACAACATGCTCAGATTCCTTTTCTGCCCAACAGATCCTCAGCAGATGCCTGCACAGTACCAGGAGCCTGAGATTACTTTACACACATAATCCTGGTCCAGATTCTCTCTATCATTAACAGGAACAGATTAACTGGTCAGAAGATGGGTGTAATTGAATTCCCCCATCCAGGCAGAGGGAGCACACAGCTTCTTACCAAAGTCTGGGGTTCTGGAGCAAATGTCCACTGAGGAGTTGCTATTCCCCAAGCAGCTGCAGGCCTCCCACTCAATCCCTCAACTGAACCAGCATTTCTTACTAAGCCAACACATGCACTCAGAGAAGCCCAAGACTCCTCAGGTGCCTTAGGGCACTCTACAGAGTGCGCAGGATAACCTTTATTTCCCAGCAAGCTTTAAGTAAAGTGACAGAATTCTGAAAGCTCCTGAATGTGCTTGGTCTCAAAGAGGTTTTAAGACCCAAAGGGCACAAGCAGTCCCACATCACACCTGGTGGTGGTGCTTAGAGTGGCTACCTAAAACTCAGGCTAGACAAGATTAAGAAAATAAAAGCAGGTATTAATTGAAGGCCTTCAATAGATAGAGACTATCTTCCTGGGCAGTCAGAAGCCTCAGAGGCTACACCCAAAATGGACAATGGCCTGAGTTTGTCAGACAGATATAAGTTTGGTCCATTTACATATCGGGGGTTAATTCTCCAGTTACAGCTTCAGGTAATGAAGTCATTTACCCCCAGTTTGCTCCCCCCAATTCATTGTTGTTTACATCGCCTGGGGCCTGAGGCAGTGAGGTATCCTTGAGTTTCAGGCCCAGAGGAATTGTTTTGTCTGAATATCATGGGAGAACAGCAGCTGACAGGTTATGGAGTTTAGAGTTATACCCTAAAGCAGTACAGGACTTGGAAAATATGAAAACTAAATTCTAAGGCATCCGTGTGCCTGGCACCCCCAGCTGCTCTGGTAGCACACAGTGACCATGGTGGCTCAGTGGGACACCCTGCACTTCCAGCTGCTGCAGGAAGCAGGAAAAATGATTCACATCCTCAGCCAGCGCCGAGCTACAAAACTGCAGTGGCAAAGCAAAACACAATGCAAAACCCCCAGTCCCTAATGCTGCTCTGTGCTTACTCAGGACTCAGCTCCCTGCTCCTTCCCACAAGCACCACTCCTCTATCGCTGAAATTACAATCTACCCCCAAACTCCTTTAAAATAAAGCAAACAGAAACCACCAAATTCTTACCTGTCAGCTTTTTGCTAGAAGAATTGGCTGCATTTCCAGGGAAGACACACAGCAATATGTACCTGTTTGCTTTAACACCTTGGGATTTATTCGTGTTTTTTAAAAGATGCAACAAAAACATTAGGCTGATGTGCAAGTTGTTTTAATGACAGCCAAGATCAGTTTGCTCTTGTTTAGCTCTATCATGAGCTATACAAAGAAGGGAGAAGTATTATCTCAGGGTTTTTTGGGGGGAAATAATAAAAAAACCAGCATTTACCAACAACTTCCATGTGTCTTTTGTGGGTTTATACAGTCACACACCAATTTATAGCTGTTACAATCAATCATTTCATAGCACAGAGAGGCAAGGGGAAAAGGAAGAAGGGAAGGAGACTAAAGAACTCTTATTTAGGCCACAAGGGAGAACGAATCTGTCAGGCCAGAGCATCTGCTGACCTCTCAGAACTGTCAAATCTTCCCTAAAATCAAGGCTCTTGCTGCCAGCCACTGCTGTTGAATCAAGTCAATATTTTCTTGCACTTGAATTTATATCATATATGAAATGCAAGTACATTCAAAACAAGCAAAATCTTCTCAGTTTCACAGGATGGAGTCTGCCAGACACTTCTCCCCCCATTTTGTGTTCAGGCAGTGTGAATTTAACTCCAGAGCTACATTGATGGACAACTGGTCACGTGTCTCTCAAGGCAGGAGTTTTACTGCCTGACTGGCCAATTCAGCTGGAAAAGCCTCCTCAAATTTTACATTCTCAAGTCTCCTATGACTAAAATATTGCGAGACTCAAGTACTGGATGAACCACTAAGGTCTTACATGAAGAGCAAGTGTTGATGGGTGAATGACTGATGCATAAACTCTATCTGTTCCCTTTGGTCACCCAAACCGATTTGTTAAGTGCCACCCAACACTGAACACTTCAGGGAAGGGTTCTCCTCAGCCAGCCTAACAATGACCACTCTGACTCAGCCAAACAGATGTATTTAAAATTAATAGATGCAAATGACATGGGCCAGATGGAAAATGTAACATGCAGACAAACATAATCTGTGTCATGAAAAATAAGTTGATCAGGAAAGAAAAAAATGTTACATGCATTCAAGCATTCTTTGGCTTGGTTGTGGGTTTTTTGTTCTCCCCTTCCCAAACAGAATGCTTGCATCCCTACTGCCTGCCCTGGGAAAAAGGATTCCTGCAGTGCTGGCAACACCACGGGAATTCTGAGGTATTACCTCCCTCCTTGAACACATTACAGTCCATGCCAGGTACTTTTAGACCTGTGTGCACACAGAGGTGGATTCTTTGGTCTGGCAGTCCTTCTGTCACTTTTCCAGTGCAGCATCTACAGTCACTGAGCACAGGAGTCACCTGTGACACACAGCTCCTTGCCATGAGAACACAGCAGGCGCTGCCCAAGCACAAAGCTGTGGATCCCAGTTTGTCCCACCCCTTCTAAGAAAACCTATCAGTTTGTGATAAAGTCCCCACTGAGTGTGCTGTCTTCATCTTTCCTTCATTTCTTGTTGGTGAGAAACCAAACCAAAACTGCTGCTCACATTGCATCCCCCCCAGAAATGTGGCAGAATCCTGCAGTGTAATCGGGGAGATTCGGCTTTCTGGCCCAAACAAAAAGATTTTGGCCTCTGGTCCTTTTCGATGCTGAAATACACGAGCCTTCAACCCTGCTGCATCTCCTGTTAGAATCTCAGTAATGGGCAGGGAAATGGGGACTGGAGAAGAGGGAGAGCCCACCTGGTGCTTGGGGTTTGTTTTCTGCAGTGCTGTAACCATGGCATCTGAGCAGCACCAAATCAAACACACACCTTCCAAAGAGGAAGGGCTCCACTTCCCCTGTCCTTCCCCTGCAACAAAAGAGTATCATTTTATACATGTTTTGTACTTACTGGTTTTGTTTTTAGAGAACATTTGATATGAAAGAACTGTTTGGACAATGATATTTTAGACATTTTTCTGAATAAAGCAGCCTAGTTACTTATCTGGGGTTTGGTTTTCAAAGAACCCAAAATCTCAAGTGCCTGGACACACAATTTTGAATGCAGCTTAGCACACAGTCCAGGTGAACACAGCCCTTCGTGGGGTTGGGTTCTGCAGCTGTAGCTTATTTTGCCAAAAGCTCTAAACATCACTTTTCTCTGTCCTACTCAATTTTTTTTTTCTATTTTTTTTTGTCTAGACACAGGGCAATTCCAGCCTTCCCTGTTTTGACAGCTTTCTTGTTTGTTATGGTCACAGATTATAGACACACACAGATTCAGCCCTGTGTCTTTATTTTCTGCTTGTATTTTAACAACTCTTCACTTCCATTCAATTAAATTGTTCCTAAAGATCCAAACATGCTTGAGCCTCAAGAGCGATTCATCTTTGTTTCTTTCTCAAATTCTCTCTGACAAGGAACCCCAGTATCTCACCCAAAGGAAGAAAAATTGTGTTTTGCTGTTGATAAGACAATTTTTAAAAAGGCAGTGTTAAGCAGTTTCAAAGAGGCCTCTGGAGCTGTGTTATTATCCTCTTCCTCCAATTCTTTCACCAAAGTCACAAACCAGAGCACAACCACCCACCCAAATGTTTCCAAGAACAGCAAGCTGTCACCTTCTATATATAGCCCAGGTGTCACAGCTCAACCCCAGCCTTATCTAACAGCCTTAGCAGTGCAGAAACAATGCTTGCAAGGCTGGGGATACATTTAATTACAGCAATTTACTCACGGTAAGTTTTGGCAACCAGCTTCAAGTCACCACTGTGTGTGTTGATAAAATCCGCAGAATTTGGGGAAAACTCTTGCATCCACACTCCTGGGAGCACCCCTGCAGAACAAATAGTGCAGATCTCTCTACTCTCAACTGAAAGACAAATTTTACATCTGAAAGTTTGACAAGATTTCTTTGGAAATGCTCGAATAAGCGAGTTGGAGTGTATGAATCATCGAGGTGACAAATGCCATCTCCATTTCTGGACCCTTCTCAAACCAGATCAGGACTCAGTGCAGCACTTCCCCCCTGATTTACTGGCAGCTCATTCAGCCATGCAGGATTTATGTGCCCAGGATACCCCAACCTCCCCTGCAAGGATGCAGTTTGTCCCCTCAGAAGGCACCATGGGCACTGTTCCACAACTTCCTGAGCCTTTGGGCCCTTTGATCCTGGCAAATCCACCCAAAAAGACTCTACCTGCAAAGCCACCCTGTCAGTGTAATGACTGAAAGGTAACACCATAAAACTTCACAGGCCTGTGAACACTAAAGGAGGTGGTGAAGGCAGTCATAGATCACTCCATCAAACTAATTGTGTCAGTAAGTGAAACCTGTAAAACCATTTACAGTATGCAGTCTGCTTCAATTTATATCATTCTGCCATGAAATCGATGTAAGACTATAACTGGTTTTCTCAGATTGAGATACAGACACATTTATCCCACTTGTTAGCTAAGAGACTATCAGACAAAAAAAAATAATTTTTTTTTTTAAAAAGCCAAACAAGCAAACAGATTTTCCTTCAAAATCCAAGCCAGAAATCTCTGAAAATTCTATTAAAGTTTAAGACTTATGCATCACCTCATAATGATAAAGCACATACAGGGTAGGTATTTTAGGGGGTCTGGCAGGACTAATAAAACAATGTTGTTCATATGTGTGTTCTTAATCAGGAACTCATATATAATATATGAATTCAGTTATAGCTGAACTCATTTAAATTCACTGCTCATGTAATGCAAAGTAATTATTACTAAAATAATATAAAATACACTGCCTGACAACATCTAAAGCTTTAGAAGCTTTCATTGAAAAGAGTTTAGTGAACATCTTTTTGTATAGTAGAAGACAATGGAAACTAAAGACAATGGAAGAATATCCTACTTCTTTTCATGATGTGGGAATCCTTCAGTATTGCCACGAGGCTTTGGCAGTTAAAAAATTTCAGGACAATTCTAAAATAAATACATTTATACAAATATTTGTCTAAAAGGGAAGGTGGCAAAAGATCTTCAAGGCAAGCACGAGTGAACAGAAGTTTTGCTGCCTCAGGGATGTGGTGTTTAGGAAGAGGCAGGCATCTCCCTAGAAATCAGATCTGAACAGAAGGCTCTCCTGCCCACCTCCCCTCCCCTCCCAGCCCTGCTCTGAGCAGCTGGGACAAAGTCTTCCCTATTCACAGGCAGCAGCAGCTCTTCAGAACACAGAAAAGGAGGAGGCTTATAAAGACAACTGCATATAGACACTGGAAATAACTCCCGATGGCCACATTCCTGCCATTGTCCCTGCTGCCCGCATTGTGGCACACCATATGCTTTTTAAATGCACAAATTGCAGTACAGAAGATGCTGCCTTTGGGTCTCTGCACGAGGCCCTGAAGGCACGGGCAGAGCCCCAGAGCTTCGTTTGTTACTGAGCCCTCCAAGCCACTCTAAAGATCCTCCTGCAGCCAGAGCCATTCCAGGTCATTCCTGGGTTTTCCATGCCCTGAGGCACACATGTATTTTTTTCAACTCCGTTATTTGAGATTTTTTTTTTAAGTAAATTGAAACTTCATTTAACCTAAATAGGAAGAGAAACTACACTAGAAGATAGCTATTACATTGAACAACGAAAAATACAAAATGGTTCACTTACATACCATTTGATACTGAGATACACTGGTTGGTATAGTAAATTACATGTGTTCTCTCACTGCAAGAGAAAAATAACATGATTTTATGTCCTAGAATCCTATATTGCTGCAGAAACAAACTACTTATTTTAGGACTCTAGAAGAAACATTACCTCTGCATTGCAGGTACTGCTCAGCACAGAGTTGTTACTCTCTAATCTAATTAACCATTCTCATTAAGAACCCCTAGTTTTTACCAAATTTAGAAACACAAGTGAATCATGGAAGAATAGTTTTTCAAAATATGTGAGGACAGCTTTGCCAGTATTCAAAACTGAGACTGAAGGTTAAAGGAGGTGAGAGAGGTTTATTAACACAAGAACAAAAAATCCTGAGCCTGTTTTATGTGTCAGCCTCAGACTTTATATGCTCCTAAAAAAACTGCAAACACTTAAACGCTGGAGAGAGGCCATCAGGAGGAACAAGTGACAGTAAACAGAATGGACAGACGGTTCAGATTAAACTGTTGGTGTAAATCCTGTGTACCACCCACACCACTCACCTGGGAGCTGAAAGAACCCATCCTGCCAGGCCCCTCAAAACTGAGCTGCTCCAGCCCCAGTGCTCCTCCAAACCAGAGCAGGGCATGCACAGGCCACCCACCCAACCCCCCTCCTGCTTCCTACAGCTGAGAAAATTAAAGATTACAGCCAATTACAGAAGTACATTTGCTCAATTTATCCATCACCCTGTGCAAAAAGGCCACAGATTTCCAAGGGAGTCAGCTGGCAACAACAGTAAAGCAGTAGACCTTACCTTCGACAAGCAATACTCAGGTTTTTTTAAAAAAGAAAAGCATAGCCAGTAAGTTCTTGAACAGAAGTAGAATTTTTGAAGCAGGCAGTGCAACAGTAACACAAGCAGTTTACTTTTAGACCACTGTAACAATTTAAAGAGAGCAATAAAATCACTATATCCTGTTTTTCTAGAGACTAAGGAGTGAGAAGTACACCTTGACAAATCCTGGAATACCAGGAAATTTGAATCCACCCTTATATTTGTCTCCAAAACAAATGAAAACAAATGAAGTGCAAAGCAGTGCATCCCTCTAGGGCTGAGGGTGTAGTGGCTGCCCCACCAAACGTTTCACCCCAGCTGCAGCAGGTGCTCATTTCCCTTCCTGCACTACACAGACAGCATTGTCCCCACCCCTGGACACCCCTCAGCGATGCCACAGCACCTGCCTCAGGACACGGGGCCTCTTTCACAACGTGTCCTTCAGCTCAAAAGCATTTTCTAAGTGAGTGAAGTGTTTTCATACCCTGTATTATCCACTGAGGTTAAACACTATTCACTGCTGCCACAGCAGCTTCTCTGTCTGTACGACAGAGCCAGAGATCCTGGGGAATGAAACCTCACCCCACACACACACACTGCTATTGCACCCAGCAGCCTGGTGGAGCTCATGTTTTATCTGCAGACACCAACAGAAATAGCCATGATTAAGAGTGCAGTTGCCTCAGTTTCTACCCAGTCTTATGTTAGTTTTCCACTTGTAAAGCCTGGAGAAGTTTTGGTTTAGTTTTTTATTTGGTTGGTATTTTAAGTTGTTTCAGTGAAGCAGACACAGCTGTTACACACTTTGTGTACCACCCCTGAAAATAAGGTTCTCTTCCACAGCCCCTGAGAAAAAGGAGTTTCTGAGCTGTTCATTACCTTGTTCAATGTACTGAATAAATTCCTTAAGCTCCTAAACACTTGTGATCAATGAAACAGTAGAATTCCTGGAAGTTACACTTACAAACCTTATCTTCCTTCGAGTCATCTGTTTGTTACTTTGTCAGAAACATGCAACTCATTTCACCACATTCTTTTTTGGGTCAGAGGCTTATCAATGCGCCTTGGGTTCTTTCCACCCTTCCTAGAGACAAAATAACCATCAAGGATCTTATTCTCAGTAAGGACAGCATCTTTTTTCACCTCTAAATTTCTGACAGCTGTTAAGCGGACTAAAACCTGATGCTTTCAGCAGTCTGTTTCCCTTTTCCAAGCAGAGCTTATGTTTGCATTCACTGTCGTTGGGCCAACAGCTATTCAGTATGAATTTTCTCATCATCTTATTTGAAATTCAAGCCACAGAGCTTTCACTTCACATCGAATAATGTCATGGCAAACTCAACAGCCCCAACATGTAAGAAGCTGAATAAAGACAAACAGGGGTGGAAATGCTGCCAGAGATAATCCCAGGACACCAGTGACATCTAGGGGCTGCTGAGGTGGGAAAAACTCGGCCAAAGGCTCCTCCCAACAGCTCCGCAGTGCAAGCCCTTGGCTCTGGGTGCTGACAGAGACACCTCACCAAGGAGGAGTACATGAATACCTGAAGCCACGTTTAACTTGTACTCTTATTACATTTACAATTGGAAAAAATACATTAACAAAAGCAGAAATAAGTATGAAACATTACCTGGTAGTTTATTCCACCAGCAGCAACTCAGTTCTTGCTACCAGTTATCAGAACTGGTATCCAAATGCTAGCACCTCTGGAGTGGCACAGGGTTCAGGTGGGTGACACTCCAGTTTGGAGTTCTGCCAAAGCACCATCACATCTCTCCTCTGCATGCTCACCTGAGCAAGGAACAGAGGGACTGTTAGGACAGAAGTGTTTTCAGACACAGAACTGCCCAGAAAGGCAGTTAGGGTTAATTCAGAGAACTGCAAAGGCCCTTGGACGATGTGTTCAACAAGCATGTTTTAAAACACTTTAAAATGCAGGTCTTGGCAATTAAGTACCCAACACCAGCATTCTGCCCTTGGTGTGAAGGCAATTCACCTGTGTGCTGAAGTGTTCTGTGGTACCCAAACATCTTGACTGTTCAGCTTACAGAAGTATCTGGGTCTTTTCTGACCAAATCAGGCCTTGTACTAGCTTGTTCTATTAAAAAAATTCCACAAACCTCTCAAAACAGCCATGGAAAAAAAGAGTTAATGGAGGTCTCATAACCTGAGTCCCTTCTAAACAGGAGCAGCCCAAGCCCTGAGCTCCAACACCGCTCCACCCACCAGAGAATTAAACACCAAGAGGGAAATACTCCAGCTTGTAAAGTTTCAGCAATCTTCAAAGACAACACCTCACACCTGGACAGAAGACTGAAAATCACTGTACAGAGCAAATCCAAGGGGCATAACTGGAATTCTCTGTCCCTAAGCCACCTCAGGGGCTGCAGCTGACACTGAACAAAGCAAAAAGCACAACAAAAGTGTCTTCTGGCAGACCTGAACAACACAGAGCCCAGCTGCACGTGCTCTTCCAGGAAATTTGCACATGATTTCAGAACAACTCCTCAATATAAAGATTCAATCTTCCATGTGACTCAAAACTCAGGGGTCAGAAAAGCCAGCAGCAATTTCACTCCCAGACAGGAAGCCAGAGCTAACATCACAGCAAGCTCTGGAGTCTGAAATACCAGTTCACATACCATCAGTAAAGCACATATTCTGACTTCTTACTTGGAGTAGAAGCCTCAAGGAACAAAAAGGCAACTAAAAATATATCTGTTTTATTTACCAGTTTTCTAAAAAGCAAAGTCATAAAAATTAGTCACAAGTGGCAAAACCAAAATATATTGCACAGTGTACAGAAAACATTGTTGACATGTTGACAAAGTGTCATCACAAATAAATCATCTTACAACAGTTTGGAAAAATTACAGCTTCAGAATCTTATCTATAAATGGAGGCATGTAGATTTAAAGTTACAGGAAAATATTTTAATACCACCCTGTAAATGCAAACACTTTAAGGATGCAAGATTAAGTCCATAATTAAGCACATCCACAAAATGCTCTAAATATACTTTTCTCTTCCTTTCACTAAGTTATGGTTACAAGATGGTCATTGAAAAAAAAATAATAAAAGAAATGAGGACAAATAAAAAAAAGACATGGAGGGAAAAAAAAAGCATGCTAAAGCAAAGAAGTTCAAAGTGGTTGAGAAGTCTTTGAAAATTATTTGTATAATTATGATGCACTCCTTTTATATAAAGCTTTTATTTTTCCCAAACCCTGGTCCATGTTTGTGTTTCCATGTAAAAATGAAATATATTTCATATGTTGGTATAGCTGCACTGTTCCATTTATGATTAAAACATTTAATACACTGGACGTGAACAGCAACACTGGAAAATTTCTCATTCACTTTGTATTTACAAATATTTACGTTTGACCTTGCTGAACTGTTGAAGACAGCCATCAGATCTTGCTGGCTAGTGCTTCACACCACATTTAAGATACTTATATATTTTTGAAAATTGTAATTCTGCTTGTTTCACAAGTTGACACACTTTACCTGCAGAACCTGTCTCCAGTGCAAATTTTCCAATTAATAGCTAATTACTTGAAACAAATTATTTCTTCTGCTAAGCGAATACCAGTCACTTCTGTGTGTTTTTGGTGTCGGATCTAACTTCACATCCTCTCTGTATGCAAAGAGAAATATTTGTATAGAATGAAAATAACCTTAAATTTCAGTGAATAGAAATGTTATCCTAATAAAAAAAGAAAATGCTTCCCATGAAAAATATTTTAAGACAAACATATTGAAGTTAATTGAATTAACTTTCGTCATTTTTCACCCCAAGACTTACAGGTGACATCTAGCAACACAGCAACCAAATGTCCTTTAACTAACTAACCAACATATTAAAAGTTCTTCTCTCATGTTCTCTTCCCACATCCAACAGACATAAACAGCACAAGAACATAAAGTACACATATTCAAGTCAATACAATCTGAGAGGCATTAAAATGAAATCTTCGACAGCAAAGGATTCCAGCCACACTAAATTTGAGATTATGTAAATCAAATAGAGTGAGTCAACCTTATTCTCAAAATCACTCCTTTTTTGTAAGAACTATCTTCAAATGACAAGACAATCCTTCCTTGCCACACACAAATTTGATGTTTGTTTAGCCACATTGGAAAAACTGATGGCCAACCTCCTGACAGAACAGGTCAGAAATAAAGGTTAAAGTTACCCCAAGCTCTGTCTAACAGCCACTGGAGCAGGGCCAGTCATCCTCTGTGGTCTTAAGTTTTTAAAATCTTTAAGCATAAGGATTTCTTGAGTATAAATTCTCAGAAATTATGCTTCAAGGTAATAAACAGTTCATAGTTTTGCAGTGTCCATTTAAGTAAAAGGCTACAAAGTTGTCCACACTCCTCTATACTTAGACATCAACACGAACTTTAACCCCAGATCATCTTACAAAATTAGCTCAACATTCTCTTTGACAAAAAAAGTTCCTACATTCAAAACTAGAGGAGACAAAGGATGAGATCAACTGGTATGAGAAGGGCAAGTGTGAATTGATTTCCTTGAAGGTTTTTTCTTCTACTATGCTGGACCACTTCAAATATTAAGAACAATGCTAAAGAGCCACTAAGCAAAATTGCTCAACAATTTATAATGCTGAATCATCACCAAAAGGAGATTTGAAGAACCGTATGTATGTGAGGAGATTTTCAGCACTTCTTAACCCACTCTACAAAAAACAGTAGGCATCAATGAAAGTTTCTGCAGTTTATAAAGAAATACTTGAGGCATATAAGTGCAAAATGAGTCTTTTAAAGAAAAGCTATACCATCTTCAACAATGTCCTTACTGGGAAGAGATTGCCACCATTTAAAAAGAGATTCATTCACAAATTACTCTTCTAGAGCAAGAAAAACACATTTGCTTTTATGAGCTGGATTCATCCTGCTGGATAAAAGATTAAAACCTCTATGGATCCTTCACTGTTGTTTTGAAGCAATTTTCAAAACAACAGGCTCAAAGGCTATGTTTGTTCTTCACTGACTTGATTCAGGGAAACCAAGTTGTTTTCTCCACTATCTTCAATCATCTCATTAAGGTCCATTTCATGGATTTCTTCTTCATATGATGTATAAAAATTGCTCTGTATATTGTCCTCACAAAAAATACATTCCTAAAAAGAAAAAAAGAATAGAAGCACTCATGAGTAAAACTAGAAAAAAGCTTTTCCAAGCACCAGTCCACCTGCATGCAATCCTTGACTCCAAGAGAACCTTTCCACCTGTGCTGTAGCTACCAGATACAGTTTACTCCACAACTCTTCCACACACTATGATTTTATAAAGTGCAGTAAATCAATGAAAGTACTTGAGAACTCTACTGGAAGCAGTTGTGCCACAGATCACAAGGTGGGTGCTTGTAGGATCAGTGCTGCAGTAACATTAACACCATGATTAGAATTCCACTGCAATCCCTTCACACTGACTTTTGAACACTCATGTGCAAACAAAGCCTCTGAGTTTGACAACTTTTGTGCAAAAAAGCCACAAATGATAGAAAGCTTAGGGAAAAGAAAATGCAATCAGGTATTTGTGTGTGAATGAGTAAAATACATAGACAACAAATAAAATTGCATGGATCCTTTGTTTTGTTGGGTTTTTTTATTTTTTTTTCCTTCAAGCCATTAAACTACTTAGAAGAATAATAATCCTAAGTGAGAAGTCTGATAGAAAAAAGGATTAGTATATTGCCATTCATTTTGTACTCTGAAAACAGTGGGCATCCATTTCTGCACAAAAAGTAGACATTTTTATGTAGTAAAGTTTCTGCTGTGTTACTAAAGCATTTCAAACAGAGACACAGAAATTCAGAAAAAGAAAGGTAATTTCTTATACTGTATTCACCAGCACTTTAATTTCCTCCATTGGAAAGATTTATGCTAAATTGAATCAAGCCAGAAACCACTGCATGGAAGTTTGAATTTCTTTTTTTTTTCTTATGCATAATTTACCAAGCTTTCATAGGAACAGGAAGAGTCTAACATAGGCAGCTAATAATTTAAATCCTATTATACATGCAAAAGTAATTAACCCATTAAACTTACAGAATTAGCAACAGTTTTTGGCAGTCCACCTTGCTGGATCCATGGATGAACTTCAATAAGCTCTCTTTTTTGTTCTTCTGTAAATTTTGGCTGTAGTTTCTGCATTTGCTTTAATTTCTGCTTATCTTCTTTTAAAACTGTTTCCAAATCCCTAAAATAAAATGTGTTTAGAAATTGAGCTTCAGCAGTTTCTGGGCCTTATGCCTATGTGAGGTTACAGAGTCAAATATTAACATTTTTAAAGACTATTTTTGTTCTAGAACGTTACGCTTAGAAATCTTATATTGGAAGAAGATGAAATGTGATTACTCCAGCTGCTCTCTGCATTTGCAGACATCTCTGCTGGCTCACTGTCTTTTCAAATCCCAGCAGTTTTCTTAGAGCCATTCAGACAGCACGAGCAGTGAAACCAGCAAAGCTCCAGTTTCCCTCTGCTGCTGCTGCAGTTCCCAAGCTCTCCTTCAGTGGGAGGACAACCCAAAGAAGACTCGATGCACAGGAGATAAAGCAGGAATAATAAGATGTGTTTAAGAAGGTCACCAAGAATGAACTAAACTTTAGAACACAGCTCTATTTCAGCAGCCAAAATTCTCTATCCCTCCAAATGCCCTACACCTCCATTCAGGATCTCACAAAACCCATCCCACAGCAAGATTTACGAGCTGTATCCCTTTATAAAAGACGACAATAGAAAGCAAGTTCCGAGAAACCCAAAATAATTTCTATTCCTTACAGGGTACCTAAGAACAGGTTGGATTACACTTCACTTCCTGGGCATCACACTCTGACAATGAGCTTCACTCTTCTTACCAAAATATCCTGTTCTTTGGCAGGCTTTGCTGCTTTTATGGGCTGCTGGAATTCCCACCTATGGCTGTCAACACTTCAGACTACAAAAACTGAGAAATGTCAAAGTATTTTTAAAACCAGGGAAAAAATCCCCTAAAGTTCTTACAATTTATTCTTTACTTTCCCCATCATGCCTGTGCTTCTGTATTTTGAAAGTTTGTTTACCTTCCTTTTCAAAGGCTTGTCTTTACTGAAACCTCCTATTCTTCTCAAAACACCATTCACTGCTCCCAAGAAATATAAACAAGTAGGCTGAAAAAAATAATCCACAGACTTGTCGTCCTTTCTTCCCCTATACCTGCTCTTTGCTACTTAGGTAGTGAGTCTTTTATTTTTTAAAAAAAGCTTATTTTATTAGAAGCCTTATGATTTTTACCTTCTACTTCCTTGTCCTAATCTACGAAGAAGAATGAACATATAGAAGTTAACAACTCAGAAAATAAATCCACACATCCAAGAGCAGCATTCTACTGGATGTGGCATCTCAAGGACAACAGCCAAGGACTGGAGATCTTCCAGGCCAGACCATGCCTAGATCTAAGCACACTCACCAGGGATTTCTGGGCAAGTAGTTACAAATCACTGACTATGGAACAGCTTCCAAAAAATACACAAAGTTCATTTCAACTCAGGAAATTGACCTAGAAATACAGCTAAGCCTAATGAAACAATTTTTCCTTCTTGAGAAGCTCTAGTGTAGTATACAAAACATATAAAGGAAGCAGGAATTTTTCTTGACACTGAGCTAAACATTAAAACCAGTTAATTTCTGCTGAGATAGAGACTCCAATACATCTTTCCTCCTGTACATTCTGCTTCCCCTAAATACAGAATGTGTGAAGGGCTGTGCCACTGGAATTACCGTGAGGGGATCTGGTAAGTCATCATCACTGTGTCATCTGTGTTGGCCATCAGCAGCCAGATGGGATCCTGAAGCACATATTTGATGAAGTGCTCACTTTCTTCCATTTCTGTCTTCATTTTGGTTTTATGGTGATTCTCTGAGGAATCAATGCTCCCAAAGTATTTGCTGGTGTGACTAGTTTCACTGCTACCTGTAAACAGAGATTTAACACTTCATTATAAATTGTTCAAAACATGGATTATCTGAAAGTTCTTGAGAAGATTAAAGAGAACTGAATGTTTAAATACAACCACTATTCTACTCCTGTCTTTTAAACAGGGAACTTTCACCCTTCTATGCATTAATTTTTTAAAAACTCAAATTCTTAAGTAAAGTCTCCATTAAATTTCAACAGAATAATTAGCTCACTTTAATTTAAAAGTTTTAAATGAACATGAAGGAGTACGGTCTTTTTATCATTCCTTTATGCCTGCGTAGTATCTTAATGCCTGTTTTACATACACTTAGAAAAGGTTCTATTCTGTAAATCAAGCACAATACAAAAATGTTTGTGTAATGCAGTAAGAAAGAAATCCAGAATAAACTATGCAACGAGGAGTAAAGACAAAGCTTTCCACTTGCTGTTCATGGTGTCTGCAATACCTCAAACTCTTCTGCAGTGCCAGGAGGCTTCTGGCTGCCTGAGTTACCTGTTCTGCTCCCTGACATGCCACAACCATTGGACCCAGAGCCCAGGGACTCAGCAGCTGCAGACACACCACTCCCTGAAGAGGCTGAGCCAGTGCCTGAACAGGCATCCTCTTGCAGTAAAATGTCAAGCAGGACACTGGACATGGAGAGTTCATCACTGTTTTGAGCATCCATTGGAGATTCAGCCTAGTGATAAGGACAAAAAACAAAATTTAAAAAAAAAAAACAACCAAAAATCAAAGCTCTTTATTACTAAATGTAATAGCTTTCTTACTTTAAATAAATAAATTCTCAGAAATTATCCTTCCAAGTAATAAACAGTTCATAGTTTTGCAGTGTCCATTTAAACAGAAGGCTACAAAGTTGTCAGCACTCCTCTATACTTACACATGAACATGAACTTTAATCCCAGACCACCTTACAAAATTAGCTCAACATTCCTCTAAGACAAAAAAAATTCCTACTTCAAAACTAGAGGAGACAGAGGATGGGATCAACTAGTATGAGAAGGGCATATGAGATGGGCTTTATTTATTAATACACGTAATAGCTGTATTATTAATCATATAAATCATCAGTAATAAACCCATTTCACTTCATGAATGCTTACATATCCAAAGACCAGTAACATATGCCAAGGAATAATGAAGTGGACTGACAGGCAGACAGGAGGTCTTTCAGTAAGACTGACTGAATTTCTCTTCAAACAATTAACAATATAGTTTCATGAGAAAGTAAGAACTGTATTCCCTGTTCACTTTTGACAGCACTTACTGTCCTGGACAACTCAGATTTTACCCAAGCCACTCACAACATACTAGCAATTGCTCCTACTATAATCTGCCTCAAAGGATTTGCATCAACATCCCTCACTGTTCCATCTCCTCGAGATGAGAAGGAAGAGTAGCATTGAGAGTAACAAGAAAATGTTCCCAGGTGCTTCCCAGCAAGATCACTTATTTGTATATTTTTAAGAGAAGGAGCATTACCTACACTAGTTTTTAACCTAATCAAAACTTGACTGCAAATCTAAATATTACACATTAAGGCTGACAGAATATAGCAAAACATGTAATAATGGAAGGAACTGACTTTACCCTGAACACATTCCTGAATAATGGAAAGAGGCAGCCAGAAAAGATATAGGATACATTTATGACAATACTCTATGGTGCCTTTAGAAAGCACAAACAAATACCTTACATATTTCTACCACGGAAACCTTTACACACATATTACTCAATCTCAAGTCATTTGTTAGACTGATTTATCAAATTGAAATGAGCCAGGAAAAAAAAAAAAACCCTGAAGTTACCAAATAGTTCAGCATAGTTTTAGAGCAACAAAAAAACCAAAAATAAAGTTATGGTCTGCAAGAAATGACTAATTCTTCATTTACTTTGGTTGTTTGTTTGTAAACACAGATGTGCTTTTAATTTAAATCAGCTTCTTTCAGACCACTTACAGATTGTTTTTCCCATGCACACAGACTCACTAGCACAAAAGTTTTTGCTAAAATTAAAGTGCCCACATTATTTTACAGTTTATTTCAGTGGCTTTCAATGGGCTTATCCATATTCTTATTTTCTTCAATAAAATGGAAGAAAACTCTTTCAGGATATATTTCCAAGCTTCCTAGTATAACTTTATGAGAGGAATGTCAAATTTGTCTTTACAAACAAGCTGTGGATCTGCTGGTAGGTAAGACTAGCACTGAGAGATAAAAAACAATGGGATGGATTCCACTGATTGATGAATGGAAAAGATATTTGCCTTTACAAACAAGCTGTAGGTTTGCTGATAAATGAAATTGGATATTGAAAGATGAAAGCAACAGGGAAAAAACTATAAATTCTATAAGAATTAAAAATTAAAGGGGAGGGTTGTACATTAGAGGGGAATTTCAGGTATCAGGAATTCCGGGAAGTCTGTACCTCTCAAGTACCTCAGCCAAAGGGGAAAGAGAGAGGGGAATGCAGCTGGGAAAACAGGATAAAAAGGAGGCTGCGTCCTCCAAAAATTTGAGAGATCCCAGGGGAATGCCCCATGGCCTCTCCCTTTATTCAAATAAAGCAAAAAGGACTCCTCTGTCTCCTTTTTGGTCATAAACCTCTTGAGTTTGTGGATTAATTTTCCTGACATTTAGAAGAACGATGAGGTAGATTTAATTTTTAAAGGTTGAGACTATTCTGTTTGGACTTCATGTTTTATTCAGTTTGCTGAAGTTTGAATTTACCAACTGCAATTGTGAGTCCAGCTCCTGGCACGATATAACTTCTGTCTATTGCTAACAAAGAGGTCCTGGAAATGAAAGGACTGAAAATGATGCAGCATAGCCAGGAGAAAGGGGGTGTGATCCAGACTTACAGGTAAGGATTCCTTCCCACTGCCATTATCTGCTGTCCTGATCTTGCCTATGGCTCCGTCCTCACCCAAAGCTCCGTGTAAACCCGCAGGAGCTCCGCTCTCTGCAGTTTTTGTGGTTTCTTCCAGCTGTAGAAGATTCAGAGGAGAGCTGCACCTGGACTGGAACAGAGGTGGTGAAGCCTGGTCCTGAGGCCCCAGCGACTGTGGAGTGCAGGAACGGGAGGGGTCGTTGCGTGGCTCTGCCACAGGAGCCTTCTCAGCCTCTGCTGGGGGGTTGTACTGGAATGGCTGTGCTGGGAAAAATGCCTGCTGTGGGAAGGGGCTGGCTGTGCCAAAGGGGGGCTGTGCTGGGAACACTGTCTGTGATGAGAAGGCAGGATGGGCAGGGAAGTTGGGCTGGCTGGGGTAAAGCGTTGGAGGTAAGTTATTGTTCATCTCTGGGTACATGTAGTTGGGGAGCACAAGAGCCACCATAGGGGTCATGAAGGGTGCAGAGAACTGGGATGGCTGCATAGGGCAAGTGTTTCCAGAGTCTGGCAAGTGATTAAAACCAGAGAGTGAAGTTTCAGGAGCCGGTGGCACTGTCCCTGCTGCTGGAAAAACAGGAAGGGAATATGCAGGCATGACAGTGGGGAAGGACACTGCTGAGTAGCTAGCTTGGGAAGTCTCTGATGGTGACCAAGCTGTGGCATTTAAACCTTGGAGGGGGAACCGATGGGGGAATTTAGCTCCAGAAGTTGTGCTGTCTGAAGATTCCTGTGGTTTAATGCGCTTCGATTTCCTGTTCTTTCCACTTTTCTTCCAAGGCTGATCCATCCCAGAAGTGGCGTTTCTTTGTCCACGGCCACCTGCAAAAGGAAAAGTTGTAAGAAAGGTTATAAAAATACAGCTATACAGGACATGTATAACCATTTAAATTAAAAATATAAAGATAAAAATCTGGAAAAGAAATGCTTAGCAGTGTCTGACTTCTGTTCCAAGTCAAGTCAAGACCAAAATGAGAACAAAGATCATGTCAAGCACTTCTGAAAATGCCACCCAGAGCTCCGAAGCTTAATACACAAGACAATCTCACTATTACTGCTAGCCTCTGCCATTTCCATCCTGCTGATCACATTATTACCTTAAAGGCAACCAGACAACTATCAGATTGTCTCACCAATTACACAACAGTGGAATGGGGAAAACTGGAAAACAAAGGAGCTGAAAACAAAACAAAACCACAAATCTGAACAAAAGACAGATGGCAAGACAGAAGGAAAAGAAAAGCAAAGGAATACAGGCATGGATAGAGTAAAGCAAACATCCTAAAGCAGGTTGTTTTGCCATTTGAAGGTAGATGCATGACAGTAAAAGAACAGAGAGAAGAACAATGAAAATATTAGTTCCAAAAACATCCATTATGACACTAAAAGCAATATTCAACATTAAATCTTCTAGCAAGATCTGTCAGAACTTTTTTCTGTGGGTTTTGAAAATAGCATGCAACTGTCACTGTCCACACTGGTCCCACAAAACAATTAAAAATTGAAATTTTTAATCCATCCCAACAGGATGTACTTTCTATATAAATAGCAAGTTTTATTGTGAAAACTATTGCCATACCACGTTCAGCAGGCCGTCCTTTTGGTTTATCTTGTAAGTAGTAATTGCAGTGTGATTGGAAAATATTAAATCTCTTGATTTCTTTGAATTTATTCAAGAAGCTCTGCTCCTCTTTTTGTGTATGCACTGCAAGGACCTCCTTTGTAAGTCCCAGTTTTTTAAATGGCTCCTTCTCTTGATTTATGTGTGCAGAGCTGGATGGAGGGGCAACAAGTTGGCCATCTATGATTTCTGCTCCACTTGGACCATCTTCTATCATTTCTACAGGAACAGAAGGCAAAATACTCAAGATGAATAAAGGAAGGCCTGTACATGCATTTCTAAGGTATTACAATTCTGTAATGATTTTGCTGCAAGTTTAAGATTACATATTCCATCCCTATTTATCCCATTTCCTAAGACCATTTTGGCTGTAAAGAAAATGTAAGTCACGAGCAGACATCAGCCATGTCTGAAATTTGAACTTGCTAGCACTTGCCATCTTGAAAGTAAAAATATTGGTAAAATCCTACCTAATTCAGGTTGTGTTTTTTTGTCTCCAACGTGAACAATGGTGCTACTGTAGCTACACTGACTGGTGAGAGACACAACACTTTCAGGCTTGCCAGGTAAAGCCAAAGATGTTAAGTGAGCACCAACCACTGGGGGACCACTTGATTTACCAGATGCCTTCAACACAGCAGGATCTGTTAAAAGAAATAAAGTTGCAGCTTACTGAAGATAATCAAGAGCAAATTCAAGTTACATGCTGCTATGGCTACAAAACAGTAAAGGCCAAACTGTGCTTGACAAGACAAAAAAGTGAACTTTTTACTTTATACATTCCAGGAATAGAATGACTGCAGAGCAACAGATGCAATCCTCTAAGCCCCTATACAGCCAAACCAAACCTTTTCAATGAAGGACATTTCCTCTTTCTGGTCTTCACTCTTCTTTTATGGCACAATTTTGGAAGAAATTTTCTAGCCTCTTCCAGCCCAAGAATAAGTTGCCCCCAGCTCACAAAGTGTTGCACACTGATTTATTTCATTAGCTGGTTACTGTGAAAGCTTTGTTTTGAACATTCAGCTATTTAAAATTCTCTCCCCTGAAAGCCACACACAGTAATCCAGCAGAGGTCAGAGCAGTACCTCACCAAACAGCATTAAGACATTCCTCCTCTCACAGGAATACTTCCATAATGCATATCTAAGACCTAAAGTTTGCCTTTTTCCTGACTGGTGACTTCATCTCAGACATCTGTGCAACAAAGAGCTGGTGACCCACATCATCTCCTGCCAACCAGAACCACAGAGACTCCAAATTACAGCATTTCAATCCCTTCTGCAGGACTCTCTGTTCCTGGTCTACTGATACCTTCTAATTTGATTCTAAAAGCTGTGCTGGAACTTCTTTCTGAAGCTTATCAAATAGCCAAGATCATTCCCACAACCAATTTTTGAGAAACTCCACTGGACACTCTCCCTTCAGCCTCATATAATGACAAGGTAGAATGAGCAAATATCTCATTTGCATGCAGTTCTTTACCAGTCTCACAATCCTTGTACTAACCAGTTACATTCTTCATTTAGCTCCCCATCCAGACAAGGGACTATGTCAAATGCTACATCTAAGGCCTAAAAAATTAACTGAATGTTTCTGTCTGCAGCAGACTCTTTAGACAGCTTGCTTCAGGAATCCCCATCTTCTTATTTTCATGGATGAACATTGGGTTCTAACATCTCACAAAACACAGAACAGTCCAGTACTGCATTTTACCTTCTCTTGTTCCTTTTTTTAAAGCAGAAATGTAATATGCATATTTTTGTTGCAATTAATTATCTGCTAGGTTCTTCAGCTGATTGTTCTTTCAAGTCCTAACTGTGAAATACACTTCCTACATCTGATTATGATTCAAGTCCTGAACCTCAAAATCCTACTGTATTCTGCACAGTACAAATTAGTTTATTGCATCTACAATTCAGATATGCAATCAACTACTCAATATTTTAATTGTAAGGAAGATATTAACAATAAAAGTTAAATCACCAACATCAAACACTGAGAAAGGGGCTATGAGATCATGCCTACACTTTTCATTATTCTGCAAAGAAGCAGCATGCAACTGCCTGCCAGCAAAACTCAGTCATGAAAAAGCTGTGATGTAGAGTTACCTCCCAATGGCTGGATAGAATTATCAGCTGCTTTTTGTTCATGAACTCCAGAACTCAGTGATGCAACACTTGTTGAAGGTTCACATTTTCTTTTTGCTGTACCAGGCACATTACAACTCTCCAAGTACCTAAAATACAATGATTTAGCAATATGAGACATACTAGCTCTGTGTCCAGAGGTCAAGAGTCATTTACTCAGTGGTTGCTCACCTGATAACACTGTCCAAACAGCTGATCTGCTGATAGGAATACACAGGTTGTTCTTTCCAAGCCAGCTCCTCAGTAGTCACAGTTTTTGGAGCAGCTGTTCCTGCAGTATCTTTTCCCCCTACACCTTTCACCTGACCACCAGCAGTATTCTGTTTTTCTGTGGAAAGAGATACTGCTATTAAGCAATTAAGACATTAAATCCTTACAAAGTCCCCTAAAAGCAACAGTAGTAAAGGCTTTTCATTTCTACATATTTAGCAGGTCACAAATTAACTACTGCAATACACTAATAAATGAATATTGTGTAAATATTTTCCTGTCCTTATGGGTTCTTGGAGTTAAAAAGTTTAATTAGATTGCATATGGATCCAAAGGGAATAAAAACTATGGCTGTAAGGGAATATATATCATTAAAGTTGGAACACACTCAGGATGAGGGCAACTCTAGTGCCCACTTAAATTATTTCAAGACAACAGCTTTATGCCATGCCTTAACTGTGTTACACCACTATTGATTCAATACAGCCAAACACAATATCTTCCTGGGCACACTAGAGAGCCACAAGACAATATAATTTCAATTGATAAAATCCTGTCTTTACTCATTGATTAGAATTCAACTATTAAAAAGTCCTGCTGCCATATTATCCAAGGCACCAGCACAAGAGACTGGGAACTGCTAATGTCTTACCTGCAAAAGACTCTTTCTTAGAGTCCAGTTTTGCTTTACTGTCAGTGAAAATATGCTGTCCTTTACTCTTGACTTTACGGGCATATTGACAAACCTCCTGAAAGCAGTTTGGGAAGAACAGTTATTTCAAAATTTTGACATAAAAGGTGTATTACAAAATTTTGACATAAAACTTTATTCACAGCGATTCCTCAGTAGACTAAATCTAACCTCAGTTACTCTCTTGCAATTAGTTTGATCACAGAAGAAGTACGTACACATACAATGTTATTGTGCCACTGCAAAAATTTGGAATTGGAAAGAGAAGTTTAAAGTATGTTTCTTGTAAACAATTACTCTGTATTTTGTTTAATCTGTTTGAATAACTTGGATAGGAAAACATAAAATATCCATTACAAAGATGACCTCAGAAAAAAACCAAACCTATCACTTGGTTAAAAAAACTAGAAGTCTAACCAAGCACTGACAGGATGTTATAGAGCTGGACTGTAACAGCCTTCACTGTCCGTGGAAACAGTGAAGGAATGTCAGGCATCTATTTCCCTGTTAAATAAGAAATCCTGAGACTTCATCTGCTTACTCCACCAGTGTTTAAGAATTGAAAGCCAGGAAAGTGACCACCTTGGCAAGAGCAGGAGTCTGCAAAATCTGATCACAGAAGCACAAATCAGATTTGGGAGAATTAGCCTACAAGCAATAAAACTTATCAAGGAAAATTTTTGGCTTTCAGAATTAAATACAAAGTAAAGTTTGAAGCACAAACTAGAAGACTGTTTTATTCCATTCAATTTATTTCATTCTGTATAAATGCTGTATTTTTGCAACACTAAAAGTGATCAGGGTCAGTATCCCTTGGTTATGCAGGTATTACTGCATTTAATCTTTTTACTTTCATTTGGGAAAACAGTAATTACAGACTTTCCCCTCCCAAAAGAAACTGTTTTCACATATCTAGCTAGTTTCCCAAGAAACACAGCATATAACATGTAACAGACATTAGATTAAGTAAACACACTAAGCAGGTTTAAATTCTTTATTACACTTGCATGTCTATCGCTGTGCTTCAGTACCCTGAGGCTTCATCTACACCAGAAATGTTTATTCCCTCAGACAAAAGCGTTTTTTATATTGAACAAAAAAAGAAAGATGGCATTTTCTTTATACTTTCTCCTATTTCTAATTTGAAAACATTATTCTAAAAGTTAAAAATCCCCACTTTAACTGGTTTGTTTTGTGCCACATACTTGAATGAGAAAAATTCAAAACCTACTGGTTTATCTTTATGAGTGTCTTCATTATTATTTCCTGTGCTGTCACTGGAGGATGCCACACTCATCAAGTGCTCATGTGAACCATTGCTACCCAGACTTCCATAGCCACTGGATCCACTGTTGTGTACAGGCTGTTAAAACAACATATAAAATAAATAAATGTATATACACACACACATACCCCCCCCCCCACCAGGACACCAGTAATTCCATGTCAGGAAAAGAGATTTTATTTTATGCTGGGTTTTTTGTTGCTCGGTTTTGGGGGGGTGGTTTGTTTGGTTTTGTTTGTCTGGAGGACTCCATAACTACACAAAACTCTTAAGATATCAACTGTAGCTTTAACACAATTCAGTAAGTCTTGTCATGAGTGCAAGGAATTCCCAGGATCGTAGCCAAAAATTCCAGTACAGTAGAAGCAGCTGAACACAATGTCACACCAAGACAAACAGCCTTTCCTCAGCAGGAACGAGCAGGGTAAGAGCAAAGCACTTGCTGTACCTGCAGTAAGAGCCGATAGATCTGCTCAGTGATCTCCTGAACACTGGGGTGAAGGATTCTGTCCTCTGTGTAGTTGGGAGCAGCAAACACATCTTCATTTAAGGGACCCCTGCACAAACCAAACATACACCAGCTCACTGCAAAGGCTGCAAAGTGTTTCAACCACAGAGAGACCACAGTTTCAACTGACCACCTATATATCCTACACAGAATCTAATGCTTGTTCTGTTCCCTCATCTTCAGGATCTCTATGTAAACCTGAGGGAAGGGAAAACAAAAATATATTGACTTACGTCCTAACTTTGTGTCTTCCAATAATAAATGAAACTTTTCGACTCCAAGGGTTAATGAAACTGGACCAGCTGGTGTCCATGGTGATATAATCTCCATTTCTAGTGCAAAACCTGATTGGTGAATAGTCAAAAGGCTGCCCTCCATACTGAAGAACTGCAATGAAGGATTCAAACAGAAATTTCAGATTAACATTTGCACAATTCTACATAATGATTCAGGATTTTACAATGAACTGTACATTCATGGAGGGAATGGACATTCAATGTACTTCCTCTTCATGGAGGAAGATGCCACTTGGGGGAACAAATACTGGGTATATTGATACATTCAGAAATACTGAGCTACCAGAATAAGCAGATCGTCACAATTTACTGGACTATGATCAAGAAAACCACCCTTAGAATAAAACAAGCTAAAGAAGGCTGAAGAAGCAGCTTTACAAACTTTGCCAGAATGGCTCTTATTTTCTTCTCTGTGAAATAAGAAAAACTATCATGTAAGATATGACAAATTCTGTCACACCATTCTCAAGAAAATTTTCTTTATGTATGAAATATTTGTTTACAGTCAATTTGTTTATGAGAGTTATCTATGCTTCTTAGAAAGTACAAAAC
This sequence comes from Rhabdornis inornatus, assembly GCA_013397075.1. NCBI lineage: Eukaryota > Metazoa > Chordata > Aves > Passeriformes > Rhabdornithidae > Rhabdornis > Rhabdornis inornatus. The sequence continues at coordinate 620,598 of VWZS01007625.1, read as the reverse complement.
TGAGTGATTTCTCATTTTCATGGATTTGAATTAAGAATCAAGTTGCACAGTAAAAGATTCAATTTACTTGTGGAAAAAATCAGGCACAATTAATTTTCTCCTACTACTTGTTGAGGTCATTGTAGTCCTTATTATTAAGTTCTAGAAATAAATTTGTATTTCTGCCACAGTAAGAGGTTACATACTTTTTTTGTGAATTGCTAGCATTAAGGGCCTGTCATTTGGGTGAAGATGCACCAAGACTGGTGTTCCTATTAAATCCTGAGGTAGGTATCCCAACAGAGGTACTGCCCTGGAGAAAGAAAGACAAAGAAAACATAATGAAAATCTGGCAGAATAAATGTATATTTCATGTTTAAAATGTTTTCATTTTAAGCTTTCTTTGCTGTTTTTCCTGTGAAGAGAATGAATAATTTTTAGTTTACATTTGGTGAAAAAGCAGTGCCAAATTAACAACAGTCATACACTTAGGGCAAGGGGGGCTTGCTTTGTTCGTGGGGTGGTGGTTAGACCAAATCAAGGAGTCTGCCACAGCAATTCTGTCTTCTTTGCTGCCTACCTTTAGAGGATAAATACTTACCCTAATTTTAAAAGAGTATTAATAAAGTTTAACCTCATAAAACCCTCATGAAGGTAAATAGTACCCCAATCCCTTGGCAGGGAGCCATGGCAAAGGATCACAGGATTACCAGAGCTGAACTAGCACCAGGGGAGCTGACCAACACTCAACACAACTTTCACACAGGCAGGTGAAGAGTTCAACTCAGAGGAGCTGCATAGGAGCAAGCTTATTAACTAGAGAATTCAAAGCAGTGGTACTGAATTCCTGCACATTATCCGAGACCACGTCTAGTGACGTGAAAAACTAATTTATGTGAGAAAATAATTTTTATTGATCACTTTGAGCATTTGTATTAAGGATAAAGGAGTGAAAGTTCACAAATATCACTTTGCACCTTACCCTGAAGGTTAACCACTGAAAATGTGCTTTGGAAAAAAAAATGTACTAAGTCAACACTACTCAGTGTTGTTTAAGTTGCCAGATGCAACAAGTCATCTTGTAAGCTCAAAACGCTGTACCTCTTCCTCCCAGCCCCACTCACTGCCAAAGACCCAGGCAGATACCTGAGTGTCTGAACAGCTTTAAGGAAGAACTCATCCCAGTGCACCAGATGGGGGATCTGTGTCATGCAGGAACCCAAAAGCATCATGCAGCAAACGCCTTCAACACTGCAGTTCCAACAACCCACTGGAATTACATCAGTTCCCCAAAACATCCAACATACCCTTCCAGCAAAGAGGCTGAGAGGGGAAAGGGGATAGCAACTAATGCCTTATTACCAAAGCAATTAGTTTAATAATGAGTCTTAAAAGCTTGTAGATGAACTAAAGCAACAGAGCAGAAACTGGCATAGAACTCACACTAAATCAGATCACTTTGACACACTGACATTTAGAAGTGCTGCCAAGTTCAAAGCACATGAGAAAAGCTGTGCTGCTAGAGGACTTCAAAATCTCAGTTAACTCCAAACAACTTCAGCCAGGGCTTCATCAAATAACACCGTAAGAAGGTTTTGTTCAGCACTGTTCCTGTTCTTTGCCACCTGCATTATGAGAGTTGGGGATCTAGAATGTGAGACTGAGCTGACCTTGCCAGCTCTGATGAAAAGGAAACTAAAAGATGATCCAGGAGCTTCCCACACTGCTGGAAAGAGGAGTTACAAAAATGGAGTTAAATTTTCCTGATTGTGCCAGACAATAAAACCATGGGCAACGGTCCCAGACTGGAGTCTGGAAAGCTGATGCTGAACGTTAGGAAAAGGTTTTTAACAGAGCAGTGCAACACAGGAGGGTTCCCATACAGACTGTGCAATCTGTGTGTCTGAAGGTTTCCAGGCATTATTGAGACAAGGCCACAGCTGACCTTAGCCAAGACTGGGCAAGGTTTCATTTCAAGCAAAAGGATGGAACCAAGACCTCCAGCAGTCCCTTCCAACCAGCCCTTCTGTGCTCATATAATGCTGTATTTGAGAATGATGTCTTGGCACCATTATGTTTCCTCATAATGAGTAACTCATAAAAATTCAGAGGTTAAGTTAATTAATTTTATGAATGCAAATACACGTGTGGCATAAGAATGGCTGATGAGGTGATGCTGCCAAGTTTAGTTTGTGTTGTACAGTGACATTTAAAGTGTCAAAAAAACATAAGTAAGTCTCTTTATATTATTATTGTAAGTTACATACAAAACTGCTTTAAATTAATTTACAAGAATCAATCCGCTGTGAACAACCTACACCCATATACATGAAGTATCAAATATATTAAGACAAATACATATAGGGATGATCCATTTAATTTCAAGAAAATATTTATTTTTACTTAACTTACTCTGTGCAGAGATCCACCTGCAAAGTTCAGACAAATATGCATTTTTCCAACCCATGAACACGTACTGATTACAGAAATTAACTTTATTTTATGCAAGTCAAGCAACAGTTTCAGGGTTATGTTATGAACAATGCTCAGTCAACAGCAGGTGCTCAGTTGCACATTTTTAAATATTAAGAGTCTGCTTTTTTTAAGAATCTCTTGCTTTGTGTATTCCACCAAACCCTGGAGGGTTTAAGAGCAATAAACTGCATATGCATGTCTTGGTAAATATTTATCAGGCTGCCAATGCTCTCAGGAGTTAAATAGTTAAAAGCAAAATCAACTACACAATCACAAGAACAGAAATAAATGACGCAAAGTGCTAATTTCAGACCAAGATGCAATCAACTTCCACTGAAAGTGTTAGAAAGTGGTATTTGAGAACAAGTGGCAGCATCAGACTAACAGGAAAGAAGCTTCCATAGGATCCACAGGGAATGATTTACTGGACTTGCTCCACTCAAGCCCAAGAATAAGGGCAAGGCTCTCCACTCAGTAATTTTGCCATTTCTGTTAAATGACTACTGGAGATCACTGAGCTGTGAATGCACAGAGGAATAGAAGCTCTGCACTGTGCCCTCAGCATCTTTGTAAAGATAAACCCACTCAGCAACTGGCTTGAAGCATGTGTGGAAATGAAGGAGAGAGAAAAATCCATGAAGAAGACATAACTACAGTGGATAACTGTACAGTGGATTAAAGTAGTTCTTTTATCAACTTGAGCTGTTTAGAGGGGCTGTATAAATCACAGCATGGAAAACTGGTTTGTCAGCATTAGAGTGTCTATCCTACAGGAATTCACTTAGCCACAACATCTGCCTCTCTACAGATAAAACTGTCTCAGAAGAGAATTCAAACAGTGCTCTTTTTACCTTGACTCCATCTTAGTCAAACATCTCAATAACCTCCTTTCCCCAACCCCTCTCTCTTCTGCTGCATTTAAGGATTTTGCCAAGAATTAAATACGTATTCAGAAATAAGATTTCCACCCAAAAAACCACCACAGAATCTTAAAATTGTCCATTATACTCCTACTCTTTCTGAAGACATCTCCCATCTCAACCTACAAAGAAAAGTTTAGCATTCTTAGAATGCTTAAAAACAAATGGGAGAATCTCAGAAATCAGATGTTACCATTGCAGCTAACATAGTTTTTGTTAAGGAGAAAAAAAAAAAATCAAAATGAAGTGCCATATACAGCCTAAATATCAGAAACCATCACAAAGAAAATATCAAGGAAAGTGGAAAAGGAAGGGGAAAGGCAGTGTTTTCAACTCAGGAGTAAGGGAATTCTCTTATCCAGTCCCCAGGGCTCAGGATTGGGTCCAGCTGTGTTTAATGTCTTTATCCATGATCTGGCCAAGAGGATGGAGAGCACCCTCCATCAGTTTGCACACAATAGCAAATTGGGTGAGAGAGTTGATTCTCCCAGAGAATAAGCAACAGAAAAAGAGGAAATGGCCTCAAGTTACCCCAGGGCTGGTTTAGACTGGCTATTATCATGGAAAGAGTTGTCAAGGAACAGGCTGCCCACCGAAGGGGTGCAGTCACCACCCTCAGAGGTATTTAAAAATGTGCAGATGAGGCATTTAGGGACAGGATTTAGTGGTGGACTTGATGATCTTAGAGGTCTTTTGCAACCTAAATGATTCCATGAAAGCTTGGTTTAGACCTCAGTTCTTAAGTCTTTGCATATACATAAAGATCACAGGCGGCATTTTTGTTTCTAATTTAGAATGCAAATACTTACTCTAACCAGCTTTCATGAACTGTTAAAGGAATGAGAAGTCTTCAGCCAGTGTAATTTGAAACATTTTTCTATACCTTTTTTTTTTAAGAGTTAATGTATTGAAAAGCTGTACCTCTAGTTCTACCTGGGCCAGCAGAGAGTGACAGCAGCATATTTGCTGAATCAAACTTAAAAAACCCAAAAAATCCACACCTAAATGTCTCATACAGGTAATAATTGACAGCACAGGAATTCTTCTGAGCATGGGTTCATTGACTGAATTTATGTTCAGAATTTCCCAAGAGGGAAGGAAAGTGGAAGAACAAGTTGTTTGCAGGCACTTAAATACCAGTGTAATGTGCTCTCATGCTTAGTGAAAATGGGAAAATGTACCCTTCTTAGGTTAAACACTCTTCAGTAGTTGCATAATTTTTTAACCCCATATATAACCTTAAATCCTGCAAAGATATTGGATAGCTTGCTCATCAGTAAATTGAAAAATAATTTTTGTAAGTTACCTTTCATCTACATCCTGGAACAAACAGGTCGGTGTGTGCGTAGTTGTAAAAATCCTTTTGTCAGGAGGAATTCTGGGTGCTGAGAGAGAAATAAAAGCATATTAGCAACTGGGGTTTTGCAGATATAATACTTTTAGCTGCCAGTCCAAAATTCTGGCCCAGCATACAGGAAAGCAGCAAGGACAGAGAACAGAAACAATGCTCTTTCACTTTACTAAAGCTTGAACAGTTCTTACTTTTAGGAAAGCAAACTAGTCTTTGTGCACTCAAGGATTACCTTCATAACCAGAATGGACTTTTTCTGCAAGCAGCACACAGCAAAGCTGGTCTTCTGCTATTTCTGGATCTTGCACTTTGATAAGGTAAGGAGTCATCCGGAATGGGTGATAGCAAATCTCATTTTCACGCTCCTTTCCTGCACTAATAATTAAAGAGAGTTAATTATTTCAACAGATTCATCTTACACTAAATAAAATTTTAATTTATCCATTGTATTTCCCTCATGACACAAGATCTTCATGTTAGCTGCTAAAATAGCACCCAAGATCTTAGCTTGAGGTCTCTTTTGGTGGAAGAGAATCTAATTCTGATGGTGTCCTTTGCATACCAGCTTCCATAAGGATTGTGCTGTTCTCTCCACTGCCTGAAACCAATATCCACAACAGCATTACATGGAAGTCTGATAGAAAAACCCTGCTCACACAATAGACAAAGTTACTTTGTTGTCCTTCAGAGAGATGAATTTACAGGGCTTTTTTTATGAAGACTGCTATATCCCCAGAGTTAACACAAAGATCATCTTTTAATCAATATTTACTCCAGTTTAGGAGGAGTGAAAACTCAATATTTAATAACAGGTGTTTGCTTAACCAGAATGCAAACATAGTAATGAAAATAACCATTTACATAGTGACCAAATAAGAATCAGTTGTAATAAGTTTGTAACAGCAGAGCTTAATAAAAGTAAAGCTTTTGAAATCAGCGTTAGTTGGACAAAAAATCTCCAGTAACACCAGCAGTACTTTTACAGTACATCCAATGCAACACTCTAGGGCACTGCATTACCTCCAATCATTTCAAGTTTATTCATACCTCAATAATAAGTATTTACTTCAGAAGTAATCAAATAATTGGATCCACTATTTTTGTTTCAGGAGTGCTGCCAGAGAAGCAGTAAGCATCAAGAAACCAAATTGCACAAGAACGAACATGAACTAAGTTGCCAGCTTTTCCCAAATTAAAAAAAAACAAACAACAAAATAGGAGTGATTTGGGGCAGGAAAAGAAGGAAGAAAAGCAAATCAAAGAATTGTGTTTTCTATTAACTGCAAAAGAGACAAGTCAAGTTACCCTCGAGCAGCTGTCTGGGGGATACCTGAGACAAATTTGAGACATTGGTTTTCTAGAATGAAGGAGACTCTGAAGCAGATGCTGAACTGTTCTATTTACATGAACCAAAGGCTTTCCAGAGCACAAGGAGATGCTGTACCACCTTCTTTTATGGCACAAAGGTCAATATTCACAGGGATTAACTTCCAAGATGGAACTCCTGAAATCAGTTCCGTTTTCTCTGTTGCTGCTACAGTTAATCAACTCAAGGATGTGCATATGTTTTGCTTTACAATCACATTATGAAGAAGCATGAAATGCACATACCATATGGTTCTTATAAAAGTCAAATACTTATGTAAGGCTTGGTTTCATAACACAACACTAAGCTTTACAATATTGTCTTACCTGATGCGACAGAAAAAAGATTTCTCTTCCATGCAATCCTGGGTGGAAGACTCTAGAAATAATAAGCATATTTCATAACAAGTTACAAATTACCAGAAGATGATGATATTCAGTACCAGAATTTTTCCTTAGATAATAAATGTTGATTTTTTTATTCAGTTTATGATCCCTGAAGTCTCCATATGTATTGGTTAAACAATGTACATCATAAGCAACTAAATCTGAATGTCACTCGGATTCTGAGGCTGGCGTGTGAATCACAGCTCCTTGTTTATCAAGTCTTTTCCCAAACATATCTAAACAGCTCTCCAGTTAGAGCTGCTTACTCTTATCAACTCTTTCACAGTACTTTATACCAATGATCAAAAATGTTTGATTACCTAGGACCCCAAAATGTGACCCTTTTCCTAGAAATACACTAAGACAGCTCGAACACCAAATACACTTCCTAGCACCTCTCTTCTCTCTTTTTCCTGAAGACTTCTTCTCATGTTATAGGCTTATTTCCCTCCTTTTCCAGAGAAGCCACACACTGATTTCCAAGGGAAGCTCGGGCATTTCAAAGGCCTCCAGTCCACAATATTTAGGATATTCTATCATTTGGCAGCTGATACATGAGAGAGTGTGCACACTTCTACTTACTGCATTTTTTAAATCTGAAGTTATACACAAACATAATAAAGCTACAGGAATTGTTTCAAGAAAGCAATGCCAAAAACCTCCTGCATAACTGACTAATCAGGATTATATATCATTTACCACTGATCCTGTTTTGAGCCAGAGGTTGCACTAGAGACCTCACAAGATCCTTTCTGATCTGCTTTATGTATGCATTGCTTTGCATAAACGCATATGGATGGATGGATGTTTATTGCTAATTGTTTTTTCAGATTAAATATGGTTCACGCCCTGGCTTTACTTCACAGATTTAGTATGCAATGGATTGGAATTTCAAACATTTAAGAGCAGACCTTGAATTTCAAGTGTTTAGTTGAAATAGTTGGCAGATATTTCTCCATTACTAACAGCTGTAGGTACATGAGTAAAACAATCCTACCACAAACATACACCAAGTGCCCTGAGATATCTGATCCTTCACCATTAATTACGCCTAATATAATCTAAGGCTAGAAGAGAGCTGTGATTACACTTGGTGAGTGCATAGTGATGACTGCTGAAATACCTTTTTCTATACCATAATCCAAGTGTCCAGTATTCAAATCATAGCCATTTTAAAAGGAAGGAGACAGAATATTGTCCCCTTTACACTTGAAGAAGACAAAATGTGAAGAAAAATTGTTTTCATCTGATTGCTAGTACGAGTGGAAAGTAAATTCACCACTCAGCATGAATTCCTACTTTGTTTTTATTCATCATCTGGCTGGAAGGGGAATGAGAACTGATAAATAATGACATTGAGAAAACTTAATCAACAGACAAGTCTTGTTGGTGTATAGAATAGATTCGTACACCTAGTGTTGTTCAGAGGTGTTCTAATGATGCCCCTGTGCTGCACCCTCAGGAGTGATGGGAAAGGATGGAAGAACATTCAAAATCAGTGCAAGTATTTGCATTTGCATGGCTGAAAGAAGGACAGAGAAATACCTGCTGTTGAGACCACTCACCAGCTCTATTGCAAATGTTCCATGATGGTAATCTGTATGGGGTGGTAGAAGTATAGAACACACTGACATCCTGAGGTGCCAAAAACTCCACAAATTTGGCATTTTTAAAATAACCCCTCTTGCAGCGGAGAATAGAAGTAGCTTGATCAGATATGTACAAAATTTTCCCAGTTATCAAAGAAACAGCTACAGCAAACATATCCTAAAAACAAAAATCTCAAATTATTTAGACAGTTGGAAACATTCCTCAGTGCAGCATATATTTCTGAGAAAAATATTTAAGATATAAAAACATTTTTAAGTTCAAAATGAGAATGAAGGAAATTTAATTGTATTACAGATGTTGTTCAACACAATGAATCTGCTCATCAAGTAGACTGAGACAGAATATTTTTCACTTATGTAGTAAGAATAATACACTACTATTTACTGGGTTACAAACCTAAATATCATTGTCTACAGTCCTATGATGCAGAATGATTTTACAAATTAAGAATTAATGACCTTCCAGCTATATAACTTCACATTTTCCCTGTGCTTGTTACAGACATGATTTACATTTATGAAATTCAGGTGTTTTCGAAAGGCTGTTTGTGTTAGTTGGTCCATCCACAAAAGGTGAAAAAAGGGCTCTAAACCACTTGGTAAAAAATAATGAGTACACAGGTGGGAAGAAGTCCCGCACTCTTGGATTGTTTCTCTTCCTGCCAGAGAGGAGCTCCCTGCACCAAAACCTTTAGTGCTCCATTCACAAACACTATGCAGGAACTGGAGAGCTGCCAGCAGAACACTGCTTTCACAAATGGATATTCACATGAATTGAAAAATGTTTATGATATTTGGCTCAATTTCTCAGTTCATGTACTCCCTTTGCCACTACGGCCCCGTGCCCAGAGTGGGTCACGCTCTGGGAACAGGAGGCCTCAGATGTGGCTTGAGCTATGGCTCCATGGCCTTTTGGCTGTCAGGTGGCGTTTGAAGGAGGCAAGGAGGAGGGGGAGGTCTTCTCCATACGATAAAAAGGATTTATTACTCTGGGGAATTCATAGGGCAAAAGACAAAAATGGCGAAGGTGCAACAACTTAAATATGGGAGAGGTTCAAGAGGAAGGTACAAATTCTTAACAAATTGGAGAATTCTTGGGAGGGATAAAGGGTAGGGTTTACAAAGGCATTGTCCAATGAGGGAGGAAGGGGGGAAAACTGGGTCACATGGACTAATAAGACATCCAGTTTTAGGGGATTTCCAAAGAGGAATTCCAAGCAGGGGGCTGGCACAAAGCAGGACTGACAGGTAGTTTAGGATAGATTGACAAGGTGGGTGGGAGGGTATAATTTTGGACTAAACCATTAGCTTGGGCAATAACAGAACATACCATTAACAAGAAACACACTGCAACATCACTCTGCACTTCCTATTTGTTTCCCCTTGTGGGCAGCCTTTACTATTCACAGATTCAACAAAACCCACCTGTTTCAAGCTATGGAATGTCCCCCACCCTGCTCTTGTTTTAGAGAATTCAGACTTTGTATATTCAAACAGAGGCTGCAGTTCAAAAAAATAGTAGGAGGTAGCTCTAACACATTTAGATGTCATTATTTTTTGAAGACTCCATAATTTATCCCTAAAATACTAGTAATATGGAAATAAACTTAATTTTTAAAATCATTCAGGTTATCATTTAACTGCTAAACTACAGTGATAGTCCTAGCTATTCTTATCTCTATGAGAACACAGCATCGCTGGACCCCACAGAAAGCCAGTTGCAAAAAACAGACAAATCCCACAGAAAAGGACACAGTGATTCCAACACTTTTGTCACTCTTCAGTCACACTAACACAAAGAACTGGTGAAACATCAAATAACCCCTAGTTATTTGAATAAACTAAAGTGATTCAACCATGTGCCTTGACTAAAATTTGGGAAAAGTTAACTCTCCAACTTTTGCAAGTGCACTGAAATGAAAACTAATGATGCCTCTCAGGGCTTTGTATCACATGGACATAGAGAGGTGTGTCACACCAGCACATCCACACACAAGGTACAATTCAGAGGATCAGGGAGCTCAAGACTAGTTATTTCCCCCCTAACCTGAAACAAGTTTGCAAAGTCTGAAAAGGCTCAGAGTTTCTTAACATTTCCTGGAAGGCAAAAGGCAGTTTCTTCAGCTTTGTGGCCTAGCTACCAACCCTTCCCTTCTAAGAAGAAGGCATGCCTGAGAATCTCAGTTCCAGGAAACATTTTCCATTCACACTGAGACTCATGGCACCGTACTCACCGCATTTTTCATGATGTATTCTGAGGTTATAGTCTCCACTTCTTCCACTGTGTAAGATGATACATTGAGACCAGCAGGTTGGGATTCATTAATCATCAACAGCTGGTAATATTCCTCATTGGCTACATGAGAACAACAAACAATTTATAAGCAGGATTATCAATAAACACCCAGCCCAGAAGCAGTAAATGGCCAAAATATTTTTGGCATAAATGCAAAAAGTTGGGAAGTTGGCAGTTGGGAAATCTAGGCACTATTCCAAATGCATCACTTTCTCTGGTAGAGCTTCCTCATCAGTAACTCAAACAAATGTACACATCTTAATCTACCCATATGTGAATGATCACGTATTTTAGTCTGACAGTTCAAACAGTACGAAATTGTAAATTGTTTTCAAATCAATTTTCTAACTCAACCAAACAGCAATAAAGTATCAAGCCTCTAGAGAGCTGCTTCAACTCCCAAAGGAACAAAAGTTAACAAAGCCAACAAAAAGCTACAACATGAAAATATCTTGTTAGAAAGGTTTTCAGCCATTACACAGCTCTCTGTGTAGAGCTATGTTTATTCAAATTCCTATTTTGAAAGTTTTGCTTTAGCCAGGCTGGCATTATCTAGGCAGTATCACACTTTATTACCTTTAACTTGTTTAATGCTTTTAAGGGCATATTTCAACGTCGTTAGGACACTGGATTTGCCTTTGACTCTCTTCTCAGAAGGAAGGTGAGCTTTCAGCTCCTGCAGTGTTTTCAGCAATTCCTTTTGTGTTTTGGCTTTAGTGGACTGCTCACTACTGTAAGATGAAAAACAAAAAAATACAACATCACTCGAATGCTTGAAGTGACACATCATCCTCAGAGAAGCCCAAATGTACTCTGGCACTTATCCACATCAATTTGTACCACTAGCCTCATTCACTTCGCCAGTACTCGGTTACCAGCTTTCAGAACTTAGGGAAATTCTTACATGACCATTGAAAATGAAATATTTACCACCACCTGGAGTGTGATTATAAAATGTACTCTGTATGTGTGACAGTACATATGCCCAAGCACCACACAACCTTTTTTTTCTTTCTTTGCCACAGTCCCCCCCTCCCTTTTTAGTGGTATTTTTCTTAGTTCCTTTCAAAATCAAACTCAGAAATGTTCATGGACTTCAAATGAGAGAAGCAGGAGGTCCATTCAAGTCTTCACCTCCTGCTCAAGAAGGCTCTATTAAGAAAGGTCCCTGAAAAGGGAATGGCAGTGAGAGAGCATCAAGTTAACAAAACAAATGGAGAAATCCTTTGAACAATGTATCTCAGATAGAAATGGCAATACATTAAGATACGGAAATTTTGACTAAATCTGTAAGGAAAAGAATCAGAGGAGGCTGGAGACAGAAGCTGCATTCACAGGTCTCAGGTGCATGTTCAGAAGAGGCGTCTCAGTGGAGAACAAACTACAGAGATTATCAGCACCAATATCAGAAAGTTATCTTCCTTTCCAGTTCCTGATCTCTCTCCGCATTATTGAGAGGTGCTGACACAAAGGAAGAGAAAAGGAGGTAAGGGAAGTGAGGGAGAGGGTAGCAAAGATGGATAGCAGATGGGTAGGAAGGAGCTCAAATGATAAATCACCTTGCCTTTCACATTAGAGATTTTAAAAGCTGATCATTCACAACGACCAAGAGGATTGCAGAGCTGTTCTTAAATCTTTCTGAAAATTTTTTCCCTTCCAAAGGAAGGTCTTCTCTTACCATCTGATTGTCATGGCTGATAATCTGCAAGAAATTACCCTGGGTACAGCTGTAGAAACATTAGTCCTGGCAACTGCACTGCATGACTGAAGTGGCCAGAAAAGCAGCTTCAGCTACCAAGTAATTTTCAAGAGGATCTGTGAACATTTTTCTTAGAAGTTTTAAGAGCTTGAAAAGGTAGATAAATCATCTGACAGGTGTTGGGTGTATTTTACCAAAAATGCTTGTAAAGTGACAAAGCTGTATTAGAGAATACACATTGTTCTTGCTTCCATCACAATGCACTGTGAGAAACGCAGCGTTCATTTACTCACTGGTCATTTTGTACCAAGAAATAATGGCAAGGGATCAAACAAAAGGCTACAGTACTCCCTTGGGAAACATTATGTTCATGCTGTGTGTTAAAATCATGTGTACAACGTGGCTTGACAGTTTGGACTGCTGCAATCAAGCAGGGCTTTGTTAACAGAGGTTTATAGAAGAGCCCTCCATGCTGGCAGTAGGGAAAAAGAGAGAGAGGAAAGATTCTGAAATAACTGAGCATACTGCTGGTTTGTACTCTCAGAGTAGACTGCTTCAAGAGAGTGGTCAGACTCTTCTGAAAGGAAAAAAAACCTTTCCAAATTAGCCTATGGCAGCAGCAAATACAGAAGAGAGACATTATTGGAAAATAAGTTACACAACTCCAAAATGTTTTTCCAGAGAGCAGTAGCACCAGGCACAGCAGCAGCCACAGGGAAGGTGTGACTTGCAGAGAACAGAATAAGCAAGTTCTATAAAGATATGAGCTTTTCATTTTGCTTTTTGTGGACAGCAAACTGGAAAGGTACCTACAGATATTAAACTAGAGTTGTTGGTTGGCACTGATACTGAATGTAAACTCCAGTAGTCTGAATCAAAGATTAAGCCTACAAAGATTAGCAGTTTATCAGACTGCCTTAGTCCTCTCTTTCAAGAGCATTCTCTAGATACCTTCAGTCTCCCATTGCCAAATTATGATCAGATTCTGCTCAGTAACCCTCTAGCACCGTGCCTGATGGCTGGGGAGAACACTTTACCATCTAGATTCCTAATTATTTCTGAGTAGAGAGCTATTAATAAAATTTAAAATTGAAACACCAAAATCTATAGTAAGTAACCCCCTCCAAAATCTTGCAGTGAAGAAAATGGAATCAACGGTTTTCAATCAATGAATCAATGGGAAACAAAGATTAAGAAATGCCTTTGGTTCCCTCTTTCACACTAAGCAACATAAACTCTCCATCACAATTTCCAGTTGAAAACACAGCATGAAACAAAATCTCCAGGTGCCTGCAAGGCAGACACAGAAGATATGTTGAGCAAGCACCAAATGGTGCATAGGAGTAATTTGAATTTGCCACTTTTCTAGGAACTGCATCAGGTAGAAACACACTCAGGTAGGCAGGTCTTAGATATGGGTCTTAACATCAGCATGTTCTAGATAGATAGTCTTGATCTGCTCAGGATCAGGCTTTGATCTCCTGATCTGACTTTAAAATTGACTTTTAAAAAAAGCTGACTTAAAAAAACAAGTGCAGCAAGGCACTCTGAAGTGTGTAAGTATGAGCCTTCAAGCTACCAGGCTACCAGGGACAGAAGCAGAGTTCATACAGAGGGATTCATTCCTGCTGCTGGTGTTTGTGTATCCTTTATCCTTGTACCCTGGGGACTTGAATCCCAGCAAATGGAACACAGAGAGCTGCTGGACACCAGGAATAACCCAGCTCAATGATGAATTCTGATGCCAACACACCACCAGGTTCAGACTAAATTCCGAAGTGCAAAAAAATATTAAAAGCTGAAAAACCCCACTGTAACTAAAGCAATATTCAAAGGGATACACAAAAAAAAATAAAAAAAAACTAAAAAAAACTTACAGAGTTAAGCTACCAAATCAAAACAAAGTAACCTGAATTTAAAGGTTACCACACAACTTGCATGGAACAGCAACAAAAAGCTCTAATTTAATCAAGTGGTTAATATGACATGCTACTGCTTATGGACAGGAAGAAATCAAAGACAGGATTTCTTGTGTGGTCATCCAGGTTGAAGCAAAACAAAACAAAAAAAACAGAATACATTATTATTTAGTTTCCAGCATTTAGAATGTGTGCAAATTTCTGAAAAATATACGCCCATTAATTTACCTGCATCCACTGCTGGACTGATTGTGTTCAGAGTTTGCAATCATCAGACTAAATGCATTTGAGCTTGAACTAGAATAAAGAAAAGAGAAAAATATTAATATTTGGAAACCTAACAAACAATTTTTAGTTTACTGTAGCTTTTCATTTTCCTATTAATGACTGGCTGTCTTAAAAACAAAAACAAACAAACAAAAACCCAAAGGAAAACAAGCAAAAAAAAACCCCAAAACCCCAAACTCAAGTTTTTAAAGCTTCTGCATGGTACAACAAATGGGCACTAAAGCTGTACACATTTACGTTAGCAGTATAGAATAGCTTGAGCTGGAAAGGACCCACAAGGATCACTGAGTCTCAACACCCTGGTCCTCACAACACTGCTAGGGAGGTGGTTCTTAACATAGCTTTGCTCTGCCCAGTAAACCATTATTGAAAGGATTTAAATAGCATGGTTGCATCCTCACACATAAGAGTCAACTGACAAGTTTTGATATACAATTACAGAAGTTGGTTTATAAGAAAATTAATAAATAAGGCACATTAAACACAATGATGAGAAGAAAGATGCAAATGATGCTGGCCATGCCAACACCAGAGACCTTTTCTTTATGAATTATATTACATAATTTACATCACATGAGAATACAACTTAAGTAGCACACAGCCTCCATGCTGAAGAGGTTTTATACTTCAGTTATTATTCCGAAATATTGATTCAAATTTTAAAAGTCTTCAGGGGCAAAAATAGAAGTGAAATTTATTTCATAACAGCTACTACCTTTTATGACAATCTGAAGATTCCATGAGCATTGCTGAATCCTTCCCATTTTCATCAGATTCATGGCCATGAGAATCATGCCCACTTGAATAGTTTTCATTTGTGTCATTCCCACTGGAGTCATTCCCACTGGAGTCATTCCCACTGGAGCCACTGCTCATTTCAATATCTTCCTGAAGAACTTCATGAGAGTGTTCAGGCTTTGCTTGAATTTCTGAATCTTCAGCAATCATCTGGCTATGGCCACTTGGAAGTCCAGAATAATCACTCATCTTGAGCTGCTCTTTCAAGGAGAATGATGGAGAAATGTTTCCACTGATCCCAGGCTGCTGCTCAAGGTTCTGCTCCTCAGTGCTAGAGGAGAACCCCCAGAATGTGACAGAGTCCGTGGGACAATCATCAGAAACACTGCCAACACCAAGAGCAAGTCAAGCCATAATTCAGAACTTTCCCTCTGTACAAACTCTGTTTGGAAGTACAGATGCACAAATCTGAGGAGGAAGGGAAGGAAGAAAAAAAATTATTTTCTTGTTTGCCTTGCTGACAAACTGGAATTTGCACTGACTGAAGAAAGCAAAGAATGACATGCATGGTTAATATATTCAGCATTTGAACAGTGAAATGTTTCAGTTAAATTGAAAATCTCACAATGTTTTATCATGGAAAAGGTATTTATTTTTTAGTAAAAACTCACACATAAGAAAGAAAGTTGAATAAAAATGGAAAAACTCCTGAAAAGTTCACATATTCCTTTGTTTTCGATTTTCCTACTTAATACTTGTCAGTGTTGCTGCCTAGATTTGGATAATAGCTATTATGATTTACAGTGAAACCATTCCACTGCTTTTCAGTTTACCTTGATAAAGAAAAAAACCTTTATTCCCACATCAGAGCACTGCTTATTTGCTTTGGAGGTAATTTGGGTCGTTCCTCGGTTTTATATTTTGGGGTTTTGTTTTTTTTTAAGATCAGTTGGGAAGGAACACTCCTGTACGCCTCATTTCTTTCTTTAGACAAAAGCCATGTAGGTAGGCAGACAGAACATACAGCAGGAACAGGGAAACACACCTTATCCCCACCTGCAAAAATTCTAAGGCACAAATAACCCTGAGAATAATTTTATCTACTGATTACCACTAATTTCGTGGACATGATAAAAAATGCTTGGAAAAGTAAGGTTAAAACAAAAAAAACCCCACATCCCTGCTTTTCAACCAAATTCTAATGCACCAGGCTCAAAAATCAAGAGTGTATACAGAGGTAAATCAAGGACGGACCAACACTGAAGTACCATCAAAAGAAAAGTGCTGAAGAGCAGTTCAACTTTATTAATAAAAAAATAATATTTAATCTGACTCATATCCTCATCCACTTCAGTAACTCAGAGACAACAATAGTGTAAAACGATGAACTAAAATTCTCTGTTGAGAATCTGTTGTTTTCAAGACAACAGAACGATGTGTGTTCTTGCCTCTTTGTTCCTTTAAAGTATTCAAGATTACAATTATTAACTAATAAACCTCTGACTGGAATAACAGTCAATAAAAAATTCATAACCAAGTTTTGTTAATAATAACTACAGCAATTTTGTCTTAAACACAAACAAATAAATAAATATTTATGTTTTTAAGAAAGCCTGTAATGGAAAACATTCACAATAATAATTTAAAACACACCACGATTCAACTCCCCCCAAAGTAACACCACATGGAAGCTATTTTCTTACCCTCCTAACTGATGTTTTTCCAGACATTTTGTATTTATTTGGCATTTTCCAGGAAACACTATTTGTCTCCTCATTTGATCAAAATAGTATGTAAGATATCTGCTTTCATTTAAAAGTACAGTTTAAGGACATTCACTTCAGCTATCAGTAATGGTATAAAAATAGAAGTAATTTTTTTTCCTTACAAGTTTATTCACAAGTACTTTATTATAGTTAATAATAGGAGTATGCCTTTCAATAGAGCAAAATCTACTTTTTCCTTCTGCAGGTATTCACTTCAGGTACTTCAGTGGAGATAAAAGAGACCTCCTGTGATGCTGCTGCATTGAACACTATATCCAGGCACAGAATTACCCCCCAGGAGCTCCAATAGTTATTTTCTGGACTAAGGTTAACCACTTCTGTCTCGAAAATTACATAACCAAGCATGCAATAAAAGAGTATTTACTCTGAGATGAAACTGTAGGATTACATCACAATGCACATTCTCTGGTGGTCAATGATTAACTAGGTCAGATAGTTCATCTCTGATTTAATCTCTGTGACAGAACCAGCTCGCACTTGCCTTGCCTTCCTCAGGACACTGAGTGAAGCCCTGTGGGCTCTGGCCACGTGCTGCCCATGCCCAGGGCTGCAGGGACATGGCCTGAGATCAGCCAGGGGGTGACAGGGACTAAAACCACCCAGGAGAGGCAGGATGGAATGTGGCACAGGGAACACTCGCATGGACAAACCTCCCGGTACTGCACAGGTGAGCAACGCTCTAGAAATGTGCTGATCCATTTGCACCCAGGGGATGCTCTTCCCACTGCGGTGTAAATCAGAGCATGCCTGCTTAAATAACTGCAGCCACTCTCAAAAGTCATTTCCCATGTGTCATTTATTCTGTCATTTCTCAGAGGACACCAAGGTTGTAAAGCTCTATGGAGAGTTCTGTGAGTAAAGGTAATAAACCCTATCACAATTCAAACGAAACTTTAAGAAAAAAGGCACTCACAGCATCACCTTAAAAGAGGTCTGAGGTGTACAAATGTAAGGCAAGCTCTAAAATTTCTCATCCTATATTCTATACCCAAGGTTGGAGTTTGTTCCTGTTTCCTGGCAAAATGCTACTTAGAAAGAGCTTTAGATACATGAGAAAAAATACTGCCATGATCAAAACACTACTACATGTTAGGAAATTGTATGTTTTCTTTAGAGATAGGAGAAGAGAGCTCTTACAAAATAAAAAACTAAAACAATAACTTTGGGCTGCTATATTTACTCCTATGAAGAAAACTATGTAAATCACTACTGATAGGTTTATAAGCACAAACTACCAAAGACAGACTCTCGGCATAGTCCTAAGTTCTCTGAAGGTAATTAGCCCAATATCACAGTAATGCAGTATCAGTAAAATTGTGCTATTTATAGGAAAAGCAATGACTGTGCCACAGCTTTCCTACTCTGATGTAAATATTCTGCATTTTAGTCTTTCAGCACAAGAGACCTCTTCTCCTAAATTCTGATGCCAGAGAGGATTACATGTGCTGTAGTATTTCCAGCCATGAGAATTGCTCACAAATATATTTTTAACACAACCTTTCCTTGGAAAATTATTTTCCCAAAGTCTTTTCTGTAATCTTTGGAAGTTTAAGAGGCAATGAAAATGTGCCATAGCTAGCATATAGAGTCTTACAGTTTGAAATTCTGAGTTGTTAAACCACTGGTGAGTAATTCTTTCCACCTCCAAATATCATCTGTTGTCTCATCTCCTCCCTTCTTTCCCTGACACCCAGGCTAGCTTCTGCCAGCTATTTGTAGGAAACTTCAGTGTTCCCTTAGGTGGGAAGAGAATTGTTCCCCAAATAAATAAATAAATAAACAAATAAATCTATGCTATCCAATAACTTTTGAGGAATTTCCCATAATTCCTGGAACAAGCTTTGATTGATTCAATGACAGTCAAGCTTTCAGGGTTTTAAAAAACATTTTTATTTTAAGCAATGAGCAAAAATTAAAGAGAGTCACTAACAGAAAAGAAAGAGATACTGACCCTTAGGAGATACTATGTGAATTATTTTCCTCTTGATATCTGGCAGAAATTTGTGTCAAGAATCAATTCAGTCCTGTTACTTCTGGTTCTAACTAACAACATTCCAGAACTTCTGCAGCTTTGTCCACACCTAGTAACTACATTATAGTGACTACAATTTGGATCCCAAGGACAATCACACCAGAAAAAGAAAAAAGAAAAAAAAAAAAAAGAAAGCGTATTTGAGTAATGGAGAAAACACAAGTTTGTCATCTTTAAAGGTATGTTTCAAAAAGAACTGGCTCAGCTTGAGCTGGAATGGTTTTCTTAGGCAAGACTGGAAGATTAACGTCATTGAAGGTCAGTCTTGCACAAAATTTCTTCTGTTTCAAAATCTCAAAAGCCTCAGTGCCAGAGGCACATACCAGAGTAAGGAATACTGAAAGAGTAAAGAGGAAGGAAGAAGAAAAATATAATAAACTCACAAGAGCTTCTGACGAAAACGAAAGAGAAGCATTTCTAAACCAAGACTTTATTACTTCAGGGCAATCTTGGTTCTGTTTTAATTTATAACGTGATGTTAATACATGCCCTAACTGTGGAGACATTTTCTTAGATGAGATTGGAGTAACTGAAAAAAGCTCAGGCTGGCAATAACCCTTCACCATGCTCTGCAATTTAGATAAGAAGTGATGCAGCTGGCTAGACTTCACTCTCAGCAGAGAAAGACCTTTAAGTGGAACATCTGCATGCACACACAGCACTGTGCAAACACTTCAGGAGCACAGACGGTCAGACAGCACAAAGAGATTAATTTATCTTTGAAACTAATCTCAGAGAAAATGACATAATAAATTGCACATATTCATCCCACTCATATGCTTGAATAAATTCCCAATCGCTAACCAAACAACACTGGAAGGCAAAGGCTTGCATGTTTTCCCAGCCTGAGGTTCTCTCCTGTTACCAGGGTGAAGAAGGTAATTACATCCTATACCAAGTTCAGTAAGCATCTGAACATGGAAACACAAAGAGCTCTTTTAGGTTTGATCTTGAAAGAAGACAGGTTTTTCTTTATATTCTGCTCCATCTTTTAAACTTTTAAGGGATGTTGTCTATTTTGACTCTACAAATAAAAACTCTTTTAATATTACACGGGCACCAGTTAAGCTTGATTTTAAGGCAACTGGCTCACAAAAAACTATTCTGTTCCCTCTGGCAAAGACTAGAGCTCTCTAAGATCCTGATGCAGTGTGTGCAAGACACCATAATTCCACTGAGCACTAAGGACAAACGTAGGCATTGATTTGCCAGGTTAGATATGCAGCAAATGTCTTCTGGTTATTCATTACCTACAGTTGCTCCTTCATCCTGCAGTAAGACAAAGGAAACAGCCTGAACTTTAACATCACCAAAAAAACCACACCAAAATATGTATGGAACAAATGCTGAAAGACGTAATTGAGCTTGTTTCTGAAAAACATCCTTAAGAAGGGCTGTAGAACACCAAGGAGGCAGATTTCTTCTGAAACCATAACTTTAAACCCAAAAATTGTGTTTAAGCAGAGATCTGATTATATTCAGAGAACAGTTTTTTTCCAGATTTCTTTTCACACAAAAACTATCACGTTTAGTACTGGCATATAAAGGAGGAGAAATTAACAATCCAGCGGCAAAATTATCCAATTCAAGAACTGAGTAAGAGGCAAACATCTCATGATTTGAGTCTAAATTTGCAACTACTATAGATTTACCAATATTCCCAACAAAGCAAGAGCCATACTACATTTTATGCCTATAGACATGTGAATATTCAGGTACTCTTAACTGTACTGGAACCAATGGGAGATATTCCTAATAGTCAGGATTAAATTTGACTGAAGATCTTGTCAACAAGAAGGGCTTCTAAATGTCTTCTGGATTTTTGCTTTGCAAAACTATAGAAGTTTTCTTATTTAGATGACAAATAACTAGCAAGGGTTTAGTCATATCACACAATTCTAGATATGATTGAAAATTAACATCTACAATGAATGCGTTCTCTCTCTGCAATTAGACACTAATTAAATGCTTGGGAGTTGAAAAACGTTACGAGAAAATGTTGGAAAACAAACAATAATCCAAGAAGTGACTTGCTCAGCTTCACCAACATTGAGAGCTTTGTGTTTTCCTGGCAAGAACAATTAACAGAATACCTTCACTAGGACTTTTCTAGGAAGGAGGGAAAGAAGTAGATGGCAATATTCTCAGATTATAGGAAACAACAACAAAGATGCTCAGTAATTTCTTGTGACATTTTTTACTTAAAAAAAGAAAGGGAACTTCTTTCCTAGATTACTTAACTCACTCCAAGTAGTCATGAACAAGTTTTGCTCTTTTTCCTAAACAAGCAATGAGATGTCAATAAAATTATCAACATCTAGTATACCACAAGTGCACCCATGAAATCTGAATCTCACAGTATTCATCTCACAACTATTTAAAAAGGATTCACCTTTCAGCTCAAGAAAATCCTCAACACAAGACTCTTATTTAAGTAAGAGTTACTAATAGCCTTACAAGGGTAATCTTCATTAGCCACTGCTTTCAGTTTCCACTTTACAGAGGGAACTGATCAAGACACAGCCTTGTTCCAGAACCATCTGAGTGCCACCCTGAATTTATAGCAGCACCTACACAAGAAGAAGTCAGCATCAGATCAGGGCCCTGGCATGCACAGTGAGGATGCTTCCAACCAGATTGTTTTCTTGCTGAAGAAACTCAAACTCAAACCTGAATTGAAAAATAAGTATGGTTTTGGGCTAAAAAAGGTTTTAGCTTCAAGTAAGGTAACTCCCAGTTTATACCCAAAATATTGTTCAGAATGAGTACGTATATATGACTGAAACCCCAGTTTAAAGATAACACAAACACAGAACAACGTATTTTCTGCAAAAGCTCTAAAGGAGCAGGAGGGGAAGCATTTTTCTACTAGCATGAATTAAAATAATTATGTGTGTTTCTTACCTGTTTTTTCTATGAAAAGGTGGCAAAACTGTTTATCAAGCTCCCTCCCAGCTAGCATCAAAAGCATGAGGTGCCTAGGTCCAGAGTCTCCCACATGCATTTAATTCTTGTCTCATCCTCTTCTACTGGAAATCTTTGACCATTACAGAGTCCGGACACCTCTATAACTATAAAATATAAAAGAAATACCTGGGCCCCCCAACAGTGTCCTCTTCAAACAGATACCAGAGAGATGCTCACAGCTATGTCACTCCTATACAGATAAATGTTGGTTAAACATGAAACTGTCATACAGCACAGGAAGAAGACAAAAACTTGCATTTTAAACACTTTTGCTCTAAAATAAGATCTTTTTAGGAGTTTTAAAGTAACAGCATGTTCTGCACAAGATAAAATAACCCTTAGGATTCACAATCAGAGTGGTATCACACTATGTACAATCTGCATGGGCTGACACAGCCACTGGGAACACAGGGCTGGCCTCCCCAGCAGGGCACAGAGCCGAAACCCTGATGTGGTCAGCAGGAGCTCCAAGTGCTCATCAAGTTTGGTTCCAATATCATTTTATGGCTCTCTATCACAGTAGGATTGCTAAGAGCATTGCGGATTTTACCAGGCAGTTATAAAATTTCAATTCGCATAATGATTGAGATCAAAAGAGACTTCTGGAAGTACCTTGTCCAATTCCCTGCCCAGGCAGAGTCACCTAAGAGCAGGCTGCTCAGGACCACCAACAGATGACTTTTGGGTATCTCCAAAAATGGATATTCCATAGTCCCTCTGGGCAATCTGTTCCAGTGCTCACTCACTCTAACAGTAAAAAAAGTGTTTCTTTATGGTCAGAAGTCTGTACTAACAAAGTCTATTAACATTATTATTTTTCCTAATTAAAAGATTTTCAAGAGAGACACTGGGATTTTTAATGAAAAACAAAAAAATTTAAGTTTTTCTAGCAAATCTAGGAAACCAAGTCTGTTGGTGCACGCCACTGCCATGTGGCACAAAGAAATGGCAGAATAAAAATCAGAAGTTCAGAAGACCAACATTTGTGTGGCAGACAATTACATCATTCTAAGTGCTTCATCTGAATATGCAGAAGAAAAGTTTGGAACAGTGTTCAAATCCCAAGCTAACCACTCTGGAAGACAGCCCATGCTAACATGTCTTAATTTAACATGCTGCACGTCTACCAACTGTTAAAAGTACATTTGTGTTGGCCAGACTAAAGGAAGAATTTATTCACAACATTCCATCCTGCATAATATCGTGAAGCCAATCCAAGTTTTAACACACTCAAATTATGATATAAATCTGTATGCACTGGTTCTTAAATATTTTGCTTCTGTTTTTATCACAAACTGATAATAGAGGATTTTAATTATAGGTTTTTATCTCTGACCACAAGAAACATCAGAAATTGCTGTAGCCAGAATTACTTGCAGATTTCACAGTTTTTAGCCTGAACATTAAAAATGTGGAATGTCTTTCAGCACCAGTTAAACCCTTGTTTAAAGACAGCTCTTGCAATTCCTTTACACTAACTTAACTCCCGGTAAAAATTTCAATTAAAAAAGTAAAAAAGGCTTTCAAACGTCTATGTTTAAAGATATATTCACAGTAGCATGTACCATTTTAATTGTGTATCGTATTGATTTCATGTATTTAACACATTTTAAAAGACATTAAAACATTAAGAAAGAATAGTCCTTGTAAACTACTAAAAATTCTCACGATAAGCCTTTCTACAATTTAACAGAAAGTAAGACAAATCTACACCAAAAGAATTTTTATCTGAAACAAAATGCCTGGTTTGAATGACTTGTATTTAAACAGTCTGAACAGAATTAGAGGCAGCCAATTCTACTTGTTTTCTATTATTTTTCAGAGGAAATGTACAGGTGACTGAGTATGCCCAAGTATCAAAACACTAAAAGAGTTCATCTACAGATAGCATCTCCAATAAGGTGTTTTCCACAGAAGGAAGTCTAATTTGTTCAGTTTACAGAGAAGGGAGAACTTGAGACATTTCCTCATTTCCTTCCATATTGATATATATCTATTCTAAGCACAGAAGACTTCAAACATTATAAAGGAGTGAAAACCCTGCTGTAGGAACACACCTGTGATACAGGAGGCAAACCAAGCTGAACCAGGTCAACTTTCTGCAGAGAACTGAAGTCACACCTGCAGCAGAGAAAAGAGCTTTTAAAACCTATTCAGATCACATTTTCCAGCCATAGAAAAACATGTCTGTTTGGGCTTTTTTTCTCAATCATTTAGACTAAACAGCCATTGCAGTGTTGATCCTCAAAATGTCCCTAACAATTCCATCTGTATTGCAGTATTATAGTACTATCCAGATCAGCTGTCTTTCCTGTCTGGGGCCAATGCTGTGGCATCATCAGATCACATTTAATGAAAGCACATTATAAATTTTCTTCGCATCCCAGATTACATTCCTCACCCATTCTCCTTTAATTATGTTTTTTGGCTCCAGTAACAATCAACTTTTCTTCATTTTCAAAGCAGAGCACAACTGACCAAAAAATACTGTTGGAAGCTATGAGCAGCTTTTTTTAAGTTTAGGAGCATAATATTTTCCCTTTTCTTCCTGAGCTATCATCCTGATTATCTAAGTAACAGTAGGTACTTGGTTTTCTGGACCCCTAAATTCTCCTCATAATTGAAAGTTCCTTAACACCTGCAAGAGCAATCAAAAAAATGGAAGCTATGAATAAACATCTGCATAGCAAACAATGCAGATGCAGCTCTTGACAGTGACACTACACTAAATTCCAGTTTCATAAAGATTTAGAGAAGCCACAGCATTTCCATGTACTTCATGATTTGTGTAACAGGTCTTTAGAAATGTAAAGCCCTGAAGATCTCTATTTTTGGGCATTTTGACACTACATCTCAAAGGAAGTACAAAAAAGAGCAATAACAAAATCACAGAGACACCTCCCGTGCCCTCCCAAGTTCAGAGTCATTAAGAAACAACTCATATCATAAATCACTTTCTTGGGTACAGCATAAAAAACTCACCTCAATGAATGTACTAATCACGACCTTTCCAAATCTCAGTGTCATCAATATATTCCTAGTAAAAAAAGAAAAAAGAATATCAAGTTTTAGAAGAAAGATAAAAATTTATTATAAAAGATAAATCAAGTCAATTTCATAATGCAATACAAGTCCAACAAGGCAAAATATATTTTCCACAGGTAAAGAACAATTATAAAGATTACAAATACATGATGAGAGGAAATTCAAGAAATGTTGCTGATAAAAGTATTTATTACCGTAACCTAACTTCTAAATTGGTTCCTTTAGCAATGCACAGAATAACTACCCACTGAATTCTGTTCCCTTTATCAATATAACACCCCCCCACAAATTCTAATTTCTGCCAGACCAGAAATAAAGCTTATTTTCCCCTTTCAGGTAACTATTCCTTGTGCTGCTAAACCCACCATCTGTGCTCAAGACTCCATAGTGGATCTGAATTGATCACCCCCAAGAGCAAATAGAAACTGTCTCTCGAATTTATTCTTTCACCTTGAATAAGAGACTTGGCCCAGAGCCAAGTTTAATTGCCAACAGGTTGCATATTTTCCACTAAAAAAAAAAAAGCAGCGTGAGTGCTGAGACATCTTGTAAAGACACTAAATACCATCTCTTTCACATGCCCCATGCTAATTTTTAGACATCGCTCTTTCCAGCTTCCAGTCTTCAAAAAGGTGCCTTCTTAAAGGTACAGAAAATTACTTGTATGCAGTGGGAATTTGAAAAAACACCTTATTTTCTTTGTAACCAGAAAATGCTATTGCCTTCCCAAGTGGAACTGGAGAGACAACCAAGCACAACATCAACAGTGAGAAGTCTAATATTTGCATGTCAACTTTTGCCCCTCTTGGAAAAAAAATGACAAAAAATTATGCATTTGAGGTTGCCAAGTGTTGTCACAGAAAGGAGAGGAAAATTATCATGTCTCATCATAGTGTCATATATTTCACCTTTATTGTAGGTGAAACTAGATTTAAAAATATGTTAATACCATGCATCAGCTTTAGTATTTGTTGACATCCCCACTAAGCAGTATATTCGCATATCTACTACTCCTTTCCTTTAAGAAAAAGGACATACTTTCACCACATTTACTGTAGTTCCAGGCTAATGCTCTTCAGACATTGCTGTGGTTCAAACCCTGTTCAAATTTCAGTCAGAATCAAAGTCCCCTCCCGGAAGACGCTGTGCCAATTAAATTCTTGTCCCCATCACATCAATAATCCACTCCAAAAAGAGCAGCAACCTAACAAACACCATGTACTTGTCCTAGGAGTTGGATGTATTAGTACTGAAATAAGAGCTCAAGTCACAGGAGAACCATGGCAGAGATGTAATTGAAATCAAGTAAGTGCTTTATACACTGAAGATCTTTGTCCAATTAAAGAAACTAAGCAGAAACATAAAAGTACATGTAATAAGGTCAAGCACAAAAACTGTACTAGGATACAAAAGCTGCAAAGAATAAGGAGGATAGGAAGTGAAACCAAGAAAAATGACAAGTACTAGACATCCTCACCACTTCATCTTGTCTCCCTAAGCTTCAGTTACAATAAATTGCAGATATTATTTAACAGTGAATTGCCTCTGTTTCAGGACAGGATGCTAGAAAAGCAATGTAGCTTTGGTTCTACTTTTTAAAAGTCAGTTCTACTTTTAAAAAGCCATCTATACAAGGAAATCTCTGCCCATCTCTAACTATTCTACCTATAAGAAAAATCAAGTGTTAAGAATTACCATGGTATGCTCAAAAACAGGTGGAAGCAAAACTAAAGTCTTTCCCAGATATTTTGGCATACAGACGAGGTTTCTTTCCCAGCATCAAATCCTGTCAGGATCAACGCTGGTACTGCTTGTACTGAACTTCTGAAGCCTGCTCACACCATCTGCAGAATCTCCTCTTTCTCTTGCCCCAAGAAATGCTTTCTGTGTATTTCAGTCCACTCATATAAACAGCATGTTGAGTCACTACCCTCAGCACCCTCAATAAAATTTTCCTTCCTATTGGGAGAAAAATCAAGGAAAAATGAAAACCATATTCCATGGTTATATATGTTGAGGAAGGTAAATTCAGCCTCACTTCTGATTGTGCTCTACTAGCAAAGTTGTCTAAATCAGACTACCAAAAAACAGAGAACTCATAAGGCTCCTCTAGGACTACCACACACACTACTTCAGCAGCAGATCACCAGTAGCTGAGAACATCTGTACAAAAACTTCAACTTTACAAAAGCTTTCACACACAAAAATTCTCATAACCTCCCTTTCATATGTGAATAAGCAGGAAAAACATGCACTTTAGATAATCACTGCCTGGGCAACTCACATGAAATTCGGTATATTGCTGCCATCCCTTGGTAACTCCTCAAGAGGGAGAGAGGACCAAGGAAGTGGTGCAAGCCCAGCACAGGCATTCAGACAACGACCCATCTACACTTGAAGTCAACCCTAGAAATACAAACCAGAGGCACAGAAGGCTGCCCACAGCCCAGCACTGCTGGCAGGCAGCGTAGGAGCAGGCTGCACAGGCGTGCCTGGTGATGTGCTAAGCCACTTAGCAGAGCATCACATCTCGGCATGGACACCCAGGCATGTGGAGTCCCATGTGTTCGGTGCCCGCCTACTACACATGGCTGCTGGCTCCCGGCAGCACGGACAGAACTGCTCAGACAGCCACTGCAAACATCTCCACTTGCTTTACGGACACTCAAATCATCCGAGCCTCCTGCATTCTGGTCTTCTCTGCCACACTATTTCACAAAAGCAGCCTGTGGCCACAAGAAATCCCAACAACAGATAGCAAAACTATCACCCTCTGAAGTGTGGTTTTGACTACTACCTTCTTTTCCCATGTCCTTGAAACATACTTCAGAGAAAGAAGTCTAAAAAGAAACACCCTCATCCCCTCACAAACAAAGTTCTAAGTGTCAGAAGGCAGAGTTCCACAAGTAAAGGCAATGCAGCTTTGGTTCTACTTTTAAAAAGTCAGTTCTACCTAAAAAAAGCCTTCACTAACCAGCAACAACCAACAATGTTCCAGTCTGACCCCACAGCAGGGGTTAAGTTTAAGGCAGCAGTTAAAGCAGGAAAGTGTACAGACACTTTTTACACGGGACACAATACAGCAGCAGCATTACTTTCAAGACCAACACTTTCTGCATCCAACTTCATCCATAACCAAAAGAACAAGTAAAAGCTCCAATATCACAAAGAATAAAACAGGTATTAATTGACTCCTTTGCTGTTCAGTGCTTGACAAGCTAAGTTAACATAAGGAATATTTAAGCAGTTTAAAACCTGCACTACAGGGATATAACTGAACGTGGAAAGCATCAATGCAGTAAGACAATCCAGTTAAAAATCTCAATTCCCTATCCTTATAGAGGAATTCTAGGCCATGCAATCAAAACTGAAGACAAAAATTCCTTTTCAGAAACACCTGATTACCTAGTAATTATGATGTGGTAATGTTATAATATAGTGTCTACAGGACACTCATGCCAGCTATTGCACAAGGCCTGGCTAAGAACATGACGTTCCTTTCAACATAGGCCAACCATAGCAACCCTATGGAAAACACTACAGCTGATCTAGACTAGTGATAATTTACTTGTTCTACTGGCTACTGGTAATCTTGCTTTTAAACCACAACGAATATACATCATCCCATGGTAACTAGCTCATTTCCTTATTCTTTGAGAGCTGAAAAAACGATTTTCTGCAGTAAAGTACATTCTAATGCTGTAAAGATGTTAGAGAAATAAGGGTGTGGCAAGAACCTAGGAAAAAGAAAACTGTTTAACAGTCTGTATCTAAGCCAAACACTTCCTGGTCATAATAAACATCTGAAGTAGAAGAAACATCCAGAACTCTACTGCCAATCACTTTCCCCACTTTACTCTGTTCTCATACTTTGAGGCTAAACTCCATCAACATCTCAGTTTACTAAAAAAGCTCATTAGTGTTAGAGTGCATTGTTCAGGGAGAGACTAAAGTAAGTTTATCAAGTAACTGTGTTGTTACACACTTTAATCTTATGACTGGAGGAAGAAAAAGCAGAGAAGGTGTTATGCCAAGAATATGCTGCTTCTTTAATGCCTCTCTGTGGAAACCCAAAATGAGTAACAGTAAATTGTAAAAATCAAGATGACTTAGATTTTCACTGACAGAATTCATTTGCTAAAACAAATATAGGAAGTCTATAACAAGTCCCACCAATGGAAAAATAAACAAAAATTCCAGCAAAACCATGTAGTCTTTGGATAAATGAAACCAAAAAACTTGTCAAATCTGAAGACATGCACAAAAGCCAAAAACCTGCTTTCCATGCCTTTGCCTTCTGAACTACATCAAGCCAAACCACTTCTTCACAGGACAGACCACACTCTTTCACTGCAGTGTTTGACATTTATGACACCCTATTAAAATAGCTTCCTTCTACCTTGAAATGGCAAAAACCTCACCAAAACATGAAGGGTATTACTTTTTTTTCCCCCTACTCCAGGCCAAAGGCCATCTCTTTTCCTCTATGTACTACTAGTGAGGTAAGCAACCTCAACAGTCCAGAATCAGGACTCCACACCTCAGGACAATGTTGTCATCACAAGACGAACATCTAGCTTTGCATGGAGCTAGGACACAGTCCAGTCCTCCAGTGAAACTTCCTCATTCTACAGAAAAAATGCAAGCCCCAGAGACAAAGGCAAAACAGAAACATCACAAAAGCACTCAAACACGTACAGGCATAAGCTAGAAGGAACTTGATGTGACAGTGCAACAATGTGGGCACTCTCCCTAACACCAATCAATTATGGCTGAAACAATACTGGCAACTTGGAAGGGTTTCTCACCATACTAATCGAGTTTTTACTCTACTTTTGACTTGAGAGATACTCTTACTGCTGGAATCATTAGAGAATTTCCACTTCTTTCCCTTTACTCGTGATAGCTATTCAATCTTGAGCATCCAAAACAATATATATCAGAGTCCTGCATTTGGAAAAGAAAGACGTGAGCTTTGGAGAAAGACTTCTTGTCAGAGCATGCAGTGACAGGATGAGAGGCAATGGTTTGAAACTGCAAGAGGGTAGATTTAGATTGGACATACGGATGAAACAGTTTGACTTCAGGATCTCAGAGGTCTTTTACATGCTTAATGATTCTGTTTCTCTGATCAGAATCACTGTCTCAGCCAAGTCACTTTTTCACTGGAATCCACTTGTGAAGCACTGTAGTTTCCCAAGTACCTAAGACTTCATACCGACCTCCTGGGAGACCTTTTTAAGCTCCTACGGTACACAGAGAAATGCTGTCCCTTATCCTACCCTATTATGAAAAGTCAAATGTAAAGCATCAGCTTGACTGTTACCACGCTGCTCATCTATTTGCATAAAACTACTTACATAAAGCGTTTTGTAATCATGCATGCAATTGTATGCACCTATTGTGAACAGCAGCACAACCACACCGTCTCAAGGAACAGAGTGTCCTTACAACTACAGGCAACACAAAAACCAAGGGGACCGTACCTGTTGCCTATTCTACCTGTAGCTCACGCACCTCGGCGGCGCTCAGACTGTCACTCACTGCCACACAGCTCCTCCCGCGGAGCATCCCGCCCGGCCGGTGGGACCCCGCTCAGCACCCCGGGACACGCGTGCTCAGCGCCGGCTTCCCCCGCTCCGCCGCTGCCGGGGGCGCACAGACGCGGCCGCAGCCCACGGCCGGCCGGGACGCCAGAGAGGAGCCCCGCCGGGGGATCGGGTCCGGCCCCGCCGCCACCGCTCTGGGCCGGGGCCAGCGCCGCCCCCCCCTGCGCCCCAGCCCGGCCCCTCGGAGAGCCCAGCTCCCGTCCCAGCCCCGCTGGGGGTGGGTGTATCCGTGCCCCCACTCCCTGACGCTCTCTCCCGGTCCAAGGCGGGCGGGGGCCGTGCCGCACTCGGCCCCGCACCCCGCCCCGGGAAGCGACTTACAGCCGGCCGCCGCTTCCCTGGTTGCGGTTTCACGGGCAGCGGGGGGGGGCGTGTCACAGCCGCCCTTCAGAGGGAGCCCCACGCGCCCCCTCCCCGGCGGGCCGGGGCCGGCAGCGGGACAGACCCCGCGACACAGCAGCGCCCCGCGAG